>JAKWJA010002496.1:16327072-16715915 GCA_027704765.1 Solanum habrochaites
TTTTCAAAAGAAGTATGTGCGAGAAATTTTAAATAGGTTTGAGATGCAGAATTGCAATCCAGCCAACATTTCAATTGAGTTTGGTTTGAAATTTAGCAAAGCTGGGAGCGGAAAGAAGGTGGATAACACGGTTTACAAGCAAATTACCGGTAGTTTAATGTATCTTCTACTACAATCCAGAATCATGTATATTGTTAGTCTTGTAAGTAGATACATGCAGTGCTCATCTGAAATAGATCACCTAGATGCGAAGGGAACTCTGCGTTACCTACAATCAACCAAGGATTTTGGCATTTTCTACATGAAAGGAGAAAAGTAAGATTTGGTTTTCTTTCCTAGCATGTGATTATGCAGGAGATCAAGATGATAGAAATAGTACTTCGGGTTATGTTTTTATGCTAGGTGCAGGGGCTGTGTCGTGGTCCTCTAGAAAACAAACAATTGTCACATTATCAAGTACAAAAGCTGAATTTGTTGCTGCTACATCTTGTGCTTGTCAAGCTATTTGTCTTAGGAGACTCCCCGAAGAGCTGCACTTCAAAAAGAGAAGGCCACTATAATATTTTGCGACAACAATTCAGCCATCAAGTTGTCTAAGAATCCTTTGAACCATGGAAGAAGCAAACACATAGATGTGAAGTATTATGTCCTGTGAAATCTTAATAATGAAAGAACAATAGAGTTGCAGTACTGCAGAAGTGAAGATCCGTTGGCCGACATTTTTACCAGACCTTTCGGATTTCTCCTTTTTCAAAATCTGAGGAGGTTGACGGGTATCGTCACTATGGATGATTTGAAGAAGCTGAAGTTAAACTGAAGCGTACATACTTTAAGTTTAAGGGAGGATATTAGAAATACAGTCCTATTACATAGAGTCCTACTAGCAAATAATGTCAAGTTATTTCAGCTTTGACCTAGTCTTTAGGGAAGTATTTTATCATGACTTTACTTCTTATTTTTAGGAGTTAGTGGTTCCATTATTTTTAGCTTAAAACGTTTTATAATTATCATATAAAATCTGCAGTTGCAGAGCACCCAAAAAAGCAGCAAATTAGTTCCCTTTCTTTTCAACGTTTAAACTTGTTTCTCTATTTTTGTTTACTGTTGTTTCATTATCTTGTATCTATTTAAACTTTTTCCATCTTTCCATTAAATTTTTTCTTTCTTCTCCATTTTTGTCTAGGTTCAAGACACCGACTTTGATTCATGTAACAAATTTTACTTCTTATCTTTTGTGAATGTGCATCCTTATTGCATGTAGGATATGCCATGTGTATTTTTAGTGCTCCATCCAGACAAATTACCTAATAAAAAAAAGTATAGTTTTAAAACAGAAAAAGAGCAATGTTCTAAATAAAAACAATAGAGAAATTTTGATAACAAAAATAAAATGTTTACTGTATGTACCAAGCCACTGTATGAATGGTATAATTTTAAAACAAAAAAAAAACAAAGAAATTACCAGAATGTAAAAAAAAAAAGTAACAACAAAAGATAATTGTTCTAGATTAATGTTTACTCTATGTATCAACAACGAAAACACAAAGAGCAATGTTCTAACTGAGTTGAGGAATACTGACTCGGGTATGACCGGAGATGATTCAGACAACTTGAACAATAAGAAAATTAAATAGTTACCATAAGCCGGAAAGTCATTTGTTGTCCATAAAACACCAACATGCATCTGGAAGCACTTTCTTGTAGACTCATCAAATGTCTCTACTCCATCACTCCATAACTCTTTCCATTCATCAATCAAAGTCCTCAAGTAAACATCAATATCCTTTACAGGTGCTTGAGGACCAGGGATAAGTAGTGACGTCATCATAAATGGGTCCTTAAAGAATTTCCAAGAAGGAAGATTATAAGTAAATAAAATTATAGGCCACATGCTATAAGTTGTGATCATGTTACCAAATGAATCTAAACCATCAGTCGCGAGGCCAAGTCTTACGTTACGTGCTTCTTGTGCAAACCATGTATGAATTTTATCAAACTCTATCCAAGCTGTAGAATCAACTGGATGCCTTAACACATTGGTATCTTCGACATATTTTTCTTTATGCCACCTCATATATGTTCTTGTTTTTTGTAGACATAAATTATCATTGAAGTCTCGGCATTAAGGGAAAATATCGCAGAACTTTATGAGGAATCTTTTTACCTTTTTCCATATCAATTTTCCACCTGGAAGTACCACAATGAGGACATTCTTGTATATCTTTAAATTCATTCCAATCAAGCACACAATCATACTTCCAAGCATGGATTGAAGTGTATCCTAATCCCAAACCTTGCAGCATACATTTTGCATCATAATGCGATTTTGGAAGTGTCTCACCATCAAGCAATGAATCTCATAGCAACTCCAAAAACATATTAAATGAATTGTTACTCCATTGATTGTACACTTTCAGGTGGAGCAATTTCACAAGAAATGAAAGCTTGGAGAATTTTTTACATCCTGGATACAATTCACATTTAGCTTCTTTTAACATAACTTCAAAATTCTTTGCTTCACTCTTTCTCAAATTATCACATGATTTATTACCAGTTGTATCCTACACAAGATTGACTTTTGATCTTCCACTAATTTATTCTAACATGACATGAATATCATTATTTCTGACATGTTCCTTTCCTCATTTTCATCTTCACTATAAACTGTTGTATCATCATCTCTCATTTGAGTATGCTTTCCATGGTAGTTCAAGTGAATATAATTTTTCTTAAATCCTTTCAACAACAAGTGGTCATACACTACATCTTTTGTTTGAAAATTTATATTCAAACAATCATCACATGGACATCGAAATTTAGAGTTTAGATCAAAGCGAGACCAAAAAAATTGCATAAAAGATTGGACTCCCTCAAAATATATTATAGAGAAATTTTGAGAATTTACCCATACTTTGTCCATTATAAATTGCAAAAATGTATAATCACTATAATAAAAGGGAACATGGGATGGGTAAAATACCAAGTAACATTTAGAGGAAGGATAGATACTTACTTGAACACTAGCGAGGCTGAGGTATAGCAAAAAACATCATCTTAAATTTGTACAAAGGAGGATCGTTGGAAGGTGGACAGCCAAGCCTGATGAACACTAGCGGGGCTAACTATATCCAAAAGTCAGGTGTTGAGGTCCCTTCTCAGTTTTTTATATATAAACATGACACATTTTTATATATAAATCATACGCCTCAGGTTTTTAGGACTTACACTCGTCGTGTGATATGTAAAATGTCTTATCCCACACCCACACCTTTTAATGTTTAAATAACCTTTTAACTATCACCCAAATGAGTAACTCGCGAGAAATTTCCTCCTCACAAAAGAAATTGAACCTCCATATGGCCTCTTAATTTTTCAAAATATCAACAAAAATAGTAAATCAATGGCGTCAAGCAATTTTATTTTCATCAAATCAACATTTTGGCGTCACATTTGGTCAAGGCGTAGTTATAGCTATCAAGTATTTCATCCTATGTTTTTTCTCTTAGCTCACTCCTCCCCTTTAGTCCAGCTCCCTTCTTGATTTTTCATATATAAAAATGATACATTTTTATATATAAATTATATGCCTTACGTTTAACAACTTGCACTCGTCATGTGTTATGTAAAACGTCTTGTCCCACGTCCACACCTTTTAGTGTTTTAAATAATCTTTTAACTTGAACCCCAAATGGGTAACTCGTGAGAAAATTCCTCCTGACAAAATAAATTGCCCCTCCAAATGGACTTGTCATTTTTGAAACTATCAAAAAATTATAAAATCAAAGGCATCAAACAATGTTATTTTCATCAAATCAACATTTTGGCGTCACGTTGGGGCAAGGCGTACTTATAGCTATAGAGTGTTTCATCCTACATTTATCTAAACTCGCTTCTTCCCTTAGCTGAGCTCCCTTCTCGATTTTTTATATATAAGTACTATACATTTATATATATAAATTATACGCCTCACATTTAAGGACTTACACTCGTCATGTCTTATGTAAAACTTCTTGTCCCACACCCACACCTTTTAATGTTTTAATTAACCTGTTGACTCGCATCCAAATGGATAAATAGCGAGAAATTTCATGCTCACAAAAGAAATTGCACGGCCAAACAGCCTCACAATTTTTGAAAATAACAAAAAATTGTAAACTCAAATGCAACAAATAGTCTTAATTTCATCATATCAACATTTTTTGACACGTTGGGGCTAGGTGTACTTATAGTTATCAAATGTTTTATCCTACATTTTTTTTCTTACTAATTCCTCCCCTTTGGTCGAGCTCCCTTCTTAATTTTCAATATATAAACACGACACATTTTTTGCAATAAATCATACGCCCCACGTTCATGGACTTACACTAGTGATGTAAAACATCTTGTTCCACGCCCACACCTTTATACGACCCTCAAAAAGGAATAAAACTAATATAATAATCCCCTAATAATTAATCTAAGGATGACTTATTCCGTGTATTTTATCCAAATCAAACATGGAATAAGCTCTTCCTAAAATTAATTTAAACAACAATTAATTTTAATGTGAGAATCGGCGAGTCAAAATACTATTATACCAAGATAGTTAAATTAATTTTTGAAGTGTTACTTTTTATTGCTGAAACGTTATACTCCCTCTGTGCATATTTACTTGTCCATATTTTCCTTTATATTTGTCCCTATTTACTTGTCCATTTAAACAAATCAAGAAAGGACAACAATTTTTTTCCTAATATGCCCTTATTTAATTCTAGAAAATTTCTAGTACTACTAAGTTATAATTCATGCTTTTTGAAATCAGAAAATACATTAATTATACTTGGAGAGTTGCTTAATCTTTTAAGTTAAGGGTAAAATTGTAATAACCTATAATAATAATTGGTGCCTTAATATGTGAGTCACCTCGAAAGTGGACAACTAAATAGGGACAGAGAGAGTACATTAAATAGGGTGTGTGATTTTTTTCTATTTTTTTGTTATTTCTTTTTTAGTTATGATGTTTTAAATAGACTTTAAACATAAATATTTTAAGTTATTCCAGTGAAAACAAGGTTCAACTTTCAAAAGAACTTCTCGTCTTCCGCTATTTTGGGGGATATCACTCATAAGTCTTAAAACAGATTGCAAATTCCCACCAAAAAATTGAACAAACTTTGCGGTAAAAAAAGAAGTTTTTGCGCTTATATTTTGAATTTTATATATATATATATATATATATATATTATGTAATATATATATATATTATTACATAATATATAATATATATATATATATTACATAATATATATATACATATATATATATGTATGAACGATTTTGTTTCTCTTTGTTTGAACAATGTTGAGTACATAAACCATCAACAAACAAACAATGATATACAAAGTTAGGTATTATGATTAATGTATGAATGATTTATTTGTGACGTTCTTTCTGAAGTGCTTAATAAAATGTTTTGGTTTTCTTTCAATTTAAATTTTCTTTCATTGTCGATCTCCTTGTCTTTTACAACTTGCATGGCATTTGGAATACTTTCAGTTTGGTTTTCTAGCCTGGGAGTTTCAACTATTGCTCTATATTTGTATACTCGAAAATACTTAAAATCTCAAAATTTTCCATAAATCTCACTTAAAAACAGAAGCAAGCCATGTCACCCAGAGGACGAATCTATAAGCAAAAAACACTTACTGGGAAAACTGTTTGAGCTATTGAATCTGGTGATGTATCAAATTGAATGTAATCCGACTACTAAGATAGGTAATATAACTTCTAATAATAATCAATAGATATGTATATTATATATACTTTCTACCTAGATTTGAAGTGAAAGTTAAACGATCAAAGCTTTAAATTATGTTAAACATTAACCATACTATTCCTAATTGTAATTTTCAAAACTCTAGATGCATATACAACTATTTTAAACATATTGTTCCTACTCATATGATACAACCGGAATTAAGAATGGTCGAGGAAAAACAAAGGGAAAAGGTCTTGAAAAACATAAGAGAACTTTGGGTCAAAAGATGGTGATAGAGATCCCACATAGTAAGGGGAGACCAGTTAAGATGGACAAGTCATCAAAACTATCAAATGAGTTGGGAATAATTGCACGAAACTGTCTTACGCTTGCAAACAAGTGGAAGGAACCCACAACAGAGGAAATAGATGATGCATTGTTTAGATGTAACGTATGATTTATGTACTTTTTAATCTTGTATCGTCATAACATTTAGTGTTTGATTTTTAATTTTGTGTTTGTCCCTTTAAATTTTACTTTCCCAGGAGAAGTTTGAAATTAATTTGGACATACGTTACGTAAAAGATAGTTGTGAATACATCCTTAAAAATAGGAGTCGACAATGGCTTTATAAATTAAAAAAGATGTTTGACACTGCACATACTGAGGAAGTTTCTCGTAAATAGAGGTGGAATATCTAACCTCTAAGAATTGGAATAGGCTTTGCGATATGTGGTGTGATCCAAAACATAAGGTGCCTCATATTCAAATAAATATGCATTATAGTTGTTTCGAGGAAAATTGAATTATAATTGTATATTCTTTTTAGAAACTATGTCATGTAAACAAGGTGAATCGATCAAACCTCAAATATAATCATTTCATGGGATCAAAAGCACTTGTACATGCACATGGTTAAATTGTAAGCTTTATATTTTGTTTCTTTTCTCGCTAACGGTCATTTAGTGTTGAAACTTTTGTGAATTTTTTTTAATGAACACCTACCAAATTTTTTCTTTTCTTACATCGTGGAGGAGACTATTTCAGTGCCCTCCTATGCGACCATGTTTTTATTTATTTTATAGGGTGAACAACTTGAAGGGGTAGAACCCGATAGAATTGAGGTCTACAAAAACACACAATTCTTAGTTGTAAGGGAATGGTCATCTCAACCTACTGAAACTAAATATGTAAGAAAACAATTATTTTAATCACATATGTAAATATATTTTATTTTATGTTTATCATAACTTCAAACGAAGATATTTTCTTCTAGAATAGCATGAACTATTTAAAAGTTATATATACTACGGAAGGAGAATCTTCAATGACTATTGATGAAATTGTGTATGTTGTACTTGGTACAAAATCGGGATACATAAAAGATCATGGTTATGGTCTGAAAACTGATACTACTCGAGTAACTCAAAGGAAAGCGGCAGAGTTAGAAGACTCTCTTAAAAAGGTGAAGAAGGAAGCTATTACTGTCCAACATGGTTTATAGAAATGATTAGATACAGCGGAAGCTATTACTGTCCAACATGGTTTATACTCTTCTTCCACCAATCTTAGACACTCCCATCACAAACATATTTATTCTGGCCCTAGAGTTGGCTACACAGGTTGGGGCATACTTAGAGAGTTGGGTGAACTTGAGAGAATACTCCTTAACACTCATTCCCCTTGACAAAGGTTGATGAATTCGACCAACTTCCTCTCCCTCAACTCTATGGGGAAAATCCTATCTTGAAAAGTCGTCTTGAACACTTCCCAATCTACTGGACCTTCCCTAAATGGTCTCTCGTCCCTCCATTTCTCAAACAACACTTAGCCACATCCTTTAGCTGATAAGCGTCTAGTTCCGCTTTTTGTTTCTTATAATGAGTTAGGTATTTCGCTGAGTTAAGCAAGCAAGGCCAAGGGTTCGCTCAAGGCCAACAATGGTCATTAGGTGTCGGCCACATCCAGGGTGTAGACTCGGGGTGTGACAAACTTGGTATTAGAGCTTAGAGTTTAAGAGTCCTAGGGAGTCTATGAAGTCATTTCTATGAAGACCATAGTTATCATTTATTAAATTTTCATAGTAAATTTAGTGGTAAATTTAAAACTTTTCATAGTGTGATTCTACAAACACCACTTCGTATATATAAAAAATATAAGTCATAATACATATTTAGACTCTAATTCTATTTTTCATCCTAGAATAAAAAGAATTAGAATACATTAGGTAGACAACCCTTAAGACATAACACAAAACTATACAATGTTAAATAAATTTTACAGTAAGACATAAGTAGGGAATCCTTGGAACTTAAGGACCCCTTTCCTTGAGCTTTGGAATCATCTATAAAGCTTCTCAATAAAAGACATCATTTTTAAGCATTCATAACATACACTTTGCATAAAAAGTAAACAAGAATAGTATTAGTACAAGAATGTACTAAGTATGGCAACCATGATAAAACATGCATTTAAAAGGGACAATTTCTTGATATCACACTTCATGCCATTTTGAGTAAATCTTTCTAAAACCTTTAGACAATTGATTTTATATCATTCATATACTTTATATAGAAATATTCAAATGCCAAACATCAGATAAGAATACATATAGAATTCATGACATAATTGAGGTCGCTTTACAGTGAACTAATTTTGCTTAATAGTGAGCATTCTTTATCGTTTATTCATTAACCTCCCAAGTAACCCTCTAGTGATACATGGTGCAATGAATCGCCTTAAGGACACAACGAAAACATACATATAACCTACGTAAGACAACACATATCATCACACAAGCATAATATATCAAAAGACACATTTAGTCAATATAAGACCTTGTGCATGACCCTAATCTTAGTCTACTAGTGCAATACATATGTGAAACCCCATAACTCCACACATGCGTAGTAAACCCTTCATGAGACCACAAACCTTAACATTCAATTCATACATCAACAAGTAAGTGGAGGCAACTTTATTCATGTCAATACAATAACTTCATCATATATTCATTTAGACCAATATTGTGCATATAAAGATAAGACCACATCATATAGATTCATACTATGCACATCTTCATATCAAGTAGACCAATACTACAAAGTCATGCATATGGACATAAACATAATCATACACATTAGGTCACCTTCCTAGGACTTCCTAAGGATCTACTTGTGCAATGTTTATATGGGTTCATTACTTCCACCTATCCTAAGTAACCTGCCTTAAGTCCTCATAGTATAACATATAAATTCAAGCAATATTATAATATCAAGCATATATATATCAACATATTCAATATCATCATAAGGAATTAACAACACATTTCACATGCTTAATCACACAGTTGGTCCTCTTACAGAATCCAAACACAAAATTTTAGCATGCCAGTATGTGACAATATGATCCAAAGTTAGCCTGCTGGCAAGTGGCAATCCGATATAAAAGTTAGCATGCCTGAATGTGGCAATCTGATCAAAATCACACATCACAATTATACATCCACATCACACATTTATGTCATGATTTACTTCAACCTTTATGATCAATATTTCAACATGAACACATATACATATATTACAAAGATGAAGAACAAGTATATATATCACACAATCATAGAATCACAATTATAAACTACCTCGAAACAAGCTTGGAACCCTAAGAAACTTGATCCTTCCGTTTCCGTAATGGTTCAAATTATTCTAGGTCTAAAAACAATCAACAATGTACGATAATCAATAAATAAATCACTAATTTCCTGGAATGCTAACAAATTCATGAAACCTAGGTCAAACTCATGACCCGTACTATCCTAACTAGGGTTGCTTATTTTCCACCATGAATTATGTCAGGAAACTCTTTCCCATCAGTTATGATCCATTCTAAAAGGTTCTACAGATTGAAAAATGAAAATGGGGAGTGAAAAACTTACCTTTAGCCTTAAAAATGGTAGAAAATGAGTTGAAATTGCCAAAGGTTCGTTTCTTAGCTCTAAAAGTCGAAAAGTTTCAAATAAGGTCGATTAAGGGTTTAATTTACAAATTAAAAACCTAGTATCCTGCTACAGCGGAACTAATCCCCCTGCAGTGATATTTTTGAAATCAATCTCTTCCCGTCCGCTACAACAACACCCATCCTGCTGTAGCGGCATGAATGGAGGCAGTGATCTCCTAAAAGATTTTTAATTTGCCCCTTTCGTAAAATAATATTAACCCACTATGCTCTAAAAATACCATTAACGCTATGATCAATTTTCAAAGATCTAATTATCAAAATTCAATTTCGTAAAGTCGTACAACTTCCTTAACGCGTTTATAACTGATTACATAATCAAATTTCTATTTACTCCACCGGATCTCTGCCTGATTTCCCTAAACCTTTATGACTTCTATTTTCTCCAAATCCGGACAAGGTTGGGAAAATCCTAATACTTTGAAAAAGTTTTTCCAACCCCGATTTTTCCTCATTGGCATTTCCACAATTACGAAACCTGTTCGTTACAAAAAATAAAGTTGAAAATCAGTTAATTAAAAAAATTATCATGATTAGAAGTGATAGTCATGGAGAATATGAATATTGTTTTGCAAAAATATATTTGGAAAATAATATCATCCATTAAATTACTCCACATACTCACCTCATTCTAAAGAAATTGTTGACAAATAAAAAATTAAACTCTGAAAGAAATGATGATGCCCTACGTATAAGTTCAAGTTTATCACAATATTTGTGGGGAGATGCTATCATCATAGCAAAAGAGAACAACAAAAGTTTTGTATATTTTGGAAGAGAAACAAAAAGTTTTGTTTGTTAATAAATGGAGAAACAAATAGAAAACTTCTATTTGTTAAGAAAGGGAGCGACAAAAAGTTGTTTTTATTGTATACTAATAGAAAATTGTTTGTCTTCCATTAAAGTATATACGCAATAACTCGTGAAAGATAGTGATAAAACAATTTCCAATACAGTCTATTCCATATAAAAAATGGAAATGAGGCAACTATTCCCAAATTGGTAAAATAGGACTTAAGAATGTGGATTGTATGTTTATTAGATATGCTACAAATAGTAAAGCATGTTGGTTTATGGTTCATAAGTCAGAACCATCGAATAGTAAAGTAAAGGGTCTAAACGGCCTTAGAAAGAACCAAAGGAGAATGTACTTAATAAAGATATTCAGAGGCGTAATAAATATCAATGGAAAAATTACTTCCTCCGGGTTTTATTTTGTAATATTTCTTCTTGAAAATGATTCCATATAGTCGAAGAATATATGTCTTTTGTGGACTCATCCTTTTCAGAAAGTGACTGTCAATCGTAAGATAGATTCAGTCTTGAGTAACCATACTTCAAATTTGGTTGATTTTCATTCAGGTTTTCAACTTTTGGGTTTAAAGTGGATCTATAAAAGGAACAGAAAGTGATGAAGCTATTGACAAATATAAATCAAGAGTTGTTGTCATAAACTTTCAACAATAACAAAGACTTGAATATTTTCACATATAATAGCCTCTATCTTGGATAACATCAATTTTGATATTAATTGCGTTAGTTACTAATTTTTCTAAAAGGATGTGAAAACATTTTTTTGGAGGAAGAAATTTACATGGAACAACCCGAGAGCGTTGTGGTTCCTTGTAAAATAAAATGTGTGTAAACTTTTTTAGTTACTTTAAGGACTAAAACAATCCCAAATTATTAGCATTATATAATAACGAACGTGCAGAAAATTAATATTATATAAAATATTAACATGTCATGATATTCAATACAATTTATTATGTAAATTCTATTTTTTGAAAACTTGCAATATAATGTTTTCATTTTACAACAATAAATAAACAATTGAAATATCAAACATTAAACAAGAAGCTAATGAAGACAAACTTTTTTCCCAAACTGGATAGACCCCACGATTTCCGTGTTAATAATTCCTAAAGCAGACAACCTCACATTATCAATGTTAGAGACCCTAGAAGCAGATAAAGAGAACTCATATTATTTGTGTTAAAAACACAGAAAGAAAGCAAAGAGTTAGAGTATTTGTGTTAAAAACCTCGCATTCTTTGTATTAAAAAATTGGATAGCAGACAAAGTGTCCCTAAAATATTACTATTCAAAACTCAAGAAGAATACAAAGAAAATCCATGGTATGTGTGTTAAAACTCAAAAGTGTGTAAGAAATCACATTATTTGTCTTAAAAACATTGAAAGAAAACAGAAACCCCACATTATTTGTGTTACAAATTTTGAAAGTAAATAAAGAGACCCCTTATTTTTAGGAAGATTCCGTGTTTTATTCAAAAACCTAAAACAAATCAAACGTCCTTACACTTGCTCGAGCATGGACCAACCCACAGTTATCCCAACATTTAAAAAGAAAGCAACTGAAAAGGACAACAAATAAAGCATGATAGGCCTACTCGGTAGGCCTATAAATATAACTATGACATGGTTTCCTAATTAAGGACTACTCATCTTCCCTCGCTGCCTTCTCTAGTTTCCAAATTAATAGACCCCACATTATTTTTTTTTAAGAATTTAAAAAGTATACAAAGAAATAATTACTTTTGCTTGGCTCAAAAGGCAGTCATGTAATTTGATTTTTAGTTCTTTAAGCCAAAGAATTTCGTGATAGTATTAATGTGACCACCTATGTTTGTAAGGATTTATCGTTATATTATATATAATAGTAAATAGGATTATTTTTTTAGCCAAAAAAAATACTTTGAGTTATTTTTTAAAACACTAAAACCCTATGCATACTCCTAAAAAACCCTAACTATCCATGTTTGGCCGTTCATGAATTTTTGGGTGTCCTCTATAAGTGAATAAAATTGGAAGAAAAACTTTATTATTGAGGATATAAGTGTAATACATTCACCCTCATATGTTAAGGTGAAATTAAATCATTTGACCTCAACAAGAAAGTAATCATACGGAAATCCACATTAATCATTCTTTAAAACTTTTACATTATTTAATCACACATAAAATTATTTTCTTAATATATAGTGCTTTATTTTTTAATATTAATATTATTTATGAAAACAGTTGTATTAAATTATTATCCATACTAGTACAATGCTCATGCATATAAACTAAAACTATATTAAATGCTTAAGTGTCAAGAAATTCAATACAATTAGTTTACGAGTTTTATTTTTCAAAAAAATTGCAAATCATAAGTTTCCATTTTATACAAACGAAACAAGAGAAAATTCAAATTCAAATTTTAAGAAAGATTTTCATCTGAGTGTCTATGCCTATGGAAAAAGAAGGATAATTTCTACTTATATGTTACACTATAATTAAAGTAGACATTGAATCATATCTTCAGAACTAGCTTAAAATATCTTCACACTAGACTTATTTTTCCTCATCTTCGAGAAAAGGGAGGATTAACTATCTAAATGTGTAAAGTTTAACATAATAAAACTAAAAATGAATAGAGTTAATGATTGATAGCAATTCAAGACATAAATGGGAAGAAGTGAAGAAGCGAAAAGTTATTTGTAGATATCTAAAAGGTAACTGGATGATAAGGGATGAAGTGGAGTTAGTTTATGATTAATAAGGGAAAATAAAGGCCTATATTTATAAATATTATTGACCATCAACCATAAAAACTGAAAATCAAATTTCTAAAAAAGAAATTGACAGCTAGTTGAATCAATTTGGGTATCAATTATAACCCCATGTGACTGAAACAACTCAGAAATTTTTAAATTCAGACTTTAATTATTCTATAACACCTCGCAACTCTACTCTTAAAATTTTAATCATTCGTGTAGCACCTCAAACATTGAGAAAGGCTAAATTAGATTAACGGGAAAGTCCACGAACCTAAAATGTACCATGGACCTTCACGACTGCGTATACAAACCGTTTAGGGTACCACGACTTTATAAGGGCAATGTGGCCAACCATGAAAGGCTGCCAAGGAGAGGGTCACTGAAAGAGGGTCGATTTATTTTTCTCGCAC
Source organism: Solanum habrochaites (assembly GCA_027704765.1). Classification (NCBI taxonomy): domain Eukaryota; kingdom Viridiplantae; phylum Streptophyta; class Magnoliopsida; order Solanales; family Solanaceae; genus Solanum; species Solanum habrochaites. The sequence goes on from JAKWJA010002496.1 coordinate 16,340,797, forward strand.
ACCACTCTAGGCAGTCTTACAGCGTCTGTAATACTTCAGCCTACTTACACCCACGAAAATTGACTAAGTATAGAAATCCTTAAAACAGTAATGTCAAACAACCAACAGAATTTACAGGAACTAATCCCAACCTTTATTAACCTTTAAGTAATACAAAGGAAGGATTCACGAATTAATCTAAGGCTAGAAACACACACTGTTCTGCCTTAGACGAATTTCCACCTTAAATCAAAGTTCTGCACAATGGCAGTTACATGCGGCAGTTACAAATGACACCTTTCCGACACATGTCAGCCCAGGGTTCAAAACTAACTTTCCAACAGCTATATTTCCAACAAATAGAATTTAATTCAAATTACATTCTTATCTACACGAAATACTAATATTCTAACACTTAGAATATTTCAGGCTTCATTCCAACAGTTAGAATAATTCTGCCAGCTTCCAACACTTAGAATATTTTAGCTGTCTTCCACACTCAGTTTTATTTCAGCAATTTCGGGTGAACTGCCTTTGTCCTTGACATTGCCAAGTCTTCACAGCCTTGCTTCATCAAGCCAACATGCTGTCTTGCCAACGTCCTTAGCCCGCACGTAAGCCATGCACGTTCAAGCTGCCTTGCCAACACCCAAGCACTTGAACTTGTGTTGCACTGTTTTGCCATCATCCATGTCAAGACCAATGCCCAAGTCCTTGACATGTCTGCACGTAGTTAGATCAAGTAGTTTGCGGGTCTAACAGACCACCCGCACCACTTGAACTCGATGTCCTCATCGAGACTGTTTTGAGATAGTCATCGATTTGAGCATCAAACTGCCATAGGTCTTTTGCTTTCTCCCAAACAGCATCTGCTGCACTCTTGCCTTTCCAGTGAACCAAGAACTCAGTCTTAGTATTCTTCTTACTTGTGCCCAAAACCCGGTGATCAAGAATCTTCTCAATCTTAGCATCATACTGTGTAGGTACTGATGGAGGATCCCTCTTTGATCTGTTTCTGTCCGGTTCATCCGTATCTGCAAAGTAAGGTTTTAAGAAACTCACATGAAAATTGGGATGGATTTTCAACCTTTCTGGCAGCTTCAACCTATAAGCAACTTCGCCCACTCGTTTCACCACTTCAAATGGACCATCATACTTAGGAATCAAACCCCGATGCCTGGTTTTACTCACAATCTGTTTCCAGATTTGTGGGGTAAGTATCAGCAACACTTTGTCACCCACATTGAACTCAACTGAGCGACGATGTTGGTCAGCATACTTCTTCATGCGCTGCTGAGCCTTGCGCAAACTATCTTGTGCCTCGGATAACATTTCAAGTCTGTCCCTTGCAACTCTGTATGCTGCTGGACACTTTCCCTGATTTTTAGATTTAGCAACATCTAGTGGCGTCATAGGCTGTTTGTCTAAGACGATTTCAAAATGACTCATTTCTGTTGCAGACGACTTGTGCAGATTATAGCAAAACTGCGCAGTGTCTAACAATGCCACCCAATTCCGTTGACTTGCAGTCACATAATGCCTTAAGTACTCTTCCAACAAATGATTAATTCTTTCCGTCTGTCCATCTGTTTGTGGGTGATTTGCAGTAGAAAATTTTAATTCAGTTCCCATCATATTGAACAATACTGTCCAAAATCTACCCGTGAACCTTGTGTCTCTATCACTCACAATGTCAGCCGGAACACCAAAGTATTTAACCACATGTTTATAGAATAACTCAGCAGCAATTTCAGATGAGCATAACTCAGGAGCAGCAATAAAAACAGAATATTTTGAAAACCTGTCAACTACCACCATGATAGATACTTTGCCATCTATTTTAGGAAATCCAGAAATGAAATCCATGCTTACCGATAGCCATGGCCTTTCAGGAATAGGCAAAGGTTGCAGCAAACCTGCTTCCTTTTTACGTTCTGTCTTGTCAACTTGACAAACATGACAAGTCTTAACGTACGCCTCTATATCGTCTTCCATTTTCGGCCAAAAATACACACGAGACAGTAAGTCTAACATCCTTTCAACGCCTGGATGTCCAGCCCAAGCAGAGTCATGCGCTTCTTTCATCAAGTCTTTGCGCAACCCGCCCTGATTTGGTACAACGATTCTCCCCCCTTTAAAATAGAGCAGATCGTCCTCGATCCAATACCGTCTCATTGTGCCCTCCTGCACCTGACCCATCCATTTAACATATAACGAATCATTTGCAGCACACAACCTGATTCTATCATAGAAATCAGTTTCAAGTTTTGAAATTGAATATACTGCAACAAACACTTCTTTCCTACTCAGCGCATCAGCAACCTGGTTGTGTTTTCCTGGTTTATGTTCCCACATGAAATCATATTCTTCCAGGAATTCTTGCCACCGTGCTTGTTTAGGACTCAACTTTTTCAGTGTTTTGAAGAATGTATTTGCTACATTATCAGTTCTTACCACAAATCGAGTACCCAAGAGATAAACTCTCCAAATCTGCAAACAGTGTACCACCGCAACCATTTCTTTCTCATGTGTTGAGTATCTTTGTTCAGCATCATTCAACTTTCTGCTTTCGAATGCTACTGGATGACCTTCCTGCACTAATACGCCACCAATCGCCTTGTCCGACGCATCAGTGTGCACTTCAAATGGTAACTCAAAATCAGGCAATTTGAGTATAGGTTCTCATGCAATAACATTCTTTAAATTTTGAAATGCTTCTTCACACTGTTCAGACCAAACCCATTTTGCATCTTTCTTCAACAGATCTGTCAAAGACGCTGCCTTCTTTGAGTAACCAGCAATAAACTTTCGATAATAGTTAGCCAAGCCAAGAAACGACCTCAAATCCTTCACATGACGAGGTGCCTGCCAATCAACAATGGCCTGCACTTTCTTAGGATCCATTCGAACCTGGTTTTTACTAACAAGATGCCCCAAGAACTTTATCTCTTGTTGAGCAAATTCACACTTTTCCATCTTGACATAAAGTGTGTATTTTCTCAATTGAGACAGAACCAGACTTAGGTGATTAACATGTTCTTCCAACGTTCGACTATATATAACAATATCATCTAAGTAAACAACAACGAAGTCATCAAGATAGTCAAACAGTACATTGTTCTTTAAATTGCAGAATGTTGCTGGGGCATTAGTCAGCCCAAACGGCATTACAAGGAATTCATAGGAACCATATCTAGTTACACATGTTGTTTTTGGTTCATCACCCTCTGCTATCCTTACCTGCCAATAGCCTGCCCTCAAATCAAGTTTTGTGAACCAGCATGCCTTGCTTAACCTGTCCATTAAATCTTGCACCAACGGAACCGGATACTTGTTCTTTATAGTTGCCTTGTTCAATGCCCGATAGTCCACACACATTCTCATTGTTCCGTCCTGTTTATTTTGGAATAGAACAGGAGCACCATACGGAGCTTTAGACGGCTGAATCAACCCAGCATGTAGCAATTCATTCAATTGTTTGCGTAGTTCAACCAATTCTTTAGGAGCCATACGATAGGGAGCTTGTGCAGGAGCAACCGTACCAGGCAGCAACTTAATCTTATGATCAATGTCCCTCCTTGGTGGTAATTTCTTTGGCAATTCAGGAGGCATAACATCAGCATACTGTTTAAGCAATTCACCAACACAATCAGGCACTTCTATTTTCACATCAGCTTTAATTTCGACCAAGGCAGCAAGTATGGTTTCGTCACCCTTCTTCAGCCCTTTGTCGATCGACATAGCAGACAACAACATTTCCTTGTCTTTCTTCTTCGCAACTTTATTAATGTTTCCAAACGGATGAACACCCTTCAGAAAACCAGCATCACTTCCACTCATTACCATCACTCCATCTAAGTGAGGAAACGGAACAAACTGGTATTTTCTTAGGAAATCAATCCCAAGTATAATTTCAAAGTCTCCAAGCGGCATCACCATCAAATTATGTTTTCCCACCCAATTTCCAGTCGACATAGACACACTATAAGCCATGCCCACAATGGCTTGTGCCTTCGCGTTGACTGTTTTGACATAAGAAGGGCTTTTAGACAACTTCAGCCCCAATTTTGCAGCAACCTTCACATCAACAAACGTGTGTGTGGCCCCTGTATCAACCATTGCCATCACACATTGTTCTTTTACTTTCATTTCTATATGAATTAAGGAAGCATGAGGATTCGAAGTGCTGGAGATTCCCCCAACAGTGTTGATCCCCATAATGTGATTAAAAGACAATCCCAATGGATTTGCCATTGCAGCCACAATTTCTTCATTCTCCTCCCTTTGATTCATATTTCCAGCAAGCATAGCATTCACCTTTTCCCGGTTTGGACAAGATTTGGCCAAATGAGGACCACCACAAGTCCAACAGCCTTTAGAGTTTCCATCTTTACTCTTGGGTCTGTCTTTCCCATCCTTCATTTGTGCCTTTCCTTTATTATTTGCATTCTTTTTACGACTATCCTTTCTCCATTCCCCTTTCTTTTCATTCTTTTTCTTATTTTTTGAAGTAGAAGGGACATCTGTCGAAGGACGAGTCGTCCGGAAATCTACCAACGAATCAGCAGCAGCAATTGCCCCAGGCAGATCTTTAACATTCTTCCTTCGTAGTTTGTTTTGAGCCCAGCCTTGCATGCCCGAAATGAAATTGTGAAGTTTATCCTCATCAGACATATTTTGTATGTCTAACATCACAGAGGTAAATTATTTTATATATTCCCTCATTGAACCCGTCTGCCTCAACCTTTTCAATTTATCCCTTGCAAGCCAAGATGCATTGCTAGGAAGAAATTGATCGCACATTTCTTTTATAAGCTTATCCCATGTATCAATTCTAGGACGACCAGCACTCACGTCGTCTGCATTTCGAGTCCTCCACCAAAGTTTTGCATCACCCGACAAATACATTGTGGTAATATTCAACTTATCAGCGTCTGGCACTCTTGCTGCAGTAAAGTACTGTTCCAAGTCCCATATGAAAATTTCAAGTTCTTTAGCACTCCTTGCGCCACTGAAGGCTTTAGGGTCTGGAATCTTAACCTTAGATGATTCAACACGAGTCGAACTCAACGTAGCCACAGCCCGACACAAAAAAACGAGTTCTGCACGAAGGTTTTCATTTTCCTTCTGCAGTCCCTCTAGTTTCTGCGTAGTTGTAGCACGAAAGTCCAAGATTTCAGTAATGTGGTTATCAACATTCTGTCGATATCCACCAATTTCTCCCTGAACTTTCTCAGCGTCCACTCTCAACTCAATGATTTGTGTGAATAAATCCACAAACGTAGGGTCTGCCAGGATATCTTTAGTAAACCCAACGAAGGATTCAATTCTTCTTGCCAATTCCCACAATTCTGCGTTTTTCACCATTGTTTAACCTTGCTCTGATACCAATTGAAAGAGGGTCGATTTATTTTTCTCGCACACCACTCTAGGCAGTCTTACAGCGTCTGTAATACTTCAGCCTACTTACACCCACGAAAATTGACTAAGTATAGAAATCCTTAAAACAGTAATGTCAAACAACCAACAGAATTTACAGGAACTAGTCCCAACCTTTATTAACCTTTAAGTAATACAAAGGAAGGCTTCACGAATTAATCTAAGGCTAGAAACACACACTGTTATGCCTTAGACGAATTTCCACCTTAAATCAAAGTTCTGCACAATGGCAGTTACATGCGGCAGTTACAAATGACACCTGTCCGACACATGTCAGCCCAGGGTTCAAAACTAACTTTCCAACAGCTATATTTCCAACAGATAGAATTTAATTCAAATTACATTCTTATCTACACGAAATACTAATATTCTAACACTTAGAATATTTCAGGCTTCATTCCAACACTTAGAATAATTCTGCCAGCTTCCAACACTTAGAATATTTTAGCTGTCTTCCACACTTAGTTTTATTTCAGCAATTTCGGGTGAACTGCCTTTTTCCTTGACATTGCCAAGTCTTCACATCCTTGCTTCATCAAGCCAACATGCTGTCTTGCCAACGTCCTTAGCCCGCACGTAAGCCATGCACGTTCAAGCTGCCTTGCCAACACCCAAGCACTTGAACTTGTGTTGCACTGTTTTGCCATCATCCATGTCAAGACCAATGCCCAAGTCCTTGACATGTCTGCACGTAGTTAGATCAAGTAGTTGCGGGTCTAACAGTCACCTTGATGAGACCCTAGACCGCACGTGGTGGTTTGTACGCTCCGTTTGGGGGTACATACAAGTCACCCATCAATTATTAAGTCTTGGGTAAACTACAAACAATCAGATGTTTTAGTACATAATATACTATGTGACACAAGACCTATCAAATTAAAGATCTTTAGTCTTTCCAACACCACTAAATATTTGAGTTTGGAGTAAAAAGTTATCTCTGTTTTAGAGAAGCATTGTCTAACAAGTAAAATTTCATTGCCTTCTATACGGCCTGTGAAGTTTTACGGACCGTGAAGCTTTAAACTGGTCTGTGAAACCTTCCTTTGAAGTCACCTTGACAATTTAAAATTTTGGGCAATTTTGGTCTTTCTCTGATACATTTGGTATTTAAACTACGTCATTGTAAGCCTAAACCACAATGTTTTACACCTTATTAAGGGATTATAAAGTGTTAATCAATTCTTTTACGTTTATTATCACTTCTGTATATTAGAACAAGGTCCCAAGATAAGAAAATTAGGGTTCAAGTGTTCTTTGAGTTTCGTCAATTACACAAAAAAATCTCATTCTTCTAGGTATGTAAGGCTAACATAGTGTTAGAATAGTTCGTTTTAATTCCTTGCATCTACTTTCGAATAAGTAAAAGGGAAATCTTCGATTCTATCCTTGGATTTGATTTTCTTGAGTTTAGTTGATTTTGAGTTCTTGAGTTTGTGATTCTTTTGGAAATTCTATTACGAATAATTAAATTCCTATATGTTAAGCATTGAGATTATTGAGTTGGCTGGATCATGTGTATATTTTAGCATGAACTCTATGGATTTAGTACTCTTGAGATGAGTAGTTTCGTTGAGTTATGAGTTCTTAATATCTCAGTATTGAATTTTTGATGTTGTCATTCAGATCCTTTAGTTGATCCGTTTATGTCTATTTTTTGAGCATGAATCTTATTCTTGAGTATTCATTGAAATCTTATTAAGAATGTTTTAAAAAAAATATTACAATATAAACTGAATTTTAAGAAAGTAAAGAGGAGTTTAACAAAGAGTATAAGAGAACTAAGTACATCTAAAAAAAAATTTACATGAAGAAAAGAGTAGACCTTATAAAAAAGTTTTTAAAAAGATTAAGTACAAAGAAACTACCTCTTAAAGAGGTTTTTTTTAGGATTATCTCAATCAATACAAAGTATTTTCACTTTGAAAAAGAAAAACATTTTTTTTACGTGAGCGATGAGTTGCAGAGATAATTCGAAGATAATAACTCTTTTAAAAGGTTAGATTGAGAAATTATTACAAACTAGAGAAAGAGAAATGTTTTTATACATTCGAGAAATAGTATAGATAATAGGGAGTAGTATTAAGCATCAATATGAGGGAGACTTTAAGCAATTCAAAGTCCCCATAAACCTTGTCTTGCCAACATTGGTACAAGATAATACTTTTATAGATGAATCCTTAGTTCCTTCTGCAGAGCTTAGTGGATCCACTTAGTTGAGGTGTCCTAAATCCCATACATAAAAGTTCTGGCAGTGTGTCCAAGACATTGTATCATTGTGTTGCTTATAGTGATGGTTGTCGGTTAGAGAATCTGCTAGTAGAGTTAAAATGTATTTTTATATATCACTTATTATGTTGAGTTTCATAGATGAGCAAGTACTTTTGTAAATATCAAACAATTCTATAATTCATTACACTAGTCAAGTTTATGTAATATCTATTCCACTCCTTTCATATTGTTATTTCGCTTAAGTTATATTACATACTTGTAAATTCAAATGTACATATGTTGTTTTACCTATATTCTTTTATGATGAAGATACAAGTGTTCAGGATCATCAACATGTGCTTCGTTGAGATCTACATTCTTGTTAGTTTTTAGTGAACCTTTTTGTATTCTGTAGGACTTCATATATACTTTTCATTTAGTTTTTTTGAGGCATCTTGAGTCTTGTTCCGAAACCTATCTTAAACATTAGAGACTTCAAAGATAGATAGAGTTGAGGAGTCTTTCAATATTTTCTTTTCCTTGAGATTTTTTGAAAACTATTATACTTATTGAGTATTTTACAAACAGATGAGTTGAATAATTACTTTCGATTTGAAATTTTCAAAATTCTATATTAAGCTTATTATTTCTTGAATGAGTTTTTTCTAAGAAGTCATTCAAATCAAACGTTTGCTTGGGGTTTAGATATGGTTGTCAAGTATGGGCCAGGTCCAGGATGTCGGCTCACAGCGTGACAAAGTTTGTATCTCAACATAAAGTTAAAGTACCCTAGGGTGGATCTAAAGTCGTGTTAGTAGGATCATACTTTTAGTTGTGAGGGCCCCACTTATATAAATTAGATACTACACAAATTTAAGAAAATATTCCCTTTTTTCATACTGTAAATCATGCAATATAACTATGTCATAAGAAACTTATTCAAACTCATGTGTTTCTCCAATCCATTCGACTACCCGTCATACCCAAGATAGTTGAAAAGAAAAGCCCAGATTCTTATCGATAAGTAACTCTCAGCAAAAGTCTCTAGAATGTTATGAGACTATAGAAGATAGTCATGATACTATATAGGGGTTTGAGAGAAACTTGTGAGTGAGATTATGTTGAGATTCGAAAGAATGCACTTTTTTTCATATGAATTATGCGTAAAGCTAAAAGCGAGAGGTACCCACAACCTCTTGATCTTGGGCATATTTATGCGCCTAATAGCAAAATTATCCCATATAGATAGCTAAGTTTAAGAGTGTTTTCAGTGTTAAAATAACTCTTTTAAAAGGTTAGATTGAGAAATTATTACAAACTAGAGAAAGATAAATGTTTTTATACATTCGAGAAATAGTATAGATAATAGGGAGTAGTATTAAGCATCAATATGAGGGAGACTTTAAGCAATTCAAAGTCCCCATAAACCTTGTCTTTCCAACATTAGTACAAGATAATACTTTTATAGATGAATCCTTAGTTCCTTCTGCAGAGCTTAGTGGATCCACTTAGTTGAGGTGTTCTAAATCCCACACATAAAAGTTCTGGCAGTGTGTCCAAGACATTGTATCATTGTGTTGCTTATAGTGATGGTTGTCGGTTAGAGAATCTGCCAGTAGAGTTAAAATGTATTTTTATATATCACTTATTATGTTGAGTTTCATAGATGAGCAAGTAGTTTTGTAAATATCAAACAATTCTATAATTCATTACACTAGTCAAGTTTATGTAATATCTATTCCACTCCTTTCATATTGTTATTTTGCTTAAGTTATATTACATACTCGTAAATTCAAATGTACATATGTTATTTTACCTATATTCTTTTATGATGAAGATACAAGTGTTCAGGATCATCAACATGTGCTTCGTTGAGATCTACATTCTTGTTAGTTTTTAGTGAACCTTTTTGTATTCTGTAGGACTTCATATGTACTTTTCATTTAGTTTTTTGAGGCATCTTGATTCTTGTCCCGAAACCTATCTTAAACATTTGAGAGTCTTTTGACTTCGCTTCTTCTAACCAATATGATTAGACATTTTGTGGTCAAAAGAAATGAAGAATGAGCCATAATGTGGTACCTTGACAGAGGTCCGAAAAGAGAAGATGAAGTTGCAGAGAAAAAGGGGCCAAGAAGCTGGAAAATACACTACGAGGGAGCACATCTGCGTCACGGAGCTAATATGCATATGGAGAAGATGTCCAATTTACAGTGGAGTGCGTGATGGAAGTGCGTCGTATAAATATTTAGTTCAGTGATATTTTAGGCGAGGGAATAGGTCCATAACAGTGTCTTTTATTCTAGACTGTAAATAGTCTTATTCTTCTAATTTTCGGGGAATTCAAGTTCCAAAAAGATAGGAGCACAACATTTTAGGAGATTTTGCTATGTTTTCTAGGGTTTTCCTTATAATTTTTCATCTAGATAAATTCTTGTATGATTGATAACATTATTCTTGATATTTTATGATGTGTAGCTAAAGTACCCTATCCTAGGTTGTAGCTAAGGTTGAAAGTTTAATACAATTTGCTTCAAGTATGATAAAGGTTATCTAATGATTTGTGCTTGCACTCTTGTTTTACTATTTTAATGCTTGATCAACATTAGAATAAACTTGTTGTCCGCTCTTGAACAAGGAAGATAAATAGAGGGATAAACAAAAGAATGTGAGATTTTTGTTCATTATAGGGTAAAATCTAGAATGATTTTTATATAGGATAGTATTAAACTTATATACCATACTTGGTTGTTATACAAGATGAATGCTAAATGTGTCGTCATTGGTCCATGTCTAAACCCGCTCAACGATGTAGGTAGGTTGTCAATGGTGGTAAACTCTTATAGGTCGGATGATCGTGATCGTAAAATAAACCTGACTAATTCATAATAAGGTTAACCCGTCAAATACTAGAATAAATCAACAATATACCAAAAATCGATCCATGGTACAACCTTGAAATACCTTTCCTAATTGTTAGATTATCCTATTTGAAAATGTTTGATTAGTATAATTAAATTTTGCTAGTGTTTTACTAGTAGTAAATAGTGATAAGCAAATTTCTAAAAGTATTTTCCACATGAGTAAATTTAGTTTAGACATAAAATAATTGTTATGTGCTTATTTTAAGTCTTTTGGGTTTGGTAACCAAGATGGAAAGAGTCATTTTACTATTTGAGTGGTCATATGCACTTATGTGTGTTTCTGGACGCAACAAGTTTTTGGCACCACTATCGGGGACTTTTAAATCTGCAGATATATGATTTTTAAGTGTCTAAATTATTTTTACAAGTGTTGACAACTTGATATTGGCTCTTTATTTCACAGGTTATGTCAGGTTTTTGCACCGGAAGACAAGTTAGATTTGGTAGAGCCTCTATCTGAACCAAAGACATTGTTCATTACTGGAGAAGGCGAAGAAGACGCACCCATCCTGTTTTCCGTGTGTCGAGGTAAGAAGAGAATCCATAAGAAAGGGATGATCAAGACTGACAAATATAAATGGCATATGAAAGTGAGGGATGTGGGAATCCCACAAACGACCAATATTATCTCAAGAACTCAAAATCCTGCACCAGTGGAAGGTTTGAATTGAAGGAGAACATGGTGCAACTACTTCACACAAAAGGGCAGTTCACTGGTCTACCTCATATGTACCCACGAGTGCATATTAAGAACTTCCTCGAGATCACTGACACATACACTCCAACTGGAGTGAACTCTATTTATGTGAGGCTCACATTATTCCCCTTTTCTCTATTGAGGGTAGCAAACAGATGGTTGAACTATGAGCCCGTAAATTTAATAACAACATGGTATGATCTAGATCGAACAATTTTATAAGGTTTTTTCCAACCGGTAAAATAGCCAAGCTGAGATGCGATATATTTAGCTGCCGATAGAAAGGACGAGAGAAATTGTACCAAGTTTGGGTTAGGTTTAAGTCCGTACTGCTCAGCTGTCCACATCACCATCAAACTAACAAAGTATTGGTCCATACCTTCATTGAAGTGTTGGAACCAAACAATAATATTTTGCTTGATTTGTCTACAGGGGACAAGCTTTGGAGAAGACATATGCTAGGTTGTTTACCTTTCTTAATTGAATTTCACAGTAGCCCCGAGCGGAATAGTTTATGAGCTAAACCGGCCGTACTGAAGATTGCTGGAATGTTTGAAATACATGCAGTGACAGATTTGTCTGCACATATTGAATCAATGCAGAATATGATGACTACCCATTTTAGCAACATTTCACTAAGACGACAAAAAGCTAAAGTTAATATGGTACATCAACCACAAGCTTGGTGTGAAGTATGTGGACGTGGAGATCACAATGCTGAGATATGTGGAGCAAAGCCAGAATCTATTCATTTTGTAGGTAATGCTCAGCGAGGAGGAAATCAACATAGCTATGGAAACACCTACAACCCAAGTTGGCGAAACTGTCCAAACTTTTCATAGGGTGGAAATCAAAACAAACATCAAAGAAAAAACAAACACAGACAACATAATAGTGGACAATAGTACCTTCAGCAAAGCCTCAACAAAACCATGGTAATCAACAGGCTGCCAAGTGTCACGACCCAAAACGAGCCGCGAGTGGCACCCACACTTACCCTACTATGTGAGCGAACCAACCAATCCAATCCCAACATTTCAACCATAATAAACAGAATATAATGCGGAAGACTTAAAACTCATTAACGAAATCAATTAAATAACTTCTAAAGTTTATCAATTACTATCCCCAGAACCTGGAAGTCATCATCATAAGAACATCTATCCCCAAATTACTACATCTAAGAGTATCTAAGAAACTAAAATAAGTAAAAGAGATGGTCCATGTACGAACTTCAAGACATCAAGACACAAAGGAAAGAATCCAGTCCGAGCTAGGAATAATAGCTCACCCTGAAATCTGATTATGCTGAAGTCTGGCTAGAGTTACGGTTGAGTCGAAGTCGATGGCACGTTTGCTGCACTCCACAAATAACAATAAAGAAACATACAAGTAGGGGTCAGTACGAGGCACAAGTACTGAGTAGGTATCATCGGCCAACTAAAAATAGAAAGCAATATATATCAGATAATAACATAAAATCGACTACCATACTCAACAGATAACAACAACAAGTACCATAACCATTGGCCACCACCCAAGCAAAACTATGAGGACTCATGCCTCCACACCATACTCATTTGGGAAATAGGTTCTTTAAATCTGAGTATATTAACATGATTCAAGATTCATTCTTTTTACTATCCTGGTGTCGGAACGTGACACTCCGATCCACTACTACTATCCTGGTGTCGGAACGTGACACCCGATCCTCTACTACTAACCTGGTGTCGGAACGTGACACCCGATCCACTACTACTATCCTGGTGTCAGAACGTGACACCCGATCCACTACTACTATCCTGGTGTCGGAACGTGACACCCGATCCACTACTACTATCCTGGTGTCGAAACTTGACACCCGATCCATTAACCTCATTCTTTTAGTTCATCAAGCCTTCTTTTATACCAAGGCATCATCATTAACAGAGAGGGTTTAAGGTTAAGATTCACAGCCTCATCTTTCCAAACCATTACAATTTCATAATCACATCATGCAAGAATACAATTAAGCATATAGAAGACTTTACAATACTACCCAATACATATCATTCGCTATTAAGAGTTTACTATGAAATAGCATAAACCATAACCTACCTCCACCGAAGAATCGTGATTAAGCAAGCTACTCCTCAAAGTCTTTACTTTCCTTTTCGTTCTCTCTCTTCTCTCGCTCGTTCGTCCCTCTCTTCTTTCTATTCTTCTTATTCAAACCCTTTTTCTTTTACCCTAATTGTCATATAATTAAGTATAAAAGATGATAAAAATAACCCACTTTTTATTTCGAGGTTATCTCCTTTAACCCCCACGTAATTGAATTATTAACATTAATCCACTAACTTTATAATTATAAGCATGAATAGTCCAAAACGCCCCTTAAAAACTTTTAACCGAAATCCGACCCAGCCAGGGTTACGCAGCCTGTGACGGTCCGTACTGCATGCCTGTCACAAAGTTCAGAGAGTTAATTTTGTAGAAAGGTTTGTGACGGTCCGTCGTGCCAACGATGGTCCGTCCTGCCATTCCATCGTGACGTTCAGAGAGTCGATCTCAGTACTCAAATTTTCAGGATTTAAGTGTTTTGGAACGAGACACCCTCGACGGTCCGTCTCGCCCATGACGGTCCGTCGTGGGATCCGTCGACCCAGACAGTTATTACCAGAAATAAACTCTACTGCTCAAAATGACTAAACAGGTCGTTACACCAAGGAAGGTGATATGAGTGTGGAGGACATGCTAAAACTAATCATGGCGGGTAAACCTAAAGTAGTGGAAGAGGTTGAAAAAATATATTGACAAATAAGAATTTGAAGAAGCTAGGTAGTTCTTACTGCCCAAAATTCCCTACCACAAGGGGGTTGCCGGGAAATGCCTACACAAACCCGAAGCAGGTAAATGTGTTGAGTACTCTGAGTGGTCGTCCATTGGAGGAGTTGACGCCAAAGGTAAACGTTGTTAGAGAAAAAGGAAAATATGTTGATAAAGTAGAATAAATGAACAAAGGGTAAATGAGGAACCAAAAGAAAAATCACCTTCTCCATTCCCACATAAATTGAAAAAGCAAAAAAAGGAGGAATTTTTTTGATAAGTTCATTGAAATACGCAAGTAGGTACATGTTAATATGTCTTTAATTAATATGTTGCATGGTATTCCTAAGTATGCTAAATATATGAAAGATGTGGTAGCCAATAAAAGTAGATTGGACAAGTACGCAACAGTAGCACTTACTTAGTAGTTCAGTTCTAGGATCCAGAATAGGCTTCAAACCAAGATGAAAGATCCAGGGAGTTTCACTATTCAGATAAAAATTGACAAATGTGTTGAGGTAAATGGTTTGTATGATTTGAACGCAAGTATTAATTTGATGCCTACTTCCATGTTTCTCAAATTGAGACAAGGAAGGCCCAAACACACAACCATTAAGTTGTAGTTAGCTGTTTGTTCAATGTATAGGACATATGCGTTACTGAAGATGTCTTAGTTCAAGTGGGAAATCTTATTTTCCGTGTGGACTTTGTCATTTTGGATTTTGAGCCTGATCCTGAGGTCCCATTTATTTTGGGATGCCCATTCCTAGCTATGGGAGGTGCATTAATTGATGTGGCGGCCGGTAGACTAACAATGAGGGCTAGTGACAAGGTTAAGGTAATTTATGTTTATAAGGAAATTAACTTGTCCATGATATATGAGGAGTTGTCGGAATTCAGAGTCATTGATGAGGCAATGGAAGAACAATATATTGAAGTTCAAGAACCTTTAGAGAGAGTGTTAATTGGCAAGACATTGAATTGAAAGAGTTCTCTAATGTCCTAAATGTCCCGAATGTGAGTGTGCTTTGCAAGTATGTGGAGTCATTGAACAGAGTCCTAGGACCACCTCCAAATTCATCAATTATGGATGCACCAAAGTTGGAGTTAAAGGTAGTCCCTTGTCATCTTAGGTATGCATTCTTAGGTACCAATGAATCTTTACCTGTAATCCTTTTTTCTTCTTTTTCCGAATTGCAGGTTGAGACATCTATGAAAATATTGAGGAAGAGGAAAAAGGCAATAGGTTGGAAGATGGATGACATACATGGGATTAGCCCAGTTCTATGCATGCACGAAATATTCATGGAGGAAGGTCACAAGTCCATTGTGTAACCTCAGCGCAATCTAAACCTATTGATGAAAGATGTGGTGCTCAAGGAGGTGATTAAATGGTTAGATGCAGGTATTCTATACCCTATTTCGGATAGCATGTGGGTCAACTCAATTCAGCGTGTGCCTAAAAAAGGAGGTATGATTGTTATCACCAATGAAAAATGAGTTGATTCCAATCAAGACAATAAAAGGATGACGAATATGTGTGGATTACAGGAAATTGAATAAAGACACAAGAGAACATCACTACCCAGCTCCGTTTATTGATCAGATGTTGGACAAGTTAGGTGGGCACGAATATATTGTTTCCTAGAGGATAATTAAGTATACAATCAAATAGTGATTGCACAAGAGGACCAGGATAAAAATACATTCACTTGTCCGTATGGGACATATCCTTTCAAGAGACTGCCGTTTGGGCTATTCAATGCTCTTGGCATCTTCAAAAGATACATGATGGCTTTTATGACATGGTTGATGATTTTTAAGGAGATATTCGTGGATGACTTCTCATTCTTCGTAGAGTCCTTTGAAATGTTCTTGGAGAATTTAGGCAGGGTACTAGCTAGATATGAGGAAACTTATCTCGTCCTAAACTGGGGAAAATGTCATTGCCTAGTGAAGAAAGGGATTGTGTTGGGCCATAAGGTGTCAAAAAGAGGGCTGGAAGTGTATTGTGCAAAAGTGGAAGTAATTGAAAAACCACCTCCTCTGATTTCTTTTCAAGGGGAGCGTAATTTTTTGGGTCATGTTGGTTTTTACACGAGATTCATTAAGGATTCTCTAAGATTTCAAGACCCATGTGCAGTCTCCTAGAGAAGAAGATGAAATTTGTAGTTGATGATAAATGCATGCAAGCTTTTGAAACTTGGAAGACGAAGCAAATAGAAGCTCCAATCCTAACCTTCTCCAAATTGGGAGCTGCCTTTTGAGTTGATGTGAGATGCAATTGATGTGGCTGTGGGATCAGTTTAAGGGGAAAGGAAAGAAAATGTGTTTCACGCTATATATTATGCAAGCAAAACACTGGATGCGGCCCAAACCAACTACTCAGTGACTTAAAAAGAAATGCTAGCCTTGATCTATGCTTTTGACAAGTTTAGATATTACCTTGTAGGTACTAAAGTTGTTATCTACACTTACCATGCCACTACTAGGTACTTGTTAAATAAGAAGAATGCAAAATTGCGGTTAATCAGGTGGACTCTATTGCTGCAAGAGTTTGACATCGAGATCAAGGACCGAAGAGGTTCTAAAAACACGATTGCAGACCACCTTTCAAGATTAGAGAGTTCGTCAGATGTGGGAGAGTATGGTTATATTGGGAAGGAATTCCCTGATGAACAACTGTTGGCGTTAGAGGTGACTAAACTACCATAGTATGGAGATATTGTTTATTATTTGTTGGCAAATTATTTCCACCCGGTGCATATTTTTAAATAGTTTTTGGTTGTGTTTGCTATCTTATTTTGGGTTCCTTGGAAGTTGTTTTGGTTCTTTAGTGAAAGATTGTCCCGTTGAACAGTAGAAAAAAAGATTTTATTTCATACGATTTACTCAACTATGACACCTATCTTCTCTAATTCTTGTTTCGATTGAGATCCTTATGACGAAGTGTGTTCTAGAGCTTGGCAAGTATTTTCACCCGAAAAGATAGTATGAGTTATATTGTTAAGAATCATAGTAGTAAAAGTGCTAGAAGTTAAAAAATGCTTGTAGAAGTATAGTAATCTAAGAAAAATAGTGATATGAGGCAAATTATGTTTTGGCAGGCATTGATACGCTCAAACTTACTTCTCGAATAAGAAGTAAAGCGGTCGTGTCAAGTAAATAACCCAACTAGTGAGTTTGGGATCGTTCCCACGAGGAAAATAGTCTAGACTCAACTTCAACCTATTATTACTATTGTTCGGTTAATGACTTCCTTGGAAAGTAAAAACATAAAAAGGGGGGTTTCTATCTCTAAATAAGTGGAAAAAAAATAACGCACTTGAAAGAGACACTTGACAGTTTTTAATGTTGGGTTTTAATCAATTAATCAAAGTAACTAGGGTTTACGTGTTCCCCACAGGTTCATAACTTGATAACTCTAACTATAACAATTTTTTCCTAGTATCTTGCATGCAAAGTGATAAGTTGTGTATT
Organism: Solanum habrochaites; assembly: GCA_027704765.1. Taxonomy (NCBI): domain Eukaryota; kingdom Viridiplantae; phylum Streptophyta; class Magnoliopsida; order Solanales; family Solanaceae; genus Solanum; species Solanum habrochaites. The sequence goes on from JAKWJA010002496.1 coordinate 16,358,332, forward strand.
TCTAAATCCTTGGTCCGGCATCTAGAAAATCTCACTCCGCACCTTGGTCCGGCTACGTGTGTTGCTATCCTAACCCTTATCCTTACTAATATTAAGCATCGTATTCGATATTTGACTAAGTTATTACCTCGTACCAATCAATACAAGCCTATTAGATAGTATACACTAAATATATGTTGATAATTATTTTCCTATTATCTACCTCCTTGGTCCGGCAAGTAGCATTAAGGCGAGTTCTAACGTTGGCCATCCGTTAAAAAGATTTCTAAACGAAAGAATTATCAATACATGCAAGACACTAATCTAGAATTGTTATTTTAGTTAGGGTTTATCTCATTATTTGCCTATGGTTCCCACAACCCTAGTTATGGAGTTTAGTTACTCATAGCCATAAACACAATATTCAAATATATTAAATAAGAATTCATGTACTTACTTCAATGAGAAAGAGTAAAATCTGAAAGTTTTCTTGATTAATCACCACAAATCACCAACAATCAATGATAATCAAAAGTCTAACACTAATACAAAGAGTCTAATAATATGATGTCTAACTATCTGGTGTCTAACCTCAAAAACGAGGGTTTTCGAAGTATTTATAAAAAAACAAAAACCTAATTAAACAAGGATTCTAATAGCTGGAAATCTTCCAAAACGCGGCTGGGTCGACGGACCGTCGTAGTCATGACGGACCGTCATGGACTCCGTCGTCCCATACTTGTGCACTTTCTTCTGTTGCTCTCTTCATTTCCCTCGACGGCAAGTATGACGGACCGTCATAGGCACAACGGTACGTCGGGGGTCTTCGTTCAAAAATACTTCAACTCTTGTAATCTGGGTACTGCGATCACTTCTCTGATCTTCACGACGAACTTGCAGGACGGACCGTTAGAGCCACGACGGACCGTCACAATCTTCGTGATCCCACACTTGGTCAGACTTCCCCATCTTCCTTCAGCAGCTTCTCTACACTGCCACCTACGGACCGTCACAAGAACGACGGACCGTCATCAGCTCCGTAGGTGGTCTCTTCTGCATTTCTTCTCTCAAAATCTCCGCATTTGGCTTTGGACATATTTCCTGCAAAACAAAGAGAAACTTATATAAAAATTAGCACAAAAAGTCTTTTGGACGCACTAAACTTAAGTAAAAAGTATTAATGATACCGTGAAACCACGGTATATCAACACCCTCAACTTAAATTCGTTGTTTGTCCTCAAGCGACACACTATGACTCACTACACAATCTTTGTACAATAGTATCCATGTTTTATCCTTCGCAATCATTTGGCTATCAATCCTGATTAATCTCATCAAATCTATGCATGCTATCACTATTAGGCTTGAATTTTTGTGGGATCAGAACATGACACAGACTCACCATGCATTAACACCTATCCTCTTCAATTTCTCACCAAGGTGTAACAATTCTGGTATTGCAACTAATGTCCTCACTGTAGAACAAAATCCTCATTTTTCACACAATGATTTCAGTTTGAGTATAAGGATTACTTTTCAACACTCGCTCTCAGAACAAAGTCACACTCATTCATACCTATTGCCATAAGCTTGCCCTTATTTTCACTGCCTTAAGTTTGCTATACAACCCTTAGGATCACGATAGGACTTTTTTAGCTTGTAACATAGGCTCAGGGTCAGGTAGGGTATATTTAGGTATACTTTAGTGACTTTTTGCCCTCCTTGACATATCGGCTAAACCTTCCCTCTTTCTATCATTTTATCTCGCCCAGTTTCTCATATTCTTTCACATTGCTATTTTCTCTTCTTTCTTCATTTGTGTGAGTGATTCTCTTCTTTTCTTGTTTGTAATTCTTGTATATTTTTCTTTTTCTTTACTTTTCATTCAACGAGTTCTTGAGTCACTTTACTTTTGTTCTTTCTCTCTCTTTGTTCTTTCAACCCCACTTTCCAGAGCATTCCTCCTAATAGCCACCCTCAACTCATGGCTTTGCCATGAGTCAAGGTACACAATACCCAAACATGGGTCAGGGCCATAACGAAGGTTATTCATGCATTAGCCACCCTCAACTTATGCTTTGGGCATAAGCTGAGGTGCACATGTCCAAGGATGGACCAGGTCTAACACTTTGTTCCCAGAAAAGATCAGTTGGGGTGAAAAAGAAAGGTCTAATTTTAAGCTCAGATTATTTGGATCAAATAAGGATAAATTTCATTTGGTTTCTTTTATTTAGGCTAGAAATGGGATATATTGAATAAGGGCCTATGATCCTTTCCTAATTTGTCTATTACAGCTTACTTTTAGCAGGACTAACCAGGCAAGTTCTAGCTCAGTACCAATGGTGGACTATTCAAATTTCCTCACACTCACTTGACAGGTCATCACTATACAAGATTATTAGACACCTAGTTCGAATTGAAGACTTAAGGTAATGCAATGGTGTAATTCTATTTCATGCTTAGAGCCACACAATTATCAATTAGTATGCCTAATCATGCAACATTTTCCAGTTTTATCAGGATATCATTTAAGTCAACATGCTTCAGAGTTAAACTATGTACAAAAGATATAAATATGCCCGTTCAACAGAAAAAGTAATCAGTCTTTTGGGGAAAAAGAACACAGGCAAGAAAACCCCAAAAGAGGATAGTGAGTTGGGCTACTCAGACTTCACCCTAACACTCACTTTCCATTTACCCCACTCCCAACAAAAAAGCATGCAATTGTCCCCAATGCTAAAAAAATCTAAATATTAGAGTGGTAGGTGAAGCAAACCTGTGGCGCAAAGAACCGTCGATCAGCAAGCTGGTGGGTCCGGTTCCCCGGAACCCACATTCTCTGTAATCTGGACACCCTCAGTGGTGTCTTCAGCAACAACCGCACCATCAGTAATGCCACCAGTGATATCTACAGTGCGGGAGCTAGATGCCCCAGCCGCTAACTGTGACGCTCTCATCTGGTGCGCCACCTCGTCAACAAGTGAGGCTCTCCTCGCAGCCTCCATCTCTCGGCGCTCCTTCTTCCTTGCTCGCGCCTCATCCTCTGCTCGACCCCTACGCCTCTTGGAACTCTCTCGAGGGGGAGGTGGTGGAATTTCTGAAGTAGTAAACAGGGCCGCTAGCACGGTGTCCTAAGCAGGCTCGACAGAAGGGGCTTCAGACTCCGGCACCCTTGCCTCTAGGATCGTGTCGATGTCTGCACGAAGACTGTCGACTGCAGCCTGAAGAGACGACACATCCACTGGAGGGGCTGGTCGGGCTAACACTCTCAACTCAAAGGCGTCTAGACGCTGGTTGACCTCAGCAATCTTCCGCTCTGTAAACTGCTACATCTTCCTCTCTAGACGTGCTTCAGACTCAGTAATCGACTTCTGCATCCACGGCTGAATATGGTGCAGAAGAGTGACCATTTGTGCCTCTAGTTTTTGGACCCTAGCAAGCGGGACCAGTAACGGTACAGGGGCTATGTGAGAGGAGCTCGGGGCTGTGCTACTACACGGGATAGACTCAACCGGGGTAGTGTCAGTGGACGCCTGTGTAGCTGTGCGGGCCTGAGCTACCGTATCCGCAAGATCATCAACAAGTGGGGGCAGCTCTGGACGGGGCCCTCTGCGTGGAGCCAACTCATTGGCCTCGTCTCTGATGAGGACGACATCGACAGTGCCCTGCGGGGTCTTAAGCTGATCGACGTGCCATATGGGCACACCTGCGGACCTGCAAAGGGCAAAGATCATATACGGGTAGGGGTAGGTAGTAGTGACCTTGAATTCCCTCTCGTGCATGACTGCCTGGAGAAGCCATGCGAAGTCCACCTCGAAGCCGACTATCATCGCCACCATCAACACTGCTCGATCCCAGGTAACGATGTTATCAGCAGCTGTGGGGGAAGGCAGTGACGGACGAGCAGCCACAAGAACTTGACTACGAACGTGAGGTTCGCCTTCTTGATGGCCACCTTCGGCTCAGTGACCCAATCGGCACCCTCTCCATCTACTGACAGGTGCAGGGCCATCCACCTCTTGGTGGTCTATCTCAGTGCTGGCTCGCGCAAGAACTGTCCATCCTTTACTATCTGCCAGCGGTAGTCAAACTCGGCAGTGATGGGGGTTCGAGTAGCATCTGCACTCTCGCCGTATAGGAACAGGCGGATGGATGGCAGGGAAATGTCAACCTACACGCCCTGGACTCGAACCTGCTCCAATGGGGCCTGCTTAGCGGGAGCAGCCCATCTGTCGATCTGTGATCGGAGAGTCGCTACGTTGGATGCGTAGAACTATCGGACCATTTCCTCGTTGTATCTTCCCAACGGACGTGCTGTCCACTCTAAGCGATGCCTGGTGAAGAGGTTATGGATCTCCGGCATCGTGGGGAGACTCCCTGTAAGTACCCGCCTCTCCAAGGTGAGTGTTCGAGTCATTACTCCTTTATCAGTCAGGAACTTGGCGTCGGAGTAAACCTGAAATGGGCCGTCGACACACCACCGGTTTGGCTGATTGGCGGCTGGGGTGGGGACCTGAGATAGTACGCCGAATGTAGAGTCTGAAATTTCAGACTCATCAGACGAGGCCGATGCTGCAGCAGTGGCGGGTGCGGGAACCTCTGCAGAGCCAGAAGCTTCCTCGGACCATGATACTCCTAAGGAGCCAGACGCTCCTTCCTCATTTGTGGCTGACCCAGAGGGTGTGCCAGTCAGTGTGCGCTCCTCATCAGACTAGGAGGCAGTGACTACGCCGGACGCCACCTTTTTGGGTGTGGCTCTAGGACCACGCGCAGCACGGAAAGGGGCGGAAGTGCTTGGGGGCACGTAATCAGGGTCATGCTCATCATCAGAGCCGATGACCATGCGGGCAGACGGGGCGACAGACTTCGATCGCCCGTGTGCGTAGGTGCGGTCTTGCTTGGGTGCCATAGTAGATAGTACCTGTAAAGGATCAATATTAGTATGAGTAGTGGTAAACAAGACAGGCAAGCCCATACGAAATAAAACATTGAAAATAGTGTGTCAGTGATATTGAAACTGTATCACACGACGGGCCAGATGACGACTCATCGTGGCTATGACGGACCGTCATGAGGTCCGTCATGTTGTACTTAGTCTATGTATATATAAAGAACCCTGAAGGAGGGGTCTTTGACCATCATGACGGTAGAGCAAGACGGACCGTCATGGTTACGACGGTCCGTCGTAGGTGTCCCTCGTAGGACACTTAGAAAATTATTAGAGACCCTTAGCAGAGGGGTCTCTGACCATCATGACGGTCGTGCAGCACGGACCGTCATGGGTATGACGGTCCGTCACATGTCTTCGTTGAATGGAACTTGGAAAAAGTGAGAGACCCTTAGAAACAGGGTCTCTGACAACCAGAACAGTTGTGCAGGATGGACCGTCGTGAGTATGATGGTCCGTCACATGTGACGTTGGGTCAGGGTGCTGGGGCTTTTGGAGCGGACCCTACGACGGTCCGTCATCGGGGTCTTGTTCTGAATAGCAGTGATAGAACTGGGGGTACCCTATGCATCCCCGATGAACCCACATGGTCTTGTAGTGTTGTTGACCTATATGTGTTATCCCAACTACCTAGGAAACTAGCAATGCAAAATCACCTATGTCTAGGGTTGTCAACGTGTAAATTCGAACATTTTGAGCCTAGGTTTAGACATAATCATATAAAGGAAACAATATACGACTAAGAACTAAGCTAGTACTAACTAATAAAAAAAATGCAAGATAAATGAGTATAAATTTAGAGACACATACCTTAGAAATGGAGAAAAAGCAAATGGACAATGACTCAGTTGGCAAGGTAGACACCTACAGCAGAAGCTCCGACTAGTAGATGATAATTATAAGGCTTAGGAGGATTGTGGGGGCAATGATCAGTGAGGGGGAAATGTGGAAGTTGAAAAGAGAGGGGAGATGAAAGGAATAATGAATGAATGGGGTGAAAATGAGGGGTTGGGGTGTTTAAACGGTCAGATTTTGGAAAAGGGTCCAGCCGGGTCGGGTCGGGTATAATTCATTAATCACGCGATGGTTCCCCGATGACGGTCCGTCGCAATTGTGACGACCCGTCGTTGGGTCCGTCGTGTGTGCCCTAATTTCAAAATCGCAGAAAAGTGTACCTGGACGACGGATGCAGACGACGGCCCGTCGCAGGCGCGACGGTCCGTCTACATATCCGTCAGTGGCTGCTGCGGAGTAGCTTTCTGCAGAATTTCCTAGTGATGTGCCTGCAAATTCAAAACCCATTAATGGAAAAATGCTACCATGACTGAAAAGATGATAAGTATTGGGTTGTCTCCCAACAAGCGCCTGATTTAATGTCGCGGCACGACTGGGGATACTTGATTACTCAGACTTCATCAAGATGGTATGCCTCTGTCACTTCATTTGCCGATTCAGCTTGCCCAAAATAGATTTTTATGCGCTGTCCATTCACCTTGAACCGCACACCCTCTTTAGTTTCCAACTCAACTGCTCCATGAGGGAATAGTTGGTTAACCGTGTAAGGACCAGTCCATTTGGACTTGAGTTTGCCTGGAAACAAGTGCAACCTGGAATTGAATAAAAGCACCAAATCCCTGACCATAAACTCTCGTTTTTCAATTTTGTTGTCATGGTACTTCTTCATCTTTTCTTTGTATAGGGCTGAGCTTTCATAGGCTTTCAGGCGAAATTCATCAAGTTCATTCAACCCATTTAACCGTTGCTCTGCAGCTTCGCTCCAATCCATTTTTAACTTCTTCATAGATCACATGGCTTTATGCTCTAACTCAACCGGAAGATGACAAGCTTTCCCATATACAAGTTGGTATGGAGACATACCTATGAGAGTCTTATATGCTGTCCGGTAGGCCCAAAGAGCATCATCAAGCCTCCTTGACCAATCCGTTCTACTAGCGTTCACTGTTTTGGACAATATCTGTTTGATCTCCCAATTCGACACTTCAACTTGCCCACTAGTTTGAGGGTGGTAAGGAGTGGCCACATTATGGCGAACCCCGTATTTCTCCAATAACCCCTTGAACAATCTGTTGCAGAAGTGGGAGCCCCATCACTAATGATGGCCCTTGGGGTGCCAAAACGAGAGAATATATTCTTTTTCAAAAATGCAGTGACACTCTTCCCTTCATTGTTTGCGAGGGCTATGACTTCGACCCATTTAGACACATAATCAACTGCTACTAGAATGTACTTCAACCTATGAGAACTCACGAAAGGGACCATAAAGTCAATACCCCAGACATCAAATAACTCAATCACAAGAATGGGGTTTAGAGGGAGCTCTTGCTTTCTTGAAATACCGCCATCTCTTTGGCATCTGTCACATGCTTTAGCAAACCCGTGAGCATCTTGATGAAGAGTTGGCCAATAGTAGCCACATTGTAATATCTTATGAGCGGTTCAGATACCAATGTGATGTCCACCAACGGGTGAGGAATGACATGCCTCCAACACACTCAATATCTCACATTCTGGCACACAACGCCGAATAATCCCGTCAGCACAACTCCTATACAGGTATGGTTCATCCCAAAAGAACTTTTTCGCATCGTACATGAACTTGTTTCTTTGATGAAAGGACAAGTCTGGTTGAACAATATCACTAGCCAGATAGTTCGCAAAATCTGCGAACCATGGGATCAAGTCTTGTGAAGCAGCCAATACATGTTCATCGGGAAAAGTATCATCAATGTCAGTCTTATCCCCTAACTCTCTCATAGCTTCATCCTCTAGACCAGACAAGTGATCAGCAACTTGATTTTCAGTTCCTTTTCTATCAGTCACTTCAAAGTCAAATTCTTGTAGCAATAATACCCAACAAATCAGCCTAGGTTTCGCATCCTTCTTTGCCATCAAATATCTCAATGCTGAGTGGTCAGTATGCACTATAACTCTAGTACCTAGCAAATAGGAGGGAAATTTCTCAAAAGCAAAAACTACTGCAAGGAGTTCTTGCTCAGTCACTTTGTAGTTCTTCTAAGATTCATTTAGGGCTTTACTAGCATAGTAGATGGGGTGAAGGATTTTGTTTTTCCTCTGTCCAAGTACTACCCCAAGAGCCACCCCACTAGCATCGCACATCACCTCAAATGGACTGTTCCAATCCGGAGAAATAATGATAGGCGCAGACACCAATTTTTTCTTTAGCTCACCGAATGCCTTAAGACAAGATTCATCAAAACAAAATTTACAATCTTTCTCCAGCAGTTTGCACAATGGGTGTGCAATCTTTGAAAAGTCTTTGAAAAATCTCCGGTAGAAACCTGCATGCCCAAGAAAGCTTCTCACACCTTTCATAGAGATCGGTGGGGGAAGTCTCTCTATTACCTCGACTTTAGCTCGATCAACCTCTATGCCCTTTTCTGAAATGCGATGACCCAACACAATACCCTCTTTCACCATAAAATGACACTTTTCCCAGTTTAGTACTAAATTGCAGTCTTCACATCTCTTAAGGACCTCAGATAAATTGGTCAAACACTGCTCGAATGAATAACCAACCACAGAAAAATCATCCATAAAGACTTCTATAGTATCCTCCACCAAGTGAGAAAATATCGACATCATACATCTCTGAAATGTTGCGGGTGCATTGCACAACCCAAACGACATTCTTCTGAACGCAAAGGTCCCATATGGACAAGTGAAAGTGGTTTTCTCTTGATTTTCTGGTGCAATAGAAATCTGATTATACCCTGAATATCCATCAAGAAAACAGTACCACCCTTTTGCGGCAAGTCTATCCAACATCTGATTCATGAAAGGCATAGGAAAATGCTATTTTTCAGTCCATGAGTTTAGTTTACGATAATCCATACACACCCTCCAACCAGTAACCGGTATCATTGGAACAAGTTCATTCTTTTCGTTGGGGACCACGGTCATTCCCCCTTTCTTAGGTACACACTGAACCGGGCATACCCAACTACTATCGGCGATTGGATAGATTACTCTGGCATCCAACCACTTGATGATTTCCTTCTTCACAACCTCTTGCATAGGAGGATTCAAGCGTCTCTGGTGCTCAATACTCGGCTTATGATCAGGCATGAGTTGGATTTTATGAGAGCAAATACCAGGAGGGATCCCAATAATGTCCGCAATGGTCCACCCAATAGCTCTTTTGAACCTTTTTAGTACCTTCACCAAACTCTGAACCTGTTGTTCATCCAAGTCTGATGCAATGATTACCAGCAAAGTGTCACCATTTCCTAAGAATTCATACCTAAGATGAGGTGGGAGGGCTTTTAATTCAACTTTTGGAGCCTCCTCTATCGATGGTTTCGCGGGTGGGTACTCACGAATTTTCATATCAAGCTCAAATTTCTTCGGTTTAAACAAAACATCACCTCGGTCAAAAGTCGCGACTAATGACTCATACCCTTCAATGCAATCGCTATCAAAGTTCATTATCACTGCTGCTAATGCGTCGACACCTAGACGTTCTTCCATTTGTGTCTCAGATGTCTCACCCATGTTGTAGGATATAGAAGATGCCGATTGGAGCTCACCACTTTGACTCATGGACCTACAAATATTAAAGGTCACTTCCTTATTGTTCAACCAAAATTTCATCTGCCCCTTTTCCATGTCTACTAAGGCTCTTCCCGTAGCTAGGAATGTCCTTCCAAGGATAATAGGCACTTCAAAATCAACCTCACAATCAAGAATGACAAAATCAGCCGAAAAGATGAATGACTCAACTTTTACTAGCACATCATGAAGTATCCCTATGGGCCGTTTTACTGTTCGATCAGCCATCAGTAGCCGCATTGCAGTGGGCTTTGGGTCACCCAAACCATCTTCTTGTAAATCGAGAGGGGCATGAGATTTATGCTTGCCCCCAAATCACATAATGCTTTCACAATATGTAATAGCCCGATTGTACAAAGAATAGTGAACCTACCCAGATCTTCTTTCTTTTGGACCAGAGATCTCGTAGCAATAGCACTACAATGCTGCTTTCTATCATCATCCTCAAAAGTAACCGATCTTTTCTTTGTGACCAGATCTTCCATAAACTTGGCGTAACCGGGCATTTGTTCTAAATCTTCTACCAAAGGGACATTGATAGAAAGTTGCTTCAACATTGTTATAAAACGCCGATATTTGCCATCCTCGGTCTTTTTCAATAATCTTTGAGGAAATGGGGGTGGTGGCCTAGGCATAGGAGTTACCTTTTTAGGCACTTCACCGTCTTTTGCACTGTTATCCTCCAACTCAACATCAACATTTACCACTTCGTCAGTATATTTTGTCACCTTATTCTCATTAGATGGCATAGGTGGTTCAATGGCTTGCTTGCCACCGCGAGTAGTAATTGCCATACAATGTCCATCATTTTTCAGATTTTGGACAGTGTTTCTAGGAAGAGTGCCCGGTTGCCGTGTGTTCACAGTTGCAGATAATTGGGCCAATTGTAACTCAAGTTGCTTATTTGATATTGCATGTGTATCAACTTTTTGCCCAATACCCGCTAAATCATTTCTCAACTCTTTATTGTGCTCATCACTAGCATCGAACCTCCTCATCATTTTATGCAACATATCCTCAACTCGTGACATACTACCTCCACCATCCCTAGGAGTAACTTCCCGATTTTGAGGAGGGACATAGGGCCCATTCCTGTCATTTCTATTACCATAGTTACCCCTATTTTAGTTGTTGTCGCGATTGTAGTTTCCATCTCAGACATAATGACCCTCACGATTGTAGTTACCATAGTTCCGACCTTGGTTCCCTTGACCTTGGCGCCAATTCTCCTGATTAGAGCCTTGGGCACTTGGTCGGAAATCCCCCCTCTGTTCATTTACTGCATAGGAATCCTCCTCATAATAACACTCATCGTTTGGAGGTGGTGGTTTAGCCAAGTAGTTGACTGCATTAATCTTTTTTGCACCCCTAGTGACATGTTTTAGTACCAACCCAATCTCAGTTCTCATTTGTGCCATTTCTTCACGAATCTCATCTGTGGCTGGGTTGTGAGTGGACTGTACTGCGAAGGTGTTTCTCCCTGTATCAGACTTCCTAGTACTCCAGGCTTTGTTATTCCGGGAGATTTTTTTAATTTTTCAGCGATCTCAGCATAAGGACATTCTCCATAAGATCCACCTGCTATATTGTCCAACACCGCTTTATTGTTATCATCCTGTCCCCGATAGAAGTATTCTTTTAGTGACTCATCATCTATACGGTGATTTGGAACACTTCTCAAGAATGAGGTGAATCTATCCCAAGAACTACTAACTGACTCTCCTGGTAGTGCCACAAAGTTATTCACTCTGTCTTTGTGGTTTAGTTTCTTGGAGACCGGATAGTAGCATGCTAAGAAGACATCCCTTAGTTTATTCCAAGTAAAGATGGATTTGTATGGGAGCTCAGTGAACCAAATAGCAGTCTCTGCCGTCACTGAGAGAGGAAACACTCTGAGACCTATTACATCTAAATCCAAATCAGGCCTTCCCACACAACTTTTACACACTACCCTTACCTTAGCTATATGGGCATGTGGATCCTCAGAAGGTAGCCCTGAAAAAAAACCTCTGGCAATGAGTATTTGCATCAGGCTACTAGTTACATAAAAGTGTGGCCTGTGGGTAGAGGGGGCAAGACAAGTGGCCCATCCGAGTCTGCTATGTTATCATACCCTCTGTAGTATGCTTGGGGCCGTGGACAAGGATTTTGTCCCCTTTGTTGATGTTCACCTGGAGCATCGGGTAACATCTGACCATGAACATCAACCGGAACTGGGATGTTCTGGTTTTGATCATCTTCATTTATTCCCAAGTTTTGATTCATATTGCGCAGTGTACTCTCTAACTCAAGATCGTAGGGAAACAATGGTTCTCTTCCTCTCCGTGTATTTGGCATACAAGGATGATAGTTCTGAAAAGAAATCAAAAACAATAAAATGAAGTAAAGCGGTCGTGTCAAGTAAATAACCCAACTAGTGAGTTTGGGATCGTTCCCACGAGGAAAATAGTCTAGACTCAACTTCAACCTATTATTACTATTGTTTGGTCAATGACTTCCTTGGAAAGTAAAAACATAAAAAGGGGGGTTTCTATCTCTAAATAAGTGAAAATAAATAACGCACTTGAAAGAGACACTTGACAGTTTTTAATGTTGGGTTTTAATCAATTAATCAAAGTAACTAGGGTTTACGTGTTCCCCACAGGTTCATAACTTGATAACTCTAACTATAACAATTCTTTCCTAGTATCTTGCATGCAAAGTGATAAGTTGTGTATTTCTAAATCCTTGGTCCGGCATCTAGAAAATCTCACTCCGCACCTTGGTCCGGCTACGTGTGTTGCTATCCGAACCCTTATCTTTACCTCATATTAAGCATCGTATTCAATATTTGACTAAGTTATTACCTCGTACCAATCAATACTAGCCTATTAGACAGTATACACTAAATCTATGTTGATAATTCTTTTCCTATTATCTACCTCCTTGGTCCGGTAAGTAGCATTAAGGCGAGTTCTAACATTGGCAATCCGTTAAAAAGACTTCTAAACGAAAGAATTATTAATACATGCAAGACACTAATCTAGAATTGTTATTTTAGTTAGGGTTTATCTCATTATTTGCCTATGGTTCCCACAACCCTAGTTATGGAGTTTAGTTACTCATAGCCATAAACAGAATATTCAAATATATTAAATAAGAATTCATGTACTTACTTCAATGAGAAAGAGTAAAATCCAAAAGTTTGCTTGATTAATCACCACAAATCACCAACAATCAATGATAATCAAAAGTCTAACACTAATACAAAGAGTCTAATAATATTATGTCTAACTATCTGGTGTCTAACCTCAAAAAATGAGGTTTTTCGAAGTATTTATAAAAAAAACAAAAACCTAATTAAACAAGGATTCTAATAGCCGGAAATCTGCCAAAACGCGGCTGGGTCGACGGACCAAGCGACGGACCGTCGTAGTCATGACGGACCGTCATGGACTCTGTCGTCCCATACTTGTGCACTTTCTTCTGCTGCTCTCTTCATTCCCCTCGACGGCAAGTATGATGGACCGTCATAGGCACAACGGTCCGTCCGGGGTATTCGTTCCAAAATACTTTAACTCTTGGAATCTGGGTACTGGGATCACTTCTCTGATTTTCACGACGAACCTGCAGGACGGACCGTCAGAGCCACGACGGACCGTCACAAGCTTCGTAATCCCACACTTGGTCAGACTTCCCCATCTTCCTTCAGCAGCTTCTCTACACTTCCACCTACGGACCGTCACAAGCACGACGGACCGTCATCAACTCCGTAGGTAGTCTCTTCTGCATTTCTACTCTCAAAATCTCTGCATTTGTCTTTGGACAGATTTCCTGCAAAACAAAGAGAAACTTATATAAAAATTAGCACAAAAAGGCTTTTGGACGCACTAAACTTAAGGAAAAAGTATTAATGATACCGTGAAATCACGGTATATCAAGAATGCACCCAGTAAGTTATTACTGAGGAGTTTTCCCTTATGGGTATACTAAGAAGTGATGAGTTTGTATAATTTGCATGATAGAAGATAGAGTAATAGTTACTACCCAGGATAAGTTAGAATATACTTTAACCGAAAGGAAGTTTATGAGGATGTAACATTGTGTTAATCAAGAACAAGTATATGTGTTGAATAAAATAGCAGAGTAGTAATTAAGTGATATATCTAAGTTACGCATATGAGTTTTAAGGGAGAGCCTCATGATAGTTAGATGGTTAAAACTAATTAGGCAATGATGATTTTTTTCACGACCGGAATCTAGACAACCGACTAGATGGAGTTGTTGACCTCTCAGAGGTCGCAGACAAGCCTACTCTTGTCATTCTTACTTCATTTAGGTTGATTTTGGCGAAAAATTTATAATTTTTTGTTTCTTGACATACTTACTAAACATTTAACTACGTTCATAGTTGTTCACCATCAGCCATTTAACATTAAGATCATCAAATGAAAGAAATAGTTTAATATGGCATTAAATGCGTACTTGCCAAAATGGCACCAATACAATGTCTGAACAAAAGCTGAAAGAAACGTTAGTGGAACATACTCCACTAGCGAAATCCTATGACTAAGCTAGAATGTAAATGGGTAAGCATCCTCTAAAGCATAAGAGCCTACCAAGTGCGGATGAATGTTTGACGTCCGGATAGTTTCAAAGTCAATCCTTTATGTCTATCGTAAACATGTGCCTGCACCTAAAATTGTAGAGTTGTATAGGATTAGTACATACTTGTACTAAGTATGGGTGTATGCAAGCACACACAAAGGACATGCATGAGAAAGAATAGATCTTTCCTAACAACATGATTATGGAAAGTCAAATCAATTGACTTGCCAAATTGGGATTAGAAAAGTTAGTGAACTTTCAAATTTTGGATTAGGAAAGTTAGTGAGCTTTCTAAATTTGGACTAAGAAAGTCAGTGAGCTTTCCAAATTAAAATTAGGAAAGTCATGCCATGAGAGTAACATGCATCTTCATATTTATCATATTGCACACAACACATAACATCTTACACATAGCACATATCATATAGCATATAGCACATGACATCATTCATTCATATGCCATGAGACCTTGGAATCATGGACATGACATTAAGACTTTCCAAAATGAGGGCTTAACATATGGGACCTCAACTAGGGACTCTTTATTAGCAAACACAGAGTATGTTTCATTCATTCATACGTACTTCATTTCATTTCGTTCATAGGCTAGTGTGAACACAAGCTATACCTAGGATGTAGTTTTAGACTTTCATCTTGTTTGCAGCCCAATGATCAAGAATAAACTAGTGTCATTACTTTAGTCTAGCTCACCTCTTGATTATACTATCCTAACAAATTTGGCGTCATTCATTTCATTATGTGCATCATTTGAGGCTGGCCTCATTCATTCATTGGGAACTGTAACTTTAATCGACATAAATCATGTGAGCATCATGAAATTGACTGTAATGAAAACCCACACCGAAAAGAGGTGGAATCACCCGCCAAAGTGACTCAAAACATTCTAGCATACATGGGAATTTAACTCTCTTGAAGTTTTCTTCCGCTAGTTCTGCCCTAAAGGCGACGATTCTTATTTCTTCTTCTCCTTCTTTTTCCTCTTTTTTTTATTGGAATGCCTGCCAGATCCCTATATTGGCAGTATAGGTTCGAAGACTAAGAGATATAAGGATACCCATACCCGGTATGCCAGACAGTCTCATCTCATGAGAGTTACGTGAACCTTCACCCTTCCCGAAAGAAGGCATCATCGTTCATATCTAGTCTATCGATGCTTAGAATAAAGTTCCATTACATTCAACTCATACGTCATGAAAGGTGGCTTCTAGTATGAGGAAATCATAGCTCAATATATTATTTCTCATCTAATCATTAGTATTAAGTGTGTTAACCTCAATACTTTCATTAGAGCGTTCATAGAGACTGGTCTCTTCATTAACTTTACAACTCATTGGTGAGTACGTTTTGGTAACATTTACTTAAGATCATTTGAGATATTTACATTAGACTTATATCATGTTGTCACCATATTCATTCACATTATCACAATTGCTCTTCATAATTACTCACCCTATTTTACGTGAATGTTCATTTCATCTTATGCCAATGCACTTGGGCATTTGTGTGTTTTACACTCGTACTAAACCCTTCTAGGGTTACTTCATATCATTAAATACATCTTAGGATCTCTTATTTTTAAACATATGCTAGACTTATGGGTCTACACATACAAGCCATTAGGCTTAATTAATAGTTCGTTAAGTGACTCATATCTTCCTAAGATTATTAGTACAAGACTTGTGTATCTTGTCTGTATGACAAGATCTCGATTTCGATCTAAGTAGGTGGCATTGTTCTTGAACATTTAATTCACGTATGACTTATGTATCAATACAG
Source organism: Solanum habrochaites (assembly GCA_027704765.1). Lineage (NCBI taxonomy): Eukaryota > Viridiplantae > Streptophyta > Magnoliopsida > Solanales > Solanaceae > Solanum > Solanum habrochaites. Next base: position 16,374,233 of record JAKWJA010002496.1, read on the forward strand.
AAATTTGGGCAAGGGAACCCAAGTTTGAATCCCTTGGAAAACACTTTGTTAATTTTCTTTCACCTATATTTGGTTTTACATTTCGTCTTGGGGAACCCAATTTCGAATACCCTCACTAACATTATGTTTCCTTTCTTTTTTTTCTTCCCTCCCCTCATTTCACCTTAGGCGTTTTAAGCATTAGGGGATCCGGGATCGAACCCCATAGCAATATTCATTTATTTCTCTTTTTCCTAAGTTTTTCCCATGTTGGCCGAGAGGAGGTGGGTTCAAATCCCATTCCTCTCATTATTATTATTATTTTTATATTTATTATTATTATTATTATTATTATTATTATTATTATTATTATTTAATTTCTCTCTTTGTCTCATCTTTCAGCCAAGAGGTAGTGGGTTCTAATCCCACTCCTCCCATTATTTTTATTAATTTTAAATTTCCCTTTAACTCTCTTGTTTGGCCGAGAGGTTGTGGGTTTGAATCCCACACCTCTCATTTTTTTCGGCTTTCATGTAGTGAGGTCTTGGGTTCAATCCCCACTGACCTCACATGTTTTAAATATGTTTTAAACTTCTCAAACTTCAAGTATTCTGGCTTAAAACTCTATCACCATGTGCTGGAAATTTTATTAAATTTTCTATCCTTTATTTAACAACATTCATACGTTTGTTTTGTTGTATTATCACAATTTGTTTAACGCTTTTTTAGGTGTAGATTCATTGTTGTTTTAGCTTAGATTTTTCCACTTAAGATCTGCCACCTTACACTTCATTTATACATCACAATTTACACACCTTAGTCACAATAATTTCAATCATCAAACAAGCCATTTTAAGACTTCAAAACGGAGAACAATAACAAACATTTTACACATTGCACCACATCATTTTCTATTGACATCATTGACCATGCTTGCTATTTCCAAACACAAAATCACAAAAAAAAAATCATATTTTAAACTTAGATACCAGAAACCATACCAACAACATGATTTCTAACCTAATTTAGATTGAAATCGGAAGGAGACTTGGGACAAGGAATTCGACAATAAACGGGACAACTCTAGTTTCATACATTGAATTTTGGAGAAAGAAATTTCATTTGGAGAAAGGATTCCAAGAGAGAAAACCCATACCTTTTTTACGTTAAACCCTTGACTAGCTTCCCAAAAACTTCTCCCAAGAACACATCTAAGCCTCCTCAATGTCAACTCCACTCGAATGACAACCTCCCTTAGCCTAGTGCGCGATTAACGTTTGTTTTCTTGTGATGTCGTGTGAGTTCTTCAAGTGTGAAGAACTTTGTTTATTTTTCTGCTTTTGTAACTTATTTTGGCAGAGAATTTTTGTGTGAAATATGAAGAGAGATTGAGCATGAGAGTGGAGAGATAAACGTGAGAGAGAGTTGGAGTTATAGGAGGCATAGGAGTCTAGATTTAGGACTTAGTCAATAGGGTTTTATTCATTTAATAAAATCTGAATTTTATTTTATTTTAAATTATATAATGAATAATAATAATTAATTAATACATTAATTCAATAGCTTAAATAAAAATCCCATTAATTTATTGCTTTCACCTAGGTTCGAACCTGAGTGGAGCAAGACTTCACTTCAAGAGCTCAATTTCGGCCCTCTCTCCACAAACTCCCACTCCACCTTATTAATTAAATAATTAATTAAATTTTTAGGGTAATTACGATACTACCCTTATCAAGGAAAAAGACCATTTTACCCCTAGACCCTTCAAACCTAAGATTTACTCTTTTAAGTCCGGTAAAGACTCCTTCGAGTAAATCTTCGTATTCGAGAGCCCTACATGGTTGGACCCAACCTTTCAAAGATCAAATAACTCCTCAAGTTAGTTGGCTTTGCTGTAGCAAGGGTTTCGAGATCTGGTTCTACGCGCATCAATCCATGTGAACCCTGGTCTAATCATAGGTTTTCTTCACACATTAAGCATTTATGCTCTTATACATTTTTATGGTTGTTACAATTTTTAAGTGAGGTCCCCATGATATTCACGAACTACGCTCATTTGATTCTCTCTTTGATGGATACTTAAGCAACTGTCACGACCCAAATCAGGGACGCGACTGGCACCCACATTTACCCCCATATGTGAGCGAACCAACCCAACTAAACCTTAACATTTCAAGATATATCAACAGAAAATAATGCGGAAGACTTAAACTCATTAATAAAAACAAATACTATTATTATTATCCCCAAAATCTGGAAGTCATCATCACAAGAACATCTATCTCTAATTACTAAACTAGGAGTATTCTAAGAACAAAATAACTAAAAAGCTAGTCCATGCCGGAAGTTCAAGGCATCAAGACTTGAAGTAGAAGACCCAGTCCAAGCTAGACGCATTAGCTCACCCTGAATTTCCGATGAAGTGAAGACTGGCTAGATCTGCTGTTGAGTTGAAGTTGACAGAACGTTTGCTGCATTACACAAATAACAAAGAGGAAAACATGAAAGTAGGGGGTCAGTACAACCACACGTACTGAGTAGATATCATCGGCCAACTCAAAATAGGGAACAATATATATCAATAATAATATAAATCAACTACAATACTCAACATGTAGCAATAACAACATGAATTCATCATAACTAACTACAACCGAGTTCACACATGAGGACTCAAGCCCAATACCATACTTATTTGGGAATTACGTTCATTAGATTGAGTATATTCATTATCTTTCAAGATTCATTATCTTTCTTCCTCTTGTGTCGGTACGTGACACTCCGATCCTCTATTTCTATCCTGGTGCCGGAACGTGGCACTCCGATCCTCATATTCTATCCTGGTACCGGAACGTGGCACCCGATCCATATTCTATCCTGGTGTCGGAACGTGACACTCCGATCCTCATATTCTATCCTGGTACCGGAACGTGGCACCCGATCCATATTCTTCCTGGTGTCGGAACGTGACACTCCGATCCTCATATCTATTCTATCCTGGTACCGGAACGTGGCACCCGATCCATATTTATCCTGGTGTCGGAACGTGACACTCCGATCCTCATATTCTATCTATCCTGGTACCGAACGTGCACCCCGATCCCCTAATCATCAAGCCTTCTTTTACACTAAGAATCATCATTCTCATTATAAATTTATCAAGCCTTCTTTCATACTAAGGCATCATCATTATCATTATATAATTTATCAAGCCTTCTTTCAATACTAAGGCATCATCATTATCATTATATAATTTATCAAGCCTTCTTTCATACTAAGGCATCATCATTATCATTATATAATATATCAAGTGAATTAGGGTTCTTTCAAGATTTGGGATTCAATAGCTTCATCATGCTTTGGTAATTCATCACAATTTCAGAATCATAATCATGCAAGCATACAATTAAGCATATAGAGGGATTTACAATACTATCAATACATATCATTCACTATTAAGAGTTTACTACGAATATCGTAAGAGAAACCATAACCTACCTCCACCGAAGATTGAATCAACAAGCTATCTTCTCAAATCCTTGCTATCCTCTTCGTCCTCTCTCTTGATCGATTCTCCCTCTCTCTTTCTGTTCTTTCTATTTTTCTTTATTCAAACCCTCTTTCTTTTACCCTAATTAATATATAATTAAGAATAAAAGATGGCAATAATAACCCACTAATTAACTCAAGGTTACCTCTTTTAACCCCCAAGTAATTAGATTTATTAACATTAACCCTCTAACTTTATAATTAAAGCAGGAATAGTCAAAAACGTCCCTTAAAACGTGTAAAGAAATCCGACCCAAACTGGGACTGCGTAGCCCGTGACGGGCCGTCGCGCCTGCGACGGTCCGTCCTGCTGTCCGTCGCAGCCGTCAGAGGCTGTTTTCAAGTGTGGCCTGTGACGGGCCGTCGCGCCTGCGACGGTCCGTCCTGCCACTCCGTCACGACGTTCAGAGAGTCGATTTTCAGTACCCAATTTCAGATTTTCTAAGTGTTTCGAGACGACACCCTCCACGACGGTCCGTCGTGCCTGTGACGGTCCGTCGTGGCCTCCTTCACCTCTGCCAGTTTTTCCAGAATAAAATCTGTTGCTCAAAACGACTAAACAGGTCGTTACAATAGATACCAATTTACCCATCGTTCGTCCCCGAACGATCACAAGAAGGAAAACAAGGGCGAAAAGGGAATACCTGAATCTGTAAACAGATGTGGGTATCTTTCTCGCATATCTGCCTCCTTCTCCCAAGTGGCTTCTTCAACGGGTCGATTCTTCCATTGAACTTTGATAGATGCAATCTCCCTTGACCTCAACTTGCGAACTTCTCTATCTAATATAGCAACTGGTTCCTCTTCATAAGTCAAGTTCTCATCCAACAACACTGAGTCCCAACGGATAATGTAATTTCCATCTCCATGGTATCTTTTCAACATCGACACATGGAATACCGGATGCACTCCGGACAGCCCTGGGGGCAAGGCTAATTCATAAGCCACCTCCCCTATTCGCTTTAGTACCTCAAATGGTCCAATATACCTTGGACTTAGCTTACCTCTTTTGCCAAACCGCATCACCCCTTTCATGGGTGAAACCTTCAACAAGACTTGTTCACCTTCCATGAACTCCAAGTCTCTAACCTTCCGGTCTGCATACTCCTTTTGTCTACTTTGCGCCGCTAGAAGCTTCTCTTGAATAGATTCACTTTTTCCATCGAATCCCTCAGAGATCGTTACTCCGGCCCCCAGGTCTAACCTCGAATGCATCAAACCAACCAATGGGAGATCTACACCTCCTCCCATACAATGCTTCAAATGGAGCCATATCAATACTGGAGTGATAGCTATTATTGTACGAGAAACTCTGCCAAAGGTAAGAAGCTATCCCAATGGCCACCAAACTCTATCACGCATGCGCGAAGCATATCCTCCAACACTTGAATCGTTCGCTCATCAGACTGTCGGTCTGAGGATGGAACGCGGTACTAAGGTCCAACCTAGTACCCAATTCTGCATGCAATGTTTTCCAAAACTTAGAAGTAAACTGCGTACCTCTATCTGATATAATGGATAGTGGAACCCCATGCAATCGAACGATTTCTGAGATGTAGATTTTTGCTAACTTCTCTGCATTGTAAGTCACCTTAACCGGAATGAAATGAGCAGACTTAGTTAATCTGTCCACAATTACCCAAATGGAATCAAACTTGCCCAATGTCTTTGGAAGACCAACCACGAAGTCCATTGCAATTCTCTCCCATTTCCATTCCGGAATGGGCATTCTCTGAAGTGTTCCTCCGGGCCTTTGGTGTTCATATTTCACTTGTTGACAGTTTGGACACTTGGCAATAAAGTCAACAATATTGCGCTTCATTCTACTCCACCAAAAGTGTTGTTTTAGGTCGCGATACATCTTGGTTGCACCCGGATGTATAGAATACCTTGAACTATGAGCTTCTGCCAGAATGATGTTGATCAAATCATCAGTGCGGGGTACACATACCCTTCCCTTAATCCTCAACACACCTTCCTCGTCGATTGTTGCTTCCTTAGCCTCTCCTCGCAACACTTTCTCGGATTCGCTTAGTTTTCATCATCAAACTGTTTTCCCTTAATCTTGTCAAGAAAAGAAGATCTTGACTCCACACTAGCCAACAATCCTCCCTTCTCATTTATCTCCAACCTCATCAAGTCGTTAGCCAGAGTCTGAACCTCTCTAGCCAATGGGCGTCTAGAGGCTTGCAAATGAGCTAGACTTCCCATGCTTCCCGCCTTTCTACTCAAGGCATCTGCCACAACATTTGCCTTCCCCGGATGATACAAAATAGTGATGTCGTAGTCCTTCAGTAGTTCCATCCATCTCCTTTGCCTCAAGTTCAAATCTTTCTGAGTAAAGACATACTGAAGGCTACGATGATCCGTGTAGACCTCACACTTAACCCCATATAAATAGTGTCTCCATTGCTTCAATGCAAACACTACCGCGGCCAATTCCAAGTCATGAGTTGGATAGTTACGTTCATGCACTTTTAATTGTCTTGAGGCATAAGCAATCACGTTCTTCTCTTGCATTAGCACTGCACCCAAACCCGAATAGGATGCATCACAATAAACAATGAAGTTCTCTAACCTTACCGGCAAGGTGAGGATAGGTGCGGTAGTCAACAAAGTCTTAAGCTTCTGAAAGCTTTCCTCACATTCATCTGACCATACAAATGGAACATTCTGCTTAGTCAAGTTCGTCAATTGGGAAGCAATAGAAGAGAATCCTTTGACAAAGCGGCGGTAGTAGCTAGCTAACCCAACAAAACTCCGTATTTCTAACACATTAGTGGGTCTTACCCAATTCTTCACTACTTCGATTTTAGAGGGATCTACCATTACTCCATCCTTAGAAACCACGTGCCCCAAGAAGGACACTGCATCTAGCCAAAATTCGCACTTAGAGAACTTGGCATAAAGCTTTTTCTCCCTCAACGTTTCCAATACCATTCTCAAGTGCTCCTCATGTTCCTTCTTACTCTTGGAGTATATCAGTATATCATCAATAAATACGATCACAAAGAGATCTAAATATGGCTTAAAAATCCCGTTCATCAAACTCATGAACGCAGCAGGGGCGTTCGTAAGACCAAAAGACATCACTACAAATTCGTAATGCCCATACCGGGTTCTAAAAGCAGTCTTTGGCACATCCGTTGCTCGTATTTTCAATTGATGATAACCGGATCTCAAGTCAATCTTAGAGAAGACACAAGCACCTTGTAACTGATCGAACAAGTCATCAATACGAGGAAGAGGATACTTGTTCTTTATAGTCACCTTGTTCAACTGCCGGTAGTCTATGCACATCCGAAAACTCCCATCCTTCTTCTTCACAAACAAAACCGGAGCACCCCAAGGAGATGCACTTGGTCTAATGAAGCCCTTGCTCAACAACTCTTGAAGTTGAGCCTTTAACTCTCTTAACTCCGCGGGAGCCATTCTATACGGGGGTATAGAAATGGGGCGTGTGCCCGGTTCAAGATCAATACAGAAGTCAATATCCCTATCTGGTGGCATACCAGGAAGATCTGCAGGGAATACATCAAGAAACTCACGGACCACCGAAACCGACTCGATCGAAGGTACTTGGGTAGTGTCATCCTTGAGATGTGCCAAGAAAGCTAAACACCCTTTACTAACCATTTTCTTAGCACGAAGAAATGAGATGATACGCACCGGATTGGAAGTGTAGTCACCCTCCCACACTAACGGATCTGTCCCAGGCTTGGCTAACGTCACCGTTTTAGCATTACAATCCAAGATCGCAAATTGCGGAGAAAGCCAAGTCATACCCAGAATTACATCAAAATCAACCATTTCTAAGATAACCAAATCTACATAAGTGTTGCTCCCCACAAAGTTCACCAAACAAGACCTATATACCTTTTCAACTACCACAGACTCACCCACCGGAGTAGAAACACGAATAGGCGTATCAAGTAATTCACAATGTAAATTTAGACCATTAGCAAATGAGGAAGATACATATGAAAACGTGGAGCCAGGGTCAAATAATACAGATGCCATGCAATCACAAACCAAAAGATTACCTGTGATAACAGCATCAGACGCCTCCGCTTCAGATCTCCCAGGGAAAGCGTAACAATGGGCCCTATCGTTTGTCTGTCCATTGCCCCTACCATGTTGCGTAGTAGTGGCTCCATTTTGCCCATCACCTCTGCCGTTGTGATGACCACCATTACCTCGACCACCACGTCCTCCAGAAAAGCGGGCCTCTACCATGACCACCTCTACCTCTAGCTAGTGGGGTTCTGGACTCTGGTTTGGACAATACCTCTTGATGTGTCCAACCTCCCCACATCCATAACACTCTCGGGGTTCATGCATAGGTCTCTCGGAGTAGTGTTGACCGTTCTGAGGTGGACCCCCAACTACAGTCTGTAGTGAAGACTGAATTGGTCGACTTGAGTAACCTCCGGAGCTCTGTCCTCTAGAGTGAGAACCATTAAACTCACCTCCCCTTCGAAACCTTTTCGATGTCGACGTCGTGGTGAAGTCGTCTGGCTTCACTCCTTCCACCTCTATCACAAAGTCTACCACCTCTTGGAAGGATGTTGCCGTAGCCGCTACCTGTAAGGCTGAAATCCGCAACTCTGACCTCAACCCCTTCACAAAACGGCGAATCCGTTCTTGTGGACTGAAACAAAGTTGGGTGGCGTATCTGGATAGTGCGCGAAATTTAGCCTCATACGCGTTAACTGTTATCCTCCCTTGCTCTAGACTAAAGAACTCGTCCCTTTTTCTATCTCTCAAAGTCCTTGGGATATACTTCTCCATAAACAGAGTAGAGAATGATTCCCAAGTCATAGGTGGTGCCTCTGTTGGTTGACACTCAACATGTGACCGCCACCACATTTTGGCGTTCCCTTGAAACTGATAGCTCACGAACTCAACGCCAAACCGTTCTACTATACCCATCTTGGTAGTAGATCATGACAATCAACCAGAAAATCGTAGGCATCCTCTGATTCTACGCCCTTAAAGACTGGAGGTTTCAATTTCAAGAACTTACTGAAAAGTTCATGCTGATCATTTGTCATAATAGGCCCAGTAGTCAGACGTGGAAATGTGCCTATTCCCAGTGATGCATCCATGCGGGGAGCCATAGTAGCCGCATGTCGTACCTCTGAAACCGGAGGTGTTGGTGCAGAAACCACTGGAGGTGCCTGACCCTGATCGGATAACCCACTAAGATAAGCGAGCACCTGATTGATCATTTCTGGGGTAGGTTGGGGTGGCATTTCTTCATTCTGTACTTGTTCATTCTCCCCTTCCTCCCCCTCTCTTATCACTTCCTCGGTCGGTGGAGGAGTCACCGCCCTAGCACCAGATGGGCTAGGTGCTTGTCCTCTTCCTCTAGAGGACGTCCTCCCACGACCTCTCCCACGGCCTCTTGCCGTTGCTCTTCCTCGAGCTACAGCCCCAGTGGCTGGCTCAGTCGCTTCTTGTCTTTCCGTTGTTGCTGCTGGTGCGGTTGTTGCTCTAGTTCTAACCATCTGCGAAATAGAGTGAAGATGGTCAGATACCAATTCGTATCGCCCAGATACCAATTGGACTCAAGTAGTAGCACGAAAGAAGGAAAGAAAGAATGGAATTTTCCTAAAGTCTTATAGCCTCTCAAAGAAGAGTAAAGGCGTCCCCCTACCGTTCTTTAAGACTCTACTAGACCTGTTCTTGTGTGATGAGACCAACGAACCTAATGCTCTGATACCAAGTTTGTCACGACCCAAATCAGGGACGCGACTGGCACCCACATTTACCCCCATATGTGAGCGAACCAACCCATCTAAACCTTAACATTTCAAGATATATCAACAGAAAATAATGCGGAAGACTTAAACTCATTAATAAAAACAAATACTATTATTATTATCCCCAAAATCTGGAAGTCATCATCACAAGAACATCTATCTCTAATTACTAAACTAGGAGTATTCTAAGAACAAAATAACTAAAAAGCTAGTCCATGCCGGAAGTTCAAGGCATCAAGACTTGAAGAAGAAGACCCAGTCCAAGCTAGACGCATTAGCTCTCCCTGAATTTCCGATGAAGTGAAGACTGGCTAGATCTGCTGTTGAGTTGAAGTTGACAGAACGTTTGCTGCATTACACAAATAACAAAGAGGAAAACATGAAAGTAGGGGGTCAGTACAACCACACGTACTGAGTAGATATCATCGGCCAACTCAAAATAGGGAACAGTATATATCAATAATAATATAAATCAACTACAATACTCAACATGTAGCAATAACAACATGAATTCATCAATAACTACAACCGAGTTCACACATGAGGACTCAAGCCCCAATACCATACTTATTTGGGAATTACGTTCATTAGATTGAGTATATTCATTATCTTTCAAGATTCATTATTCTTTCTTCCTCTGGTGTCGGTACGTGACACTCCGATCCTCTATTTCTATCCTGGTGCCGGAACGTGGCACTCCGATCCTCATATTCTATCCTGGTACCGAACGTGGCACCCGATCCATATTCTATCCTGGTGGTCGAACGTGACACTCCGATCCTCATATTCTATCTGGTAACGGAACGTGGCACCCGATCCATATTCTATCCTGGTGTCGGAACGTGACACTCCGATCCTCATATTCTATCCTGGTACCGGAACGTGGCACCCGATCCATATTCTATCCTGGTGTCGGAACGTGACACTCCGATCCTCATATTCTATCTGGTACCGGAACGTGGCACCCGATCCCAATTCATCAAGCCTTCTTTTACACTAAGGCATCATCATTCTCATTATATAATTTATCAAGCCTTCTTTCATACTAAGGCATCATCATTATCATTATATAATTTATCAAGCCTTCTTTCAATACTAAGGCATCTCATTATCATTATAATTTATCAAGCCTTCTTTCATACTAAGGCATCATCATTATCATTATATAATATATCAAGTGAATTAGGGTTCTTTCAAGATTTGGGATTCAATAGCTTCATCATGCTTTGGTAATTCATCACAATTTCATAATCATAATCATGCAAGCATACAATTAAGCATATAGAGGGATTTACAATACTATCAATACATATCATTCACTATTAAGAGTTTACTACGAATATCGTAAGAGAAACCATAACCTACCTCCACCGAAGAATTGAATCAACAAGCTATCTTCTCAAAATCCTTGCTATCCTCTTCGTCTCTCTCTCTTGATCGATTCTCCCTCTCTCTTTCTGTTCTTTCTATTTTTCTTTATTCAAACCCTCTTTCTTTTACCCTAATTAATATATAATTAAGAATAAAAGATGGCAATAATAACCCACTAATTAACTCAAGGTTACCTATTTTAACCCCCAAGTAATTAGATTTATTAACATTAACCCTCTAACTTTATAATTAAAGCAGGAATAGTCAAAAACGTCCCTTAAAACGTGTAAAGAAATCCGACCCGAACTGGGACTGCGTAGCCCGTGACGGGCCGTCGCGCCTGCGACGGTCCGTCCTGCTGTCCGTCGCAGCCGTCAGAGGCTGTTTTCAAGTGTGGCCTGTGACGGGCCGTCGAGCCTGCGACGGTTCGTCCTGCCACTTCGTCACGACGTTCAGAGAGTCGATTTTCAGTACCCAATTTCAGATTTTCTAAGTGTTTCGAGACGACACCCTCCACGACGGTCCGTCGTGCCTGTGACGGTCCGTCGTGGCCTCCTTCACCTCTGCCAGTTTTTCCAGAAAAAAATCTGTTGCTCAAAACGACTAAACAGGTCGTTACAGCAACTCTCTTAGAATTTGGTTATCCTTATTCTAAAAAAAAGTTTTTTTCCTTGTTCAAAAATCATATTTTAAAAATGAAAAAGGGTCTAATATACCCTTGAAGAATTGAAAGTGCTACACAACTACCCCTCATCCATCCATTGGCTCAAAAGTACCCTCCTCATCCACCTTTGGGTCAAATTTTAACAACTTCATTAATGGAGTACCATTAAAAAAATTAAATAATACTTTTAATTATGCGATGCTGAACCATTGGTTGTAATTTAATTATTTAATATAATTTTAAACCCACAAATTTTAAACTAAATTCATTCCAATACTTATTAATCCCTCCCAAAAAAATTTATTTTAAACTCATCCATTATCTGCTCGATTGAACCCGCGGGCTCTTTTTGTTTTAGGGCTTGCGGGTTTAATAAGCATTAAAGTGTACCATAGTGGAACCATCATATTAATCTAAAATAATCAGATTACAAAAAAATCCAATATTCTTTTAAAGGAACAAATTTTATAGATACTAAGTTGGAGATTTAGATAAAAAAATTCAAAATGTAAATCTAAAGATATTGAGTTTAACTTAATTCACCTCTGACATAGTTCAAAGCAGCAAAAAAAGAAGAAGATATTTACTGACAATAGATGTTTTTTAGTGGAGAGTGAGTTAATGTTATTGCATTCAAAATTGTTAAATTATTAGTGTTATTTATATAAATGTTGGCTATGAATATACATATATACTATTGTTGTAAAACATAAAATGTCATGAAAATTTTATTATTATCATTCAATTATTTATTTTTTGTAGTGATTGTTTGTTTTGATTTATATGACTATAATTCTATCACCATTATAAAAAAAATCCAAATACTCAACAAATGTGAATTGTACATGCATTATGTTAGTAACTCATATTTTACTCCACAGGAACAAAAAGTTAAATCCTTTCATGTATATAATGTATGTTTTTATAATTTATATTAATTAAAGCTTATTTATTGAATTTTCTCTTATGGGAGAGTTCTTGATACTTATTCATGACACTAGAAAGATGTCTCTAATGTCGTGACATCAAAAATATATTTTGATGCTCATTCATGACTTGATGCTCAATATTTTTGGGCAGGTTTAAGAATTATTGTGGCGGTAAAGTTAAAAATAGGTGGGTATGAGTAGGTTTAAATTAAATTTTATAATTAAATTGCAACCAATGGTTGAGCGTCTGATATATAGAATGATTATTTAACTATATTAAATGGTCCTTTGTTAATGAAGGAGCTAAAATTGAAACGAAAGGTGGACAGGGAGTGTATTTGTGAGTAAATAGGTGGATGTGGAGGGTATTTTGGAGCAAGTAGGTCTATGTGGGTACTTATGTACCATTTTAAATACTTTAAGGGTATTTTAGGACCTTTTCAATTTTGAAATTCTTTATTCAAAGAAAATATTCTTTCATCCCACCCCACCCAACCACGAAACAAACATAGAAGAGAATTATTATTATTATTTATTTAAATTAATAATAAAAAATAAGCAAAATAATTATGGTTTTCTCTTTTACTTTTTTCAAATAGAAAAAAATTCACGGACCATGCACACTTGATTTTTACTTTGATGAAATACTTCAGTTACTCTTTACGGATTTATTATGTCTTATAAAAACGTTTTATTTCTGAAGCTAAAATATTTGATTGTTGAGGAACAAATATGTACTTATAAGGGCAACGTTGTTGGAAGATTATCTGAAACCCAATTTTTATCCTCCACAATATAGATTAAGAATCAAACTTATTCAGTTTACAATAATTTAAAATAATTATTTTTAGAAAATTATTTAAAAAAATGTTGCATGTTATTTAGATAGTTGTCACTTTTAATAATTTTTACATAATTATGTCTATAATTTGTATATTTTACGAATAATTAAAAATCATATCAAATTGTTTTTTTCTATTTAATCAAATTAGTTTAAATTATGGTTATTGTTTTGAAGCATTTAAGAAAGAGAAGGTAGAAAATAATATATATACAAAATATTCGTAGAAAATATTTTACGAGGCTACAGAGGTTTAGAGTTTAATTTTAGATAATTTGTGGTCTTGGAAAGCTCTCATCTTACTCGTTGTTCTATTCACTAATCAAAAAAGGAAATATCCCTTTCCCTTTATGAAATTAATCTTCATCTCGTGTTTCTGTTGTTTGAAGTTTTAGATTTTGATTATACTGTTGTTGTTCACTTTCTGATTTATTTTTTAAAAGTGATACCGAGTTGTCATTTTAGAATTTTAATATAGTAAAATGTTACTCCTCTTGCTGATAAAATATGTTGTTGCGTTATTGATCAAGTTTAATCTATGTTTCGATGGAATCTTCCCCATGTCTTGTCATTGTTTTAGAATATATCTAGTTAACTATCATGCTCCAATACTTTCCAGTTGTGTTTAGTGATATTTTTGCTTAATGTTTGTAAATCTCAAATATATCGATTATTAGTATAAATTCCCACCTCTCGAAAATGATTGTATTTGTTTGTTCTGACAAGTCAAAAAATATTTAAATATTGACGTGACGATTTTCTACTTTGGATTGCCATTTTTATCTTATGATAATGTTCCTCTTTCTTTGCTTCCTTATAAGCTTATGAGTTATAATGTGTGTCGGTTTATATCTACTAATTATATGAGTTGATACTACAAGTATGCCTTATTAATTGTCAAATGTTTTCTTATCATATACTAATTTGTATTCCTCTCTTTGCTTTGCTGTAAAACACCATCAAAGTCTAGTTGGACTCAAAATCTCCTTATTTGCACGCCAAGGAGCCACGGAGGCCCTAAACTCTCCCCTCAAGTCGATTCTTTAGTCAATTGAAATGAAATGGAAGCCAATATACAAATTTGGAAGCTGATATACAGGTCTTCAAAGCAAAAAAATGCTGGAAATCAAGTAGATACATGTTGTATACTTTGACAAAAACAAGCAATATACACTCATACACGGTAACTATATACATCGGATATAGGAATGAAAATGGAGTAGGACCAAAACAAATTGCAGCAGCAGTTTTAAAATATTGAATTACATATATGGGAAAATCGTATGAAACAACAATCAATTAATTCAAATTAAATTTTATAGATATATTTTATTTTAATTATGATTGGCAACAAATATTCATTTTTTGTCATCTGATTTTGTATACAATTAGCCATTTTCCTTATAGGATTAGTCAATTTATACATTTCGGTATAAAATGTGTTTGTGTTTGTATAAAGCGAGGGAATAATGTATATAGAAATATAAATACATATATTTTCTTCCTATAAAATTATAATTATACAAGTACAAGTCATACTATAAAAATTATAATGTATAAATGAATTTATACAAAACTAAACAATTTATGTATAGATGAATATATGTAGTGAATTATACAAGTCAAAAGTTGCATAGAACACATTGAATTTGTTATGGAGCACAATTATGCAAACTATTGCTATAACATACAAATATAATTTTTATGTTTGTTCTATATGAAAGTTGTTCAACTTAAATTATGATAGATTGCAGAAATCTAGGTCTGCCGACGCAATAACTTGAAATTTGGGCCGGAAGAGACGAGTATCTTTCAAGGATTGAATAGGATTGTAAAATTATTTTGGGGTAACACAGGAAATCTAAAAGGGAAGCATAAAATAACTTGGGAGGAAATTTTTTACCCTAAAAAAAAAGAATTCGAATTAGACCACTACATGATATTTCTAGTGTTCTTTTTTAAAAGATATGGTGGAATTTCAGAACTCTGACTACCTAACTTTGGAGTAGATACATGGAAAATAAAATTGTAAAAAACTTCATCGTACAATTTTCCACAACTCATTTTTGGAGAAAAATGGTTGCAACAAGGGAACAAGTAGAATATGTATATGGTGGCAACATAAGTTGAAACTAAAGCTTCTTGTTTGATAATTGAACAAAGCAACGAGCCCTATATTTCACAGAAAGGGAGATGGCATGAGCAAAGGAAATTGAAGTGAATAAATTTGAAAAAAAGAGAGAATGAAATGTTACTAAGCTCCTGGAATGTGTATCACCTTAAATGACTGCACATATTATCGATAATATCGAACATGGCTCGAAGTGGAGGATATTGACAAGGCATAGTGGATGGAAAATTCAAAAGGGATCTTTACTATGAAGTCAACATATTATATTATGAGAATTTGTAGAGTTAATTTGGAGTGGTGAACTATCTAAGGAAAAAAGGTCTTCATTTTAAAATTGCTTTTTTTCTTTGGAGGGTTTGGAGGAAAAGAATTGTCACTAATTATAATCTTTGAAGAATTAGGATAAAAATAGTCTCCAAATACTATTTTTGTGTAAATGGAGAAACAGAGACAATGACACAATTGTTTCTAATAGCCCCCATAGCTCAAAAGGTATTGAGGTAGTATGCTTCATGTGCAAGGTTTGGTATTTAAGTGTTGCATCTACACATGTTGATCAAATGTTTGAATTAAAATAAATATAAAGATTTAACATATTTTAGCGGTGATCCATGTTATTATTATGTGGGAGCTATAGAACAGGAGGAACACAAGAAGGCATAGAAAGGAATCTTCATATAATAAGATGTACTATTAATGCGAATTGATTGTTAACCATCTTATTAAGGTTAATATCCATTGGATGAGAAACATTTCACATCACTGGAAAGGTTTGTTTTACATGCTTAGGGATACACCCAATTCACGAGGATGATAACTTTTATTAGTTTGATTCACATTCAATTTTGATTTTTAGAATTATTACAAGTACACAAAACTTAACATAGCATAATCTCTAAAAACTTCTACCATTTAATTAATTACAAAATCTTCTCTCTTTTTTATTTTCTGTCTCTTAACCTCCGAAAACATCCTTCTCACTCTCCATACACCACGCTTAACTCTCCCAAAATCACGTCTACAATTTCTCAATGTATCAGTCCTTTTTTCAAACTCGACAATTTTGAATCGTAAATGTATAATTATAGAATTTATCATCAGTTTCGAATTCTAAAAAGAGCTAGAGGAATTTCTTCATCAACTATTGTGTTTTCAATATATAAGAATTTTGAATAAAAATAGTTTCAGTTTACTAATGTAATGTATCCGCGAGCAATGAACATATTGTTTCTCGTCAATTTGATTCGGATACAGATGGTTTTGTTGAAAATATATCCAAACACCACAAGGATTCTTTAATGATTAAGAAATTGTAGATTGTGAAATTATGAAAGGAAGCTAATTCTAGTTCTAAATCACCCGTTGTAAAAGCATAATAAAGTGGGGGAGGGGGGAGGTCGAGGGTGTTACTACATAAACTTCCTTAGCTAAGATTTATCTATTTAATGCATCTGGTTGATACTTATGTATTTAGTTATGTCTCGTGCTTATATTTCAACTATAGATACACTACAATTTTGTTGTGTATAATGTATCCAGTACAAATCTTATCGTTGATACATAATCCCAATCAATTTAAACATAAACTAGTATTAATCATGTTCATAATTATGTATCTAATATTTAAATATGAAAATTTTTGAGGGGGTTACTACACCGCCTTCTCTACCCAATGTTCAAATGTCTAATGTATCATTGATACATTACTCCAATTATTTCAAGCATCAATCAGTATTAATCACGTTCCTAATTATGTATCTAATACATAAATATGTAAAACTTAATTATATTTTAGTAATCGATACATATACCCACTGCTATTTGTGTTAAACGGATATATGTCGGGCTATGTATCTGAAAACGAAATATTGTCTCCAACAACGATTTCTTCACTATTGAACAATTTGCTTGAACTATTTTAAATTTTGAATTTTGTACGAGTTATGAGGGATTTATTAGCCGTGATTTCAATGTCATTGGGTGAATTATGGGAGGATGAATTAATTTTTGTTATTTTTCTTTTTTATAAAAGCAACATAATCTTAAGTAATGAATTTGAGAACAATAAAAGATTGAAAAATTTCGTGATTACGAAACTTCCCGAATAAGATGCAATTAGCTCTTATTTGCATGTGATTTATGTTCTTTATACATTCTTTAGATTAGCATTCATATCAAGAAATAAAGGGATGATTTTTTTGTTTCAAAATCATACGTTGTAAATTCAACATTCAAACTCCCTAATAAGTCAAACATTGAGGCTTCCGTCTCTTCTTGTGTTGTGCACTGGGAGTTTAGAGATGATTTCCTGTAGACCCTCGGCTCAAAAGAGATGTTTCTAAAGCAGAACTGCTAGAAAAGTATGTCAGCAAAAGAGCAAGAGATAAAGCAGGGAAGCAACAAAGAGTAATATACATTTAAAATTTGAGAACTTACGAGTACTTAATAGTACTAGTGAAGTAAAGTATAGAGGATAAACATATATATATTTGTTGTCATCCTCCTAAATAAGAAAGATAAAATCTCAAGAACTATCATGAAAAGCCTCAATTGCAATAAAAAATATATGAGTATTCAATAACTTTAAGCTCAACCTAACACACTAAGAAGGGAAAGAGGCAATCGAGAAAACTTGCCTAACGAAAAGATTTGAATACTCATATCTCAAATTAGCTTGTCAGGTCATTTGAAATCCTTATTCTAGTATCACCACATTTAGTACAAACCAAGTGCTACTATGATAACTTGAATGGAACCTCTGAAGTAGAGAATCTTCTTGAAATAAATTTAAGAAGCACATTTCCATCAACGTTTTGAACAGAAGTAAGCAATTTCTAGTAATTTTGGGTTGAAATAAAAGGTAGATACATCAATAAATTTTATATGAAGAACACAACAATACACATACCTGAAAAAGTCAAACTAGTTGAAAATCAAGAAAGAGGAAAAACCTTTCTTAGAAGGATACTGTAGTTCTTCTCCCAATTATTGCACTAAGAAAAGTGAGTTTTGCACCTCACGGACCAGCCATGTGCTATTTGTTAGTGGTTGGTCAGGAGGACTATGCTACCACTTCTAGTTATATATTTCACTTTT
This sequence comes from Solanum habrochaites, assembly GCA_027704765.1. Classification (NCBI taxonomy): domain Eukaryota; kingdom Viridiplantae; phylum Streptophyta; class Magnoliopsida; order Solanales; family Solanaceae; genus Solanum; species Solanum habrochaites. Next base: position 16,392,558 of record JAKWJA010002496.1, read on the forward strand.
TGAACAATATTCAAAACAATTGATAATGAAGAATAGATATAAGTTTTTCAAAAAAGAATAGAGATGGCTTATGAATTATGTTAATCCCTATTGAGACTCTTCATGTTCCCCCAGCGCATACAGTCATTGGAGATGTAGAAAAAAGGGGTTAGTACAAAAGCACTAAATATAGAAACATGCATAAAAATTCATAATTATGTTAAAATTACATGTTAGTGAAATTAATAAATTTATTAAGTTGGAAATCATTTATGCACATAAGGACATAAAACAAGTCATAATAGCATTATCATATGGTGTCTCATAACATAGTAGGACCATCACCTTAGTAACTTTAAAAGCATACTTGTGCCATGCATAGTTTGCATTCAATAATACCAACTATATAAAGTATCCATTTAGAATCACCTTAGTTACACATATCAACATTAGATCCCATCATAATCCACAATCACAAATAAGTGAATAACCATGTTCATCGCATATACATAAGGAGAGTCATATATTAACAACAACTCAATAAACGTATATCATACCTTCATGTATTACCATAGCATCAAGGACCCACCCATATGCTTTTTCAAAGACTACTTGTGCAATGTAAAGAGTGAAGCCACATACCCCGACTTCTATGAAGTAGACTTATCAAGAAATAACAAGTATGGTTCAAGTCATATGCATTATGTTATTACATAGGGAGAATTGCCTTAACCGACATAGATCATAAGAGTTACATGGATTCCAGTAACATATAACCCCACACTAAGAGAATGTGTTCTATTTGCCTAATGTAAAACTAAACATATATAGTTATAATGTGGATCCACTATCTAAGACCTATGCGGTCACATACTTATGGACAGGAAGACTGCTTCTATAAACCCGGCGTATTCAACTAGCATGAGAGTTTCCATATTATTAAATCATATGTAGAAGACCCGTCCCAAACTAGCGGGAAGGTCTCTACCTTATTTTTCATATCCGCTCGGTTCTAAGCATTATTCTCCAACTTATACCTAGTTAAGGTGAATTATAATATTATATGTGAAGGAGTACACTACCCTTAAGTCAACCCAACTCATACAAAGCTAATGGATTCAACACGGTGACAACTACCTTTCATCTTAGAATCATCATATAATTATCCAAGACAATTAATACATAATCTTGTCTTATAATAAAGGAAACTACCCTTTCAACAATACCATATCGCACACCTTAGTAATTGGATTTTCACCATTCAAGTGGAACATAACTTCATACATCAATTTATATAAATAAGCACCTCCACCTTTCAAGTGGATCAAACCATTCATATATAAGAATTTTGGACATAGGATTACCTTCATACATTGCCTTCAAGGCCATAATTCAAGATTCAACATTTACAATACACTTCAAGGGTCATAGATCATATCTTGAAATCACACTTAGAATTACTACTATAAGCATGGAATAAACAAGATTAATTACTAAATCCAAACATATTCATAATTCACAAAGAAACCCATCATAATTTTCATAAAGTTGGGGGCATGGGAAAAACACATGGGTTGAAGGGAAATTTAGCAATAAGAAGCTTAATTAAACGTTAATTTCATTATTATAAAGGGGAAAATATTTTTATTAAATTATCTTAAGTTTGGACTCTAGTTCAACCTAGATATTCCGGAGTCTTACAGAATACCAGGTCGCGGGAAAAAAGAATTTTAGTTTTGGAGTGATGCATTCATGATTAAATTTTCTTGGTTCTAGACTTAATGTTTATGTTCAAGTATATATATTAATAAGGTTTGAGTTGGACATTTTTGTTTTTTTCGGATTCTTGACTTTTATTATGCCAATGTTTGACAGTACTTACCCAAAAAAAGAACAAAGAGCTTCCATTTGTTGGAGCCCCTGCAGTCCTTACTTGTGGTGGAAAGAAGTGGAACTTGTTTTATGTTGGAGCCAAAACTAAATACAAATTTATTATTGGATGGAAAAAATTTGCGGATGATAACAATATAAAAGAGTGGGATGGACTTGTGTTTGAACTCTCAGAGTGTAACTCTAACAAAATCAAATTCAAAATTCAAATTCTAAGAGAAGATTTTCCAGCTGAATTGGTTCTTGAAGATGTGGAGGGTATAAAAATTGAAAACCAACAAGAATTGATTAAAAGTTTTATCATTTCTAGTAGAAATTTCCATTTTCATGAACTCTCTTTTAGCTATTCCAGTAGTTTTAATTTCAAAAATTAAAAACTTTATCAATTCCAATAGTTTCATGTCTGATGTAAGCCTCATTTTATCAATACTGTTTTTTTGGGTTTTGTGGTTTAATAATGTTGATATTGTTTATCAACATATGTATTACATTATTACGCAACACATGTGCAGAGATAGTAATATATTAAATGCTAATATTCGAAGCAATTCATTTTGAAATTTCTCTTTTTAAAACACTTGCAAATCTTAAATTTCTATTTTACATTAACTAACTGAAACTTAAAATTTCAATAATGATTTGCATTTGAAACTAAATGATTATACCTAAGCATGTTCCTATGATAAAATTTGAAATCTTCACTATAGTCCGATGTTAATTTATGCTTATGTGTTTTATCACATTATCGATATTGAATCATATCGTCATTTATTTTCTTAAATGTCATCACATGAGAGTTGTTTCTTCTCGTCTTCAGGAAGTTTATCCATGTAATTGTTGAAAATTCAATTTAATAAAATAAAAAATTGTAAATTTAATAATTTATTGCAATTTAAGAGAGAAGTGAAGAAGGGGTGGCTAATTATATATTTTTAAAATGTAATTGGGTGATTAAGAATGTGGCGATGGTTTGTTTTTAATTTTTTTGAAAAGGAAAAAAATGGCAAAAATTTAAAATATGATCCATTGAGCCTTTTGGAATGTTATCCCAACGGCGGAAAAACTTGAAAATCATATTATAACAAAAATTAACAGTTGAATTAAATTTTCTAATCAGATATAAGTTAAAAAATTATAAGTTATTACTTGTTACTAATCTTATAAACCTTGATTATAAGCAATCTATCTCTGATCTCCGATCGTAGAATGTTCATCTTTTCAAGAAATGTTATTTTGATACTTCTTACTTATTTTTGTTGACGACATTGCCTTTTTTGGATCCCCACAGAGGCTTGTTTTTTAATATAGAGCATCCATGAAATCTAAATTTTAAATGAAATATCTTGGTTTTATTTACTCATTTGACCACTACAAAATAGTTGTGCAGATCTCTTTTTTTTGTCTGGTGTTTGGTAGCCACCGTACAGTCCGATTAAATTCGAATTCACACCAGGAAATTCACATTAATGAGGGATAAAGTTCTATCTAACAAAGGTGAATCCATACCTAAGAGACTCAAACCGAATACATCTAGTTAAAAATGAAAAAGTACTCAACACTCCACCACAACCTTGTCGGTGGATGTGTACATCTCTTTATTTGTCTAGATTTTAGTTTTTATACCATCTAATAATTGCAAAACAACCTCTATTCCCCCCCCCCCATTCTTAATATATTCCCCAAAATTAGATCTTCCGAATCACACTAGTCTCTACATTAAGCAATATCATATATGAAGCACTAAGCGAAATTTGAGATCTCTTATCTTCTCCAATGAAAACAATTTGATGACAGATCATCCAATGAATATTTTTAATTAGTAAAGGAATAATTTTCCCACATTATATGTAAGAATGAACTTCTCTTAATAGCAATATACATCAATATAATGTTTACATTGTTAATATACAAAAGAAATATAACTACACTTTTATCAATATCTAGAGTTCAAAATTGGTGTTTGCATTTAGTGGTAACATAAACACTAGTTGAAAAAAGAGTGTTAATTTTTTACACATTAAATAAATAATAATTTATCATTAAATTTATATTTCTCAATATTAGATACTTTAAAGATATATTTGACTCTTTTCATTTAGTTTCCTATTATTTGGGGGGTTAAAGACTACTAAAACAATAAGCTAAGTTACTAACTTACTAACAACATTTGTGTTGGGGTTGTAATGAGTTAGTACTTTTTCATGCTTGATTAGATTTTTCGGATTTGTATGGTAAGAATAAAGTATTTTTGATAAGTATTTAATTCACAAGATAGCACTTCTCAATGTTAGTCGAATTATAAGACTCCAAAACGAGTATCATATATCGAGTGAAAGTTTTTTAAAAATTAAGTAGATAAATTACTACTAAAGTTTAGGATGGAGTTTTAACTGATATATTTCCATTATGAATTCAGACATTTCAAATTTGAGTTAGGAGTATAAAATTTTGTTTTGCAGAAAGTATTTAATCTCCAAGATAAAACTTCTCGATTCACACAAAATTAATTAAAATTCAAAATAAATATAAAATATTAAATTAGAAATTAAAAAAAGAAGAAGCTACATTTCAAAGTCAACTGTATTTAATTGGTTTTCAATCAATTATATGATTAAAGAGAATTGTACTGCTATTGATTGCTATAGTCGATACTTTAGTTTTGTATTATTAGTTCAGTATAAATTGCTATGTTTGATTTTAATTTAATATGAAATTTTAAAGTAATCTTTTTTTAAAATTTTAAACCCAAGATTTGCACCAAATGATCTTAAATTGTGTGGTCTTATACATACGATAAGGAAAGTTAGAATAAAAGAATTATTTTAAAAAATATTTTTAAAGAGTTTAATCTCAAAAACACAGCTAAAATATTCAATTTTTTATTTCACACCTAAACTCTTTAGAGCGTGAGTTATATACCTAAATATGATTTGTCTAAGAAAATCATATTTTATTATGTGGGTTCAACTATTCCTATTTACAAATGACATGTAACAAATACACAAAACTAAACTTGATGTTTTACTTTGATAAAATATAGAAGTTGTTGTTTTCAGATTTGATACTTATTATTGTAAAAATAATAATAAATAACCCCGGTAAGAAATCTTTTTGATATTATTCTTTAATTTTTTCAAATCCTTTCTACTTAAATCCAGTTTAATACATTAGATACGTGATCAAATAATTTACAAACTTAACTTATTAATCACAAAATAAATTAATCATCTAAGACTTAGTCATCAGTTAATTAACTATATAGAAATGAATAGTTCAAAATTTTCAAAACAACTCCATTGAATAATCAAAATTGACTTGGAACGATGGTAAAATAATAGTATTATAAAAACCTATATAAAGGACCTTCCGAATCATTATAACTCACTTAAAATATCTTATGATCTTATATCATTTCCCCTAAACAACCCAACAAAGAATTAATTGAAAACATTTGTCTCCTGATTAAAAAAATCCTACTTCTGTACATGACATGTAATCTGAGGCCTAGGAATATAACATTATTTTCTATTATAAAACACAATAATCCATTAATCAAGTAGACAAGCTAATTAGAATGAGGCTATCTTCTTTGAACTATAGGGATGTATGAGTCATTGGGATATTCTAACTGAATTAAAGAAACAAAGCATCACATAAAATATGAAGAAAGAGAAGAATTGACAAGATATTTTAGATTCCATTGCAGTTGGATTTTTTTTGTCAGAAAAAAATTTCCTCAATGGAATGTAAAGGTAGAAAATGTTAGGAGCAAACCCACAAATGGTTCTAAATAAAATTCAATGCAAGAATAAATTTTTCATTCTTAAAAAAAACACCTCTTCGTTTAAATCCTTTCAAAAGTTCTGGTGAAATGTCTCCTACAATGAAAAGTTGTGTCCAGGTATAATGACTCTAAAAATGAACTGGTGAAACTAGAGCCTCGAATGTCAGTTTATAGTTGTTAAACTTGTACAAATGATTAAAAGTGTCTGTAGAAGTTAGTTTGTGCTTTTAGAGGTTAAAGGTTAAGAGAAATCCGAAAACTAGTCTTTTGGTGTTGTGTGTTGTTGTATTGTCATTTATGTTGGTGGGTTGATTAAGATCTAAAAGTAGTAGAAGTGACCCTAGTACCTAGATGAACATGTGTATGGTTTTAACATCCGGGTAAGACTTACAAAAGACCAAATAAAACCCCAAAACTTCCAAAAATATTGTGACCTACGACCATGATTTACAGCCAGTAGGCCCACTTAAGGTCAGTAAGTCTCCCTCCGTAACTCAAGACTTAGCCTAGGTATCCTTATCTATCGTATCCAAATCTCTCACAAAAAGTACAAACCTACAAAACAGTTAGTCACTCCACCTACTCTCTGTGGGTGGAGTTTTCGTAGGTCACACCTGTTTCACTGGTGCAAGTCGGCCAAGCCAAGAGTGGTTTTGCAAATTCTACCTTTGGCATATTACATGCATGGGAAATTATTTTATGTATTTCTAGGTATATTATGTGTTTTAAAAAAATTAAACCCTCATTTAGACTTCTACACCTAAATCAAAACTCTTCACTCCCCAATAGTTCTCTCTAGAACACCATTGAAGGTCAAGGTCAAGGATCAAGCTAGGGTTTGCATTTCAAGTGCTTTTTTTTAATACAATTTAGTGAAGATTCAAACAGTAAGGTATAGTTATCCTTTATGTAGGCCAAGTTTCACCATAGAGTCAATCTCAAAATAGTTTTCAAGATTTCAAAGTTTGTGAAAAACCCCGACTCTTACTCAAACTCATGGGTTCTTGCATCAAACATTTAAATTGATAAACTATGATTATATTGATTGTTAATTGGTTATTTTAAGTTGATAAATTAAATCGGACCATGATTTCACTAAATTCATAAAGTTTACTTATAAAGTGGGTTTATGATTATGATGGCATATTGCTAGAATTGTGCTTATATTGTTTTTGTAGTATTAATATCTATTGTTAGCTATACGTAAGTATGATGAATTGTTGGAAACTTGAGTAATAGTGATCTTATCATGTATCGGGTGAAGAGTAAGTGGCCTTAATTCTGTCTCTCTATTGGAATTTTTTTTTGTATGGTTTGACCCCTTATGGTGAAGGTGTTTACTTATTGTGTATGTATTGTGAGCAGGGCCTTGAAGGCATTAAATTGTTAAGTGGAGTATTATCATATTAAGGTATATATGAATGTATAATTTGAAGGTATTCATGGGTCTCAAGGAGATGTTCCATACAGTGTTATGGTATTGTGATTGAAGTATATTCTCTCTCATATGTGTTTATGCTAGAATGGGAAAGGTTCAAATAGTATGATGTATATCTTTAGTTAGTAGATTTAGATACCTCTTCTTGAATATGATCTTTTGGAATTGGTAGACTTAGGTGACTCTTCTTGATGTATGAAACTTGTTGAATTTGATCTTTTGATTTTATAGACTCAGTCATCCTCTTGTTGAGTAATGAATGAATAAATGTTTAGGATTGGTAGACCAAGTATTTGGTACCTTTTTATGAATGACTAATAAGGCCTCTAGGCTACGTCTTGAACTGGTAGACCAAAGATTTGTGACCTCCATGATTAGTCTAGACACCTAAGTGACTCTAAAACCTTGTAGCGGTAGACCTAAGGGTAAAGACCTCTTTCTTGGGTGAAATGATAGACTTAGATATGGTGGGTAGGAATGGTAGAAAACCTTCTCTAATAAATTCAATGAGCTATCCTTGATAAACCTTTATCAGTTAGACCTAAGCATGGTGCCCTTCTTGGTAGAAGTACTATTGATCTACCGTGGTTTCACAGTACTTTCACTATTTTTTCTTTCAGTTTAGTGTCTCTAGGGATTTTTAATAAATTTTAATGTATTTTATCTGTGTTTTGTAGGAAAGTTTTCAAATATGAAAATGCAGAAGGCTGTGCAGAAATCACTGCAGAAGTGACCCACGAAGCCATCGACGGACCGTAGGTGGTGATCGTCGACTGGAGGCTCAAGCATCTGGAAGCAACTTGGGGAATTCTGACTAATTGTGGGGCTACGGAAAGATCGACGGTCCGTCGACTGATCGACTTACTGTCCTAGAAAATCTTTGATGACATCAAAGATTACTCGAGTACCCTACGTTTAAGAAAAGCCAAGTATGGGACAATGATAGGCATCGACGGAACGTGTTGCTGGTCCATCGACAGGATTAGAGAAGATACAATTTGCAGGCTTTGAAATGACACTAAGTATGGACCGACTGAGGGAGTTGATGGTCCGTCGTTTGACAGACAAACCTTCTGTGGGGTCGTCAATTCCACCCGCGTTTTGGACAAAACATTTCTTATTTTTAATCCTTTTTAATTTAGGACTATTTTTATTATAAATAGGGTAAATAACCTCATCTTTTGGGTTGGACCTATTTGCTATTTTAATACTTTTGTTCTTGGAGGTTTGCTCGGATAATTTATTAAACTTTCTGGATTTGTTATTCAAGACAATTTTGTGATTTCAAGTTGAATTTCAGGATTTTCTTCCAATTTGTTAAAGTATGTTCATGATTTATTTTTCATCAATTATGAAGTGTGTTCTTCTAATAATGAGTAACTAAACCCACAACTAGGGTTGTGGGAAATATGGGTGATTAACAAGATAAAACTAGCTAATTAATAATTCTTTTGTCTAGAAACGAGTGAACATGTTAGAACTCGCCTTATTTAAACTTGCCAGACCAAATTATTGTCATAGATTTAGTGGGTACTATGTAATAGTCTAGTTTCGATTGGTGCGAGGTAATTACTAAGCCAAACAATAAATATGATGCTTAATATGAAGTAAAATTAAGGATTAGTAAGTTAAACACACGTAGTCGGACCAAGGTATGGGGCGAAATTCTCTAAATGTCGGACCAAGAATTTAGAGATACACAATTTATCACTTTGCGTACAAAACACTAGGAAATAATTGTTATAGCTAGGGTTATGGCGTTATGAACCTACGAAGAATATTTACACCCTAGTTTCTCTCACAACTTGATAAACACCAACAATTTACTCTTGCTATGTGTTTGAATTCTACACATTGCAACACTTTTCTATTAAAAAAAACCCTTTTAATTATTAGTTTTCGGAAAGTACTTGACTAAATAGAAGTAATTATACTTTAAAGTTAAGTCTAAATCATTTTCCTTGTGGGATTGACCCCATCCTAATATTTGGGTTCTTTACTTGATGTGAGTGCTTATACTTCTTAAGGGAAGTATAATATGAGTGCATTAAATTTTGCCACTGCTGTCGGGGAAGTGGCTTTAGATTAACTTTAATATCAGTTACTGAATTTTAGTCAAGAATTTCCTAATTTTACTTTTTCTCTTAATTTTTATGTCTTTCAGGTCTAGCCCAGGGTATGCCAATTACACAGAGTCGAGAAGAACCAATACTTCCATATGATCTAGAACTGAACCGTACACTCCGCAGATTGAACGATCCATAGAATCTTTCTAATCTTGGTTATGGGATCAACAGTCAACTTCCTCCACCGATTAAGGCTCACAACCAATTGATTGTGGAAAACCCTAGTGATGGTGCTTTGAGGAAGAAACCACCCGTCCCACACCCTCAAGAGTTGTATAGGGGAAACATAAAAATCACTGACTCTGATGGGATCTTGTACTACCTCCTCTACCACAAGGTCATACATTTGTGTAACTAGTAGCTTGGTGCAGATGGTCACTGCTAGGGGTTTGTTTTCAGGGCTACTATCTGAAGATCCACATGCTCACATCGCCATGATAAGGTTGGTGTGTAAGAGTTGTGTAGGGAGGACATACTTGGAGATGGATGTTATCGGATTAAGGGTGTCCCCTCTCTCACTGATGTTAAAGGCCGAAATTTAGTTTACAGAGTTTTCCTATAATTCGATCTATACTTGAGAGAAGTTGAGGGATGTGTTCCTAGCATGGTATTACCCGGGTCTGAAAAGCTCAACCACAAAGATAGAATCAACAACTTTGTTGCTTTGCCTGGGAAGTCAGTGAGTAGATCTTGGGATAGAATCACCCCATTTGTGACAGCGTCCTAAACCACCGCATTGATGATTATATGTTGAAAGAGTACTTCTATCGGGGGCAACATTATAATAATAAGGAAGTACCTGATACTATTGCCGGTTGTTCTTATGGTGAGTGCACATATGATGAGAACGTGGACAAGTTGGAGAAAATCTCCCGCAACAATAAGGCTTGGAGCACTGGGAAGTCGGACACTGGAGAAATACTTTTGTAGTGCAAGCTACACACTACCCGGTTTCAGTTGAGATTCGTGAAGATATGACTCAAATGAGATCTGAGCTCGGATTCGTATTGAAACATATCACTAGAGGTGTGAAGAAAATAAATGTAGTGAATTATTTGACTAAACCACCACCACCAACAAATGAATTCTACTATGAGAGGATTCTTATATAGTGAATGAGAAGACGGGGGGTTTCCGACCGAATGTCCAAGGATCCAATTAGGAGAATTGGTGGTAAGTTAAAGGAAATAAAGGTCGAAACTATGGGAATTACAATCTAGAGGGTAATTATGTTCGAGATGAAAACTATAACCGCGAGAACAACTTCAACCAGGGTAACTATGGTAACATAAATGATGCGAGTGGGCCCTATGTTCCACCGCAAAATTGTGAAGTTGCTCCTATTGATTGTGGAGGTAGTATGACGTGAGTTGAGGAAATGTTGCAAAAGATGATGAGGAGGTTTAATGCTAGTGATGAGCACGCCAAAGAGTTGAGAGGTGATTTGGCTAATATTTGGAAAAAGGTTGATGCACATGCAATTTCAATCAAGCATCTTGAGTTGCAAATGGCCCAATTGTATTCTACTGTCAACCTACTTCAACCGGGTACTCTTCCTAGCAATACTGTCCAAAATCCAAAAAAATGATGGACATTGCATGGTAGTTACTACTTGAGGGGGTAAGCAAACCATCGATCCACATATGTCGTCTGGCGTGGAAGATGAGGTTAGAAAAGATAATGAGGTAGTGGATGATAACGGTGAGTGGTAAATTAAGGTATTAAAGAAGTGTAGATTGGACCCATAAAGGTGATCCCCGTTCCTAGATCACCACTACCATTTCCAAAAATATTTGTAAAGAAGACTGAGGATGGTAAATATCGGCGTTTTATTACTATGTTGAAACAACTTTATATCAATGTCCCTTTGATAGAAGTTCTTGAAAAAATGCTTGGTTATGCCCATTTTATAAAAGATACGGTTACAAAGAAGAGATCGGTAAGTTTTCAGAATGATGACCGAATGCAACATTGTAGTGCTATTGCTACAAGGTCTCTTGTGCAAAAGAAAGAAGATTCGGGCGCTTTCACTATTCCATGTATCATCGGGTTGTTACACTTTGATAAAGCGTTATGTGATCTTGGTGCAATCATAAATCTCATGCCTCACTCTATTTACAAGAATTTTAGTTTGGGTGACCCAATGTCCACAGCGATGCGGTTACTGATGGTCGATCGAATAGTGAAGATGCCGATCGGGATACTCAATGATGTATTAGTGAAGGTGGAGCATTTATATTTTTGGCCGATTCAGTGATAATTGACTGTGAGGTGGATTTTGAGATGACTATAATTCTTGGGAGACCGTTCCTTGCTACCAGTAAAGCCTTGATTGACATGGAAAATACAGATAAAGTTTAGGTTAAACAATGAAGAAGCAACTTTCTACATTTATAGGTTCATAAAGCAGAGTGATGAGCTCCAAACGGTATCTTCTATATCATACAGGGTTGTGGGTGCGTCTGAGGTACAAATCGAAGAGTGCCTTGGTGTTGAGGCACTAGTGCTAGTGATCATGAATTTTGAGAGTGGTGGTATTGAGGAGTATGGGTCATTAGTTGTGCCACTTGATCGAGGTGACTTTCGGTTCAAACCAAAGACATTGAAGTTAGATATAAAGCATCACAAGTCTCCTCCCGCAAAATCATCTATTGAGGAGGCCCCAAAATTAGAGGTTAAGGATCTATCACCCCATCTGAGATATGTATTCTTTGGAAGAGATGACACTTTTCGAGTAATCATTGCATCGAATTTGAATGTTGAACAGGTAGAGTGCCTGGTAGAAGTGCTAAAAAGGTTCAAGTGAGCCATTGGTTGGACTATTACAGACATTATTGGGATCCCACCCGGTATTTGTTCACACAAAATCATACTCATGCCCAATCACAACCCAAGTATTGAGCACCAAAAACGTTTAAATCCACCTATGCAAGAGGTAGTTTAGAAGGAGATTATTTAGTGGTTGCATGCCGGAATCATATATCCTATCGCAGATAGTAGTTCGCTATGCGTTGTTCAGTGTGTGCCCAAAAAGGTGGGGAATGAGTGTGGTTCATAATGAGAAGAATTAGCTTGTTCCACTGAGGCCGATGACCGGATGGAGAGTTTGTATGAATTTCCAAAAGTTGAATGCTTAGACTGAGAGGTACCATTATCGTATGCCCTTCATGGATCATATATTAGATAGGCTTGCAGGGAAAGGATGTCACTGTTTTCTTGATGATTATTTGTTAGAATCAAATCTCTATTGCACAGAAGGATCAAGAAAACCACCTTTACTTTCCCTTATGGGACATTCACATTCAAGAGGATGCCTTTTGGGTTGTGTAATACACCTTCCACTTTTAAAAGATGTATGATGTCGATATACTCCGATATGGTGAAGGATACTAATGAGGTATTTATGGATAATTTTTTAGTTTTTGGCGACTCTTTTGATCTTCGTTTGAGTCACTTCGTCGAGGTTGTCAAAAGGTGTGAAGATTGCAACCTTTTGCTAAATTGGGAGAAATGTCACTTCATGATGAAAAAGGGTATTGTATTGGACCATCTCATCTCAGAGAAGGGGATAGAGGTTGATCGAGCCAAAGTTGAGCTAATTGACAAACTTCCTCCACCTATCTCTATAAAAGGTATGAGAATTTTCTTCGGCATGCGGTCTTCTACCAGAGGTTTTTTAAGGATTTCTCAAAAATTGCACATCTTATTTGCAAGTTACTTGAGAAGGAATGTAAATTTTATTTTTATGAATCTTGTCTGAAGGAATTTGGAGAGTTGAAGGCAATGTTGGTGTTTGCGCCCATAGTAATTTTCCCCCAGATTGGAGTAAGCTATTTGAGGTGATGTGTGATGCTCGTGGGGTTGATCTTGGTGTATTGTTGGGAAAAAGATTAAATCCTCCACCCCATTTATTATGCTAGTAAGGCCCTAAATGAAGCAAAAAAGAACTACACTATGGTTAAACAAGAGCTCCTTGAGGTAGTATTTGCTTTTGAAAAATTTCGCTTCTGTTTGCTTGGCACGAGAGTCATAGTGCATACTGACCACTCCGCTTTGAGATATTTGATGGCAAAGAAATATGCAAAACCAATGTTTATTAGATGGGTACTTTTATTTCCAGAGTTTGAGTTTGAGGTGAAAGATAGAAAACAGATCGAAAATCAATTTGCCGATCACTTGTCCAGATTAGAGGATGAAGCTATGCGATAGTTAGGTGAAAAGGATGAAATTAATGACACCTTACCTGATGAGCATATATTGTCCACTTCTCATGACTTGATCCCATGGTTCGTCAATTTTGCAAATTATCTTTCTAGTGATATAGTCCCATCGGACTTGTCCTTTAATCAGAGGAAAATGTTCATGCATAATGTGGAAAATTTATTTTTGGATGAGCCTTACTTATACCGGAGTTGTGCTGATGGGCTTATTTACCATTCTGTGCCGGAAGTTGAGATGCGAAGTGTTTTGGAGGCATGCTATTCCTCGAATGGGTGGGCATCATAGTGGTTCCGGACTTCCCATAAGATCTTGATGTGTGGTTACTATTGGCCAACCATCCACCAAGATGCTCATGAGTTCGCCAAGGCATGTGATAGGTGCCAAAAAGATGGAGGTATTTCCAGAAGGCAAGAGCTCCCTTTTAATTCCATTCTAGTGATTATTTAATGTATGGTGCATTGATTATATGGGCCCGTTTGTGAGTTAACATGGGATGAAATTTATTCTTGTGGCAGTGGATTATGTGTCAAAATGGGTTGAAGCCATAGCACTTGCCAACAATGAAAGGATAAGTGTCACCGCATTCTTGAAAAAGAACATCTTTTCCAGATCTGGCGTACCTAGAGACATTATTAGTGATGGGGAATCCGACTTTTTTAACAAGTTGATCAAAGGGTTATTGGAGAAATATGGGGTTTTCCACAATGTGTCCACTCTGTACCATCCGCAAACTAGTGGGCAAGTTAAGGTGTCCAACAGAGAAATCAAGCAGATCCTGTCAAAAATAGTAAATTCTTATAGAACAGATTCATCTAGGAGGCTTGATGATGATCTTTGGGCTTACGAGATAGCATACAAGACTCTCATAGGTATGTCTGCATACCAACTTGTATATGGGAAGCTTGTCACTTGACGGTTGAGTTAGAGCACAAGGCTATGTAGGCCATGAAGAAACTGAAGATTGATTTGAATGAAGAAGTGGAACGGAGACTGAATGGGTTAAATGAGCTTGATGAGTTTCTCCTAAAAGCATATGAAAGTTCATCCCTCTACAAAGAGAAGATAAAGTAGTACCATGACACAAAGACTGACAAGCGCGGATTTGTAGTTGGGGATTTGGTACTTCTGTTTAACTCTAGGCTGAGCTTGTTTCCGGAAAAACTCAAGTCTAAATGGACTGGTCCATTATTGATCACTAAAGTGTTCCCACATGGAGCGGTAGAGTTGGAAAACAAGGAGGGTACAAGGTTCACGGTCAATGGGAAGAAAATAAAAATCTACCTAGGTCACGCTGAGAGTGCCCATGAAGTGGTTGAGGTATAATATCTTGATGAAGTCTGAGTAATCAAGGGTCTTGGGTAGTGCCGCGATGTAAAATCAAGCGCTTCTTGGTATGTCACCCAATGTGTATCCTCTAACCAACATTAGGTTTTTCCTTTCTTTGTAGGAATAGTTGCATTATTTTGCTTCGTTTTGATTTGCTCAATGTCATGTGTAGTTTTCTTTTATAGATTTTGATCTGTTGGATAGAGAGTATTTTAGGGTCCGTTTCTAAAAAAATTCAAGAGAACACACACACAAAAAAGAATGGCTTAATGAGTGCTAAATGTGCAGGGACCAAACCACAACAATTCTGCAAAAAATTGTTCGGTGAACAAATCTACGGACCAACTGACGGACTATCGTTACATCTACGGATCGTCGATGGTGCCCGTAGATCCCAGGTATGTTTTATAGTGTTATCTAAGTTAGGGAACAATTGATGTAACCATCCACGGTCCGTCGATCCACTTACCGACCATCGACGAGGTACAAATAGTTCACTAAAACCAGTCACCAGACCTGACATGAACGACTATATAAAAGAAAATACCCTATTAGTTACATTCCCACACATTTTCAAATTCCCCACCCCAATCGTTTCCCTCCCTCATTCTCTTAACCCCCCATTAACTCCCATAATCACACACTCTCATTTTTTTTTCATATTTTCAATTCTCCCGAACTCTCAGAAATCCAAAAACCCCAGTTCCCTAGTTCTCCTCCATTTTAATAGTTTCTCCACTCTGTATCTAAGGCGGGCACGTAGGTTGGTGTTTCAATATAACCCACTCACTTCACTCCACTACAACTCTCATGTATAGAATTCTCCTTTGCTTTATGAATTCTTATTCATTTGGTTATGGTAACGATTAATTTGTATGTGGGTCTTTACTTAAGGACGTATTTACATGATTAAACTTGTTAAAAATTGAGTTCCATGTCCCTTAGATTTATAGAAACTGAATGAGACAGGGTTGGAATATGTGTATAGTTTAGTTGATTGTTGTTTTTCCGACATTGTGCTTGTTAGTCTCTTAGAATTGATGGTTGAAATTATCAAAATTGAAGCCCTAGGGATGACAAATAGGTATTATTTTGTTATTGCATGTTCGGTGAGTTAATGTGTGCTTGAACTTGTTAAGTTATGGGGTAAAACCAAGTCCCAATCCTGTCTCTGACCAACAGAACAAGACTCCATCCGCAGACCGTCGGTTGATCGACGGACTGTCAACAGGGTCCATCGATGGTTCACCCTTAAAAATTGCTAATTGTGGATTGACAGAAGTGGACTGCGGTCCCTCGATTCATCGGCGGACCGTTCTGTGTGTTCGTCATTCCTAACTGCAACCTTGATCTCTGAAAAATGCTAAATTCTTTTCAGTGTCAGATGACAGAAGTGGACTATGGATCATCGATTGATCGACGGGTTGTTCTGCACGTCTGTGTTTCTATCTAAGAGTGTGTGGTTCGTTCACTTCTACAAATTTGATCAAATGTTTACCGATGGAAACTAACAACGGAGAGTTGATTCTTTTACAAATCATTGATGGTGTCCGTCCCCCCAATTCTGCAGTTTTGCACTACATTTTGTTTTGTGTTTCCAGATTTTATTTCGCTTCTATTACTTGTGTAGATTGATTCCAATTATCCTAACAAGGTGATTTCAGGTACTTAGGGCCTCAAAGCAAAACACTATCTATTCCAGGGGACGGTCATATTTCGTGGCACCATCCCGACTATCGATTGGCTCATTTGATGATGAGCATGATCCAAAATACCTGCCCCCAGGCACCCAAACCCCCACACTAGCTGCTAAATTCACTTGGGCACCCCCAATAAGGTGGTGCCTAGTGTAGTCAATGCCTCCTAGTTTGATAAGGAGCGGACCGGCAAACCTTCGAGGTCTATATGGGGTTCTTAGGGAGCATCTAGCTCTCAGGAGGCCTCCACTTATGAGTCGACCATCTCTATAGGGTCAAATTAGGTCGCTGCCTCCAGTTTCGAATAACATGGAGCCACTCCCTCGATCGTGCCTGCCCGACATGCCTTTTTTTATGAGGCCCAGGGTTCGAAGTCTTCTCCGGCACCCCACATGAGGTCCCTACGTCGGTTAATGATGAACACAACTGGTTGTGTGTAGATGTCAAGTACCAAGTTTGCAGGGATGCCAAGTTGTTGAAAGACAAGGGGGTGATGAATTAGATGCTGATTTTGAGCGTAGGGTTCTTATCGATAGCCTACACAGAGTCCCTGTGGTGTATGATCTTTTTACCCGCCACCGATTCGAGTAGATTTCTAGAAGTGTGGGGCCTTACAGTGAGGAAATGGTGCGAGAGTTCTACACCTCTTACGTAGTGGCTCTCTAAGGTTCTTTGGACAGGCAGTCTAACACGCCAAATAGGCACTGCTCAATGATGTCTGAGTTTGAGGCTGCCGGGTGGATATTTCTTCTCCTACAATCTGCCGCTTCTTTTATAGGGAATCCACTGATGCTGCGCGGGTTACCCTCACCCCAGAGTTTTACTACAGGTGGATGTGGTCAAGGGTGGCCACTTTCAGCGAAGCAGAGAACTTAGAGAGTCCACATAGAGGTGATTTGCACAGTGGATCTCCATTGATGGTGAGGGAGTAGACTGGGTGTTGGACACTAGAGGCCTTATGAAGAAGGAAAACCTCACTTTTGCGGCCAGGTTATTGTGGTTATTAGTCCGCCACCGCCTATCCCCCACAACTGCAAATAATATACTCACTTAAAATAGAGCGGTCTTGGTAACAATTCTTGTTGGCGGGTTGGAGATTGATGTGGAACAATTTTTGATCTCCTTCATCCATGAGAGGGATTTTAAGATATTTACCACTTACCCATTTCCATGTATTATTTTTCAGCTTTGCATGGATGATGGAGTGACCATTTGGCATAGAGATTTCCTTCGTACTCCTAGTGGGATAGTTGATATCGGTCTCATCAGGGATGAGTCCAATGAGGCGGCACGACGGTCAAGGCCAAGAGTTGATGTGCTGCCACTGGGTGCCAAGTTGGCGGACATAGTAGAGCAAGCCCAAGGGGATTATCATTCCACTTGAGAGACTACCAACACCACCCCAACAGCACTGGTTCTTATTTATCGGGTCCAGAAGCTAGAAGCTCTGATGGACACCTTGCTGCACCATATCCAACCTTGGATGTAGAAATCAATTGCCGAGTCTGAGGACCGGATTGAGAAGAAGGTGGCGCAGCAGAAAGAACTGAAGATTTGGGTAGTCGACCAGCACCTAGATGCTTTTAAGCTCCTAGTTTTAGACCGCCCAACCCCCACCATTTATTTTTCTACTCTTTAGGAGGCTATGAGGATTCTGCGGGCTGATATGGACATCATCTTTGAGATGAGGGGACCCGAGCCAGAGTTTGCTCCAGTTGAGAGACCAAAAGACACAGTGCTTGCTGCACTTTTCACCACTTCAACTGCACCACCGCCTGAGTATCGTGAGCATTCCAAGAGGCACCATTCCATCTGTACCAATAAGGGTGAGGATTCTCATTCTCCAAACAAGGAACGGAAATATTTGGAGGTTGCAATGAGAGTGTGGTTGTTGGATGAGGAGGTCCGTCAGATGGGCTAAAGAATTGGCTACTGGGGGTCTAACTCCAGATTGGAGGGTGTTGAGAGGATCACCACTTAGGGTTCATATATTGTTGTGGGCACCACTGATGGTGGACCTACTAATAAGGGAGCAGGTTCCGGAAACCGGACCAGCCTGCTTGTTGATCTTTGATGCTATGCGCCTCAGGTTTGCTTCACCTACAACCCTTTTTTTATATTCTTATGCATTGGGGACAATTGTATGTTTTTTTGTTGGTGGTGGGGTAAATGGAAAGTGAGTACTAGGGTGAATTCTGAGTATCCCAACTCACGATCCTCTCTTGGTGGTTTTCTTTCCTGTGTTATTTTACCCCAAGAGACTGATTACTTTACTGTTGAACCGGTATGTATTGTATGGTGTACAAATAATGAATGTTAAATATGAATCTTAATGGATAAAAAGTGAATGATATCCCGTTGTAAAGATAATTCTTGCATGATTAGGAATAATAAATGTTGAATGTGTTGACTCTAAGCATGACATAAACATGAACCACTATATGACCCTCAATCTAACACTCGAACTTGGTTTCCCATAATCTCATAGAGTAATGAGGTGTCAAGAGAGTGTGAGGAAAGTTGATTCTTCTACTGTTGGTACCTATCTAGAACTTGCCCGGTTAGTCCTTCAAAAAAAGAAATTTGTGTTAGACATTTAGGAAAGGATCATAGTCCTTTGTTCAAATTGGACAATCTTTATCCTGAATAAAAGAAAACCAAATGAAATTGGTCCCTTTTTGATCCAAATATTTTGAGCTTAAAATAGACCTTTCTTTTATACCAATAATCATATTTCTTGGGAATTGTGTTTGTCCTGGTCCCTCCTTGGACGTGTGCACCTCAAATTAGTCCAAAAGCATAAGTTGAGGGTGACTATTGCTTAAATTGACCTCGTCTTTGACCTGAACCAACCTTGGGTATTGTGTACCTCGACTAATGGCAAAGCCATGTGTTGAGGGTGGCTATTATGAGTAATGTCCCAAAAAGTGGGGATGAAAATATTAATGTGGAAAGAGAAAAGAAATAGTGAATAATATAAGTGACTCAGTCAAAGCTATTATCAAATAAAAGAAAAAAAAGAAAAAAATAAAATAGAAAAAAAGTGATTAAGAAAAAGAAGTAAGAGTCATTTCCACAAAAGGAGAAAGAAAGGAAAAAACAAGGCAAAAAGTACAAGCAAAAGGAAGAGTAGGGAATAATAGAAGATGAAAGAGGTAGGACGCGTAGACGTAATGTCAAGGAGGGCAACAAGTCACTAAAATATCCCCATATGTATCAAACATGACCTAGAGTCTTCGTTACAAGTCAAGAAAGTCCTACCATGATCCTAAGAGTCTAATATGGTGAACTTAAGCAGTAAAAATAAGGTCAAGCCTATGACAACAAGTACAACCTAGGTTTGAAGTTGTTATTTGCGTGTGTTTTGAATAAGGATCCTTATACTCAAATTTGAAATCACTGTGTGAAAAAGGAGGATACCTTTTTAAGTGAGGGCACTACTTTCAATATTGTAAAGTTGGTAACTTGGTGAGAGATAAAAGAGTAGAGGTGTCGGTGCATGGTGAGTCTATGCTATGGTCTGATCCACATGAAATAGAATTAGTAACACTAAGAGTAAAAGCATGCACTAAAGCAGTAAAAAAGTTGGGATCGATAGCCATATGATTGTGAAAGCTTAAAAGAGGATACTTTTGTACAAACGTGTTGTGGTGAGTCATATTGCGTTGCTTGAGGACAAACAATGAATTTTAGTTGAGGGTGTTGATGAACCGTTGTTTCACAATATTTTCAATGCTTTTTCCTAATGTTTAGTGTGTGTCTAGGGCCTTTTTGTAGTCATTTTAGTGTATTTTTATCTCTGTTTTGTAGGAAAGTTGTCCAAAACGGAAATGCAGATGGCTGTGCAAAAATTAGTGCTGAAGTGATCCACGAAGCCATCGACGGCCTGTCGTCCCATCGAAGGACCGTAGGTGGTGATCGTCGACTTAAGGTTCAAGCATCTGGAAGCAACTCGAGTAATTTTGCCTAAGTGTGGGGCTACGGATTGATCAACGGTCCCATCAACTGATCGACTGATCAACCTGGCAAATAGTTAATGAGATCAGAGACTGCTCCAGTACCCGATGTTGAAGAAAAGCTAAGTATGGAACAACGATAGGCATCAATGGTCCATAAGTGAATCAACGGACCGTGCTGCTGGTCCGTTGATTGGATCATACAAGATGCAACTTACAGGATTTGAAAAGATGCTGACGACGGACCGTTAGTGGGATCGTTGATTGAAGCAGCGTTTTGGACAAAACTTTCCTTATTTTTAATGTTTTTTAATTTAGGAGTCTTATTATTATAAATAGGATAAATAACCTCATTTTTGGGGTTGGATGTTTTTACTATTTTCATACTTTTGTTCTTGGATATTTGCTCGGACAATTTATTAAAATTTCCAGATTTGTTATTCAAGACAATTGTGTGATTTCAAGTTGAATTTCTGGATTTTCTTCCAAGTTGTTAAAGTAGGTTCATGATTTATTTTTCAACAATAATGAATTGTGTTCTTCTAAGCATGGGTAACTAAACCCACAACTAGGGTTGTGGGAACAATGGGTGATTAACAAGATAAAACTAGCTAATTACCAATTCATAATTAGGTTATTGCATCCATCGATAATTGTTTCATCTAGAAGTCTTTTTAATGAGCGCACACGTTAAAATTCTTCTTATTTCTACTTGCTGAATCAAGGGGGTGGTTAATATTAAAGGAATTATTGACGTAGACTTAGTGGGTACTATCTAATAGGCTAATTTTGATTGGTGTGAGGTAATAAATAAGTCAAACATCGAATATGATGCTTAATATAAAGTAAAGGTAAGTGTTAGTAACTTAATCACACATAGACAGACCAAGGTACGGGGTGAATTCTCTAAATTCCCAATCAAAGACTTATAGATACACAACTTATCACTTTGCATGCAAAACACTAGGAAAGAATTGTTATATCTAGGTTATGGCGTTATGAACCTATGGGGAACACTTAAACACTAGTTTCTCTCACAACTTGATAAACACCAATAATTTAATCTTGCTATTTGTTTGATATCTAAACATTGCAATTCTATTGTTTTACAACCCCCCCCCCCCCCCCCCTTAATTATTAGTTTTCAGAAAGGACTTGACTAAATAGAGGTAATCGTACGTTAAAGTTAAGTATAAATCATTTTCCTCGTGGGATCGACCCCAACCTAATAATGGGTTTCTTTACTTGATACGACCTCTTATACTTCTTTAGGGAAGTGTAATTTGAGAGTATTAACTATGGGTCGGTAAACCCAATGTTTGTGTCCTCTCTAGTACATACTTATGGTTGAAGTACTCAATAGGAACTAAGGCTAGCATTGAGTGGAAATGGTTAAGATGGTGTCTCTTCCTAAAGAAAAGACTACAGTCCAATGAACATATTTTTACATCCTCTAAATCACGTGCCAACATGGGTTGTGTATTAGTTCTACCTTGGGAAAGTGGAACACCTTACACTGTGTGGGGTCTTATGACACCGGATTCCATGCCTAGATAGTATGGTCTATGTCGGTTAATGCTTATTCCCATCATTTGGGAAGTGAACCCTAGTTAATAGGTTCTATAATGTGTAGGTAGTAGTATGATATGCTATCTACGCATGGCACCAGTACGATTAGAAGGTGCTAAATTCATTTGCCTAAGTCATAATGAATATTATGTGAAAGTCCTCTAAACACAGGAATGTGTCCTTAAATGTATCTAATAAATGAAATGTTGAACTGGTACCTTATGTTGATAGAATGAGTTAACTAGCATGTTAAGTAGGAGTAGAAGGGTTATTATCTGTTGTAGACTTAAGAAACACCTAGGTGTGGCATGAAGAGGTAGTATGGCTGCCCCTACATGTCTTACTTAGGTGGGTATTAGGGTAAATTTATGTGGAGGGTCCAAGATGGTGAAATAGTCTATTTGACAAAGAGGCATATGTTTAATATTGACAATAGTTGATCATGCTTATGATGTGTATATTGTCTTGTATGTGGATATTGATTTATAATGTCTCTTATAAATTTTGATTATGGATTTTATCAAAAATAGCATGAAAAACATATATCTCAAATAAATGTCCTTTTTTGCATTTTTTTGAATGATCATCACACTTAATACATAATTGTGCTTACCCCACTATCTGGCTATGTTTTACAACAAGTGTAGGTGTTGGAAAGTGAGGTGTTTTCTATAGTTGTCATAAACCGAGAGTATACCCTAGAAGAAGTGGTATTTTCAAGTCATGGCACACCTTAGTCGACCTCTAGGAGGTCTTGTATTAGCCCTTAGACATCCTTCATCACACACACACGTGCGCGCGTGCACACACATACACACACACACACGCGCGTATAAATATATATATATATATATATATATATATATATATATAATATATATATAGATAGATAGATACATCAATAGGTATACAGATATGAAAAGTAGTGTAGAATTAAAACTTTTCACGACAATAATTCAAATCCCTTTGATAAAAAACATAGGAAATGCTATATCTCTTGTAGACATCTTAGACGCACGAATATCCTGGGTCACAGCCTACACATCAAGAAAATAGAAATACTAAAGTCTATTAAAACAACGTTTGAAACATAAAGCTAAACATAACCATGTCCTTGAATCATATGAGGACATACCAAGACTTGCTTAGGAGAATGCTATTCTAATGCTTTCAAGAGACTCCGTTCAATTGACACCTTCACCTTTACAGATAAAACCACATATATAATTAGTACATTGAATACACTAATATGCTGACAATAAATAAAACCATTCTAAAATGGATATTTATGTAAAACATGCTCTTTTATGTATTTTTTGAGGAAAACTTCATAAAATGAGTATAATAACCACTTTCAAAACAAACTTCACATATAAGACACATTTCCAAATAATCCACAGTATAGTATGATCATCACTTTGAACCATATAAGCATATGATCCTCCTACCAAAAGTTATCTTAAGACTTACTTATGTAAGACAATAAGTGGATGCCCATACACCCTCTTCAAGCACACCTAATTAATCCTTAGGATTATCTAAGGTAAAATTATTCACTTTTTTATTACTTAGACTCTCTACCTGAGGTTACTCTAAAACTCACTTGAATAAGACATGAAGAGACCTCCCATACACCCTCTCCAAGCCTACCTAATAAATCCTCAAAGCTACCCTAGATAGAGATCCTTTTTATTTAACCTACATTGACTTGAGTAATTGCCATTCATTAAATCAATTAAAATAAATCAGGAATTTATAGGAATTCATATAATGGTCTTGCAAAAGACCTTGGGAAACCACATCTTATTATCTTCAAAGCCTACTCGTGCCATGTCTAGATAGTTTCCCATTCCACTATCTAAACATTGTAGAACTTCTCCAACACTAGAATGCATACCACATGACGATGATAGGCATTAACCTACATAGACCACACTTGATAGGCATGGAATCCAGAGTATACCCTACTCTGATGGAGGGTGCTCTACTTGCCAAGGGTAAAACTAGGATAAATCCCATGTAGGAACATGGTTAAGGAATATCAAGGGTTTCTTTGTACTCTAGTCTCAACCTTAAGTAGAGTCACTACCATAAGAATATTCACTCGGTGCTAGCTATGTTCTCATAGAGAAAATTCAATCACAAAGAGGCATATGAAAAGGTACCATATTTTAGTCTTACCAAATCGCAATACTCCTACCATAGATGGGTCAAATAGGGCTGCCACTCAATGATTACAAGGATAGCTCAATTACATTCTTAGAGATGGTTTTATTCCTTTCAAGCAAACCTAACCCAAAGTTCATCATTCACATAAGAAGGATACTGTTACGGCTTTCAACTTCAAGGATATAATAACCTCCCTTCTATATTGAAAGTTCCAAGTTATTGACCTCCTTTACATGTTCAAGGTGATTTACTAGTCGTACTTAGAAGGGTACCATCCTAGGCCTACTGATCCTACACTTTCATACAACATTCATCCATACACATACATGACAAAGGTGCTTTAGCCTACTATATCAAGAGTTCATCTTCACATAACTTGCATGCATCAAGTTGAGGGACATAGTCTACCAATCAAGATACGCACATCATCTTTAGAGTATCATGTAGGAAAACACAAGTCTACCTAGCAAGAAACAAAAGAAACACAACTAGAGACATCACCCTAGTCTATCATGATCACACATAACCAATGAGACGAAATCACACATTAACCTCACATATACACACATACACATAATCATACTTAAACTTGATCACCTATATAAGCTATAACACGATAACATTACAATTTAAATAATAATAATAATATCGAGAAGGCAATGATCAAAACAATTATAACACATAAGCACCGCTACCATAAGTGGACAATACCAATCAACACAATTCAGTACCTATACTACACAATATAGAGAGATTAGGTCATGTTACCACAATTCCATCATCAACACCACCAATCCTTAGCATTCTCAATGAATACAATTCACCAAGGATTTTAACAATAGCCATATACACAATACGAAACAAACAATTTAACCCAAAAAATAATCCAACAATGTACAATATGATCATCATAAATTTAAGGCAGCCGATATACAATTCAATAAAAATTCATACATATTTCAGTAACCCAACACAATCTACATAATAATCCAATACAATTAAGACATGATCAAATAACTACATTTAGAGTCTAATGAATTACATGGGTTCATAGAGATTTTGATCTAAAAACATTCAATTAACATCATTCTTATAATAAATCATAGATTCAAAATCATTTTATGCAAGAACCCATTGCTAGAATTCAATGTAGGAAAATCTATGTTTTGAAAGTCCTTGAAAATCCTTTGGAACTTGGATCCTTAAAGAAAGACGATTCATGTATGAAACACCATACCATAATTGGAGATATTTTACATAAATTATGAAGATTAAATGGAGAAATCAAGCCCCTAGCTTCAAAGGAGTTCTAGAGGATTCTATGTTGCTCTTAGGTTTTGATTTTGAAGGATGAACTCAACTATAGGTTCTAGGCTTAAAAGTAACTTGAAAAACCCAAAAACCCATAAAACAACCACCCAATATATTATTCGGATGCTAGGTGAATTACCTAAATTACCCCTAGCTTGGACGAGGACCTGAAGGAAATTGCAGGCGCCAAAAGACGACTTCTAGTGACGGACCGACAATGAAATGACGGCTCCGTCTTGCAGGTCTCGTTTGTGACAGAGACCACCATTTATGCGGGATTAGCTCCACACCTAATTTTGGATCAACGACCCCCATCAACGGAGTGTGCTTTGGACTACGATGCGTCGATTGAGCAGTCGTTGGTTGGGACTACCTTGGGTAGTTTCAAGTCCAAAGTTTGGGTCCTCCTCAAGGACCATTAGGATGGTCCTTGGGGAGTCGAGCCCAGACGTTTCAATCCTAAGCACATTCATCTAGATTTAGGAACCTCTCCTATTAATTTTAATTCAAACGAACACATAAAACATGCAAAGACACACTAGAACACACAAGCACGTCTCAAAGCTAACTTTCGAACGTCTTGGACGTTTCACTTCAAAACTCTTGCAAGATCAACACACTTCCTTCCAACACTATAAGTAACCATTTTAATACCTAATAAACTCATGACACACATGTTAGGATCTAGTTCAACCTAGTTCGTTTTAGAGGTGTTACAATAGTGAATCTTGGGACTAGAGTTTATATGTTGTATTTTCTTTTGTTCAAACTTTTTAATAGACTTGTAGTATTACTCTTTATTGTAAAGGGTTTTGTCCCTACTATGTTCTTTGAAATTGAGTCTAAGTTATCCATGTGAGACTAGTACCCCACTTGCGTGTAAAGATTTTTTTAATATTGATGACTTTTGATTCTTATGATATTTATTAAAAGGATTTAATTCTGCACTATTTTAACAGCCTATGTGATGAATGAATACTAAGGCTTGTATAAAACCTCTTCGAGGTCGAGTACGCCGTGTTACGACTCAGGGGTGCTCTCGGGTCGTGACTCCCGGGGATTGGAGACTCAATAGAATGGGAGGTCTAAAGACAAAATTTATATATATAAAAAAGAGTTATGTTTATTTAATTGCTTAGATATATTTTACACTCATTAATTCCAAAAATACATTCTAATTAATTATAGTTTAATATTATTATTTTTTTAATTGTTAGTATATCTCTAGTAAAATTTTGCAAGAAAAGAATAAACATATTGTAAATTATTGTAAGTTACATAACAACATAAATTTTTACATCTCTCTTATTGATATATAGTTTTAAAACTTTTTCAATATAATCAATTATTACATAACAATAAAAATTATTCTAAAAGTAGTTTAAAATAAAATTAAAATTTTAATTCATTGAATACGTCAATACGATCTAGTACTATTTTTCTACTGATATAATATTTGATAACACTTTTATAATAAAATCCAATATTATAGTGATTTTTACTTTCAGAAGACATTCAAAGTTGAGACAATACTTTTTTAAAAATTTAACTATTTGAAAATCTAATTAATTTGGCTTGAAATGTGTAATGAAATGTCAATCCTACAAAACCAATATTAAAACATGATTGATTCAAATTGAAGTATATTAGACAAATCAAGTAATAAAAAGTAATCGTAAATTCTATCATCTACATTTTTTTAATTATAATTACATTAATAAATTACTGAGAAGGGCCTAACATACCGCTCAATTATTTTAATTTGTACAAAATTACCCTCCATCAACCTATTGGTACTAAAATATCCTTGACGACAACCTTTTAGACTCTAAAAATACCTTTATGTCCAATGTATCACACACATTAGGTTTTTGGAGGGTAATAGTGTACCGAATATCATAATTTAAGGTTATTTTAGCCCCTTTTCCATAAAAACAATTTAAAATGACTTAATATATAAGCTCACGTGATTGACTAGATTTTGAATTCCATAGTAAATTTAAAATTAGAAAAATGTTAGGCATTCTACACTCTACACTGCTCCCTCCCTAACACTTTACTTCGTATCTCTTCCATTTTTTTCTATTTGGTTACTGTCCACAATTTTTTTTTTTAAATTATGACAACCAAGAGGTAAAAAAAAAGGAGGAAATAGTGAGGCATATAGAAATAATTAGTTCAATAAAAGATGACTTAATCAAGCAAGTATGTAAAACAATTACAATTTTTTGTGTGTACCCAAAATTTAAAATAAAAGAATAAAAATAATCATTTCTTTTATCCCCATCCTAATCCCATCATCAAAATAATACTAATTAAAAAAATATAAATATGTGTTTTCATTTAAAGTTTGAGTGCCTTATATCCTAATTAAGAATAAGAGATTAAAATCAAAGGAATTAAAGACAAATTAACAAGACACTATGATAATTGAGAGAAAAATTTATGATTATCAAAATAATAATATTTTAGATGGACAATCAATCGGGGTAAGCATGGATTTTAGTTGGATCACCATTTACGATTTGGTGCTATAATATATTGGGGTTGATATAAAATTGGCAAATAGATTGATATCATGAAATTATTTTTTCAATATTTTTTTAAATGTACCGGGTAAAAATATGAATCATAAGTGATTTTATAGAAAAATCGAATTCAAAATTATTATTTTATAATTAATTTGAGATGATTTTAAATTTGAACCAATCAGATTGAGCAATATAATATATGAATATTTAAAAAGTTTACTTTAAGGGAGCTATTAAAAAGAATGGCAAATATGAGTCAAAGGATTAACATCGAGGGTATTATTTAACCAAAATGTGGACATCAAGGGTACTTTATGGGAGATAAGTGCATGGAGGGTAGTTTTATATCAATTTAAACACATGAGAGATATTTTAATACCCTTCTCCTTTTAAATTAATAATAACAATTAATACATAATTCTTTTATATTCTACTTTAGCATATTTTGTTTCTTCCAAGTGTTAGTAAGGTGCTTAACCCTGATTGACTCTTTAAGGTATGTATCTCCTTCATCTTTTTTCTGCTCAGTCATACGTGTGAGATTTCAGGTCATCTTAAAATGTATTATTTTCGAACTCGTGATGTGTATCTAATTCAGACATCGCATTCTTTTGACTATAACATAGTACATAATCGCTATAATGATCAATATATTTGTATTGTAACCTATATAATGGAAAGACAAACTATTTTTGGTAAAGAAACATTCAACCCTCAAGGTAGGGCTTTTGAATGTGCACCGGATTATCGCACCTCAAAACGAATGTCATATATCAAGTGAAAGTATTTTAAAAAGTAAGTAGATAAATTACTACTACAATTGAGATGGATTGGTAACTCATAAATATCAATCCATTATAAATGTTGGGTCGTTTGGTAGATTGTATAAGGAGAAATAATGCATGCATTAACTCTATGTATTAGTAGTATCTTGTTTGGTATACTGTTTCAACCTATATAAAAGTAATACTTACATTATTAATAACATTGTATTGTATATTAAGGTTTGTATTACTAATACCATGATTTTTTGGGTATTAGTAGTACAAGAGATCAAATGCATGGATTAACATAGTTAAATACTCAATTATATACCCCTCAAAACTCTATTTACATATTTTCCATCATAATTGTGGAGATTATTTTTTGTAAATTAATATTTTTATGCAGTGCATGCAATTTAATACACCAAACAAAACAATACATGATTAATGCAACTATGACTAATGCACTCAATATAACATTTTTTATACACCAAACAACTTCTTAGAAATTTGAAATTTGAACTCATATGATTTAGGATGACTTCGTAAATTAAAAAAAATATCAACTGTAAAATTAAAAAAATTAGCAAAGATTCAAGGCAATTGGTTAATATAGGTAGACTATAAAATTTTATTATTATGCAAATATTATTAAATCGATAAACAAATATTCATTAATTTAAAGAATGGTTTGATATTTGATGAAGATTAATTTTGATTATATTGAAATTATTATATGTAACATATTTATTGAATTGTTTCTATCGCGCAAACCAAAAAAATATGGATGGCAAGTCTGCTTTTGGGTGAATATCATAATTGGGTTTGCCATAAAACGCATGGTAGGTAATATTCTCTTATGATAGATAATTGACCAGCCAATAATAAATATATCGAAGGACTACAAAATGCTGAATTGTTTTTCTTGCCACCCAACAAGACATCCAAAATTCAACCTTGCGATGCTTGGATAATAAGAACCTTCAAGATGTATTATTGTAACAGATATTATCGTAAGATATTAGAAAGATATAAAGTGGGAAAAATTGATGCAATAAAGATTAATGTTTTAGATTCGATCAATTTTGCAATCCTTGTTTGGACAACAAATGTTAAGCAAGAGACAATGACAAATTGTTTTCGACACTGTAAAATTCGTTGGGGGATGCAATCTCAAATAATTTGAATGAACTCACTTGAGAAAACATCATTTATGAACTTGAGGTCATGATTGACGTCGGTTATAAAATAAATTGTATATCAATAACCTTTTCAATTATCCAGGTGAAAGTGATACATGTTCAAAGGTCAAGAGCATAGAAAAATGAAAAAAATAATGTTGGTGATGAATATGAAGATGATACTTTATATTTTGAACAAATATACGTAAGGAAGAACTTCTGAAATCTAGAATTTTTCACAATTTTATGGTGCAGTTCTAAATGACAACACCTAAGCTCTTGGAAGATATAAGAAAACATAGAGATGAACTTCAAATAGATGTAAATTTTAAGAAAAACATAGAACAAAATTGAGTCATATTTCACTAAATTGTCTTAGATGTATTTGTACTTTTGAAAAATTATTAATTATTTAATACCTATAAAATGACATACGTTAAACTAGAGCCTAAAATGTTTTTCATGAGGGTATATGGTCATAAAATGGTTTATAATATGGTAAAGAGGCAGTTTCCAAAGACAGAGATGAACTGGAAGTGAAACGTGAAGGGAGGACTAAGACGATCGGCGACTAGTAACCAATGTTTTGCATGTGTTTTAGGTTCTTATGAGCGTTTCATGAGCTTATGAGGTCCTTATATGAATTTTTATAGTTTTTATAGGCAGTGTGTAAAGTTTCATGAAGTTTGGAGGTCAAACGTCCAAGAACGTCCATGACGTTTGAAAGGTTTGCCTTGTAACGACCTTATGTGTCTTAGCATGTTTCGTCCAGTTTTATGTATTCGTTTTGGATGAAATTTCAGTGAGAGATCCTAAAATCTTATACGAGCATATTCGAGTGGGAAACGTCTGGGAAAAATTCCCGAAGGACCAGACAAGGGTCCTTAAGGAAGGACCTATCAAGGTGGCTAAAACTGCCTAAGGCAGTCCCACATACGGATAGTTATCAACGGCCAGTATCATGGCCGGTTCCCCGTAGGTGGAGAGAGTTGGTTAATATTTATTAGTTGGAGCCTGAGATTCCAAGTACCATCCTCTGACCCAAACCACGGACATGCACGATGGTCCGTTGGTTGGGAGACGACCTGTCGATGGCCAGGCGCAAGTGAAGCCTGTAACCTGAACAACTACGTAAATATAAGAGTTTGGGAGGTTCCATAAGAGTATTTTAGGTATTTTAAGTTTATTTATAAGTATTAATCACTATATAACTTCATTATTAGAAAATCAAAATCCAAATTCTCTAAGAAATTCTCTATAACTTCATTAAAGTCAAAACTCAAGGAAGAGCTTGGATTGAAGATTTGATTGGTGGTTATTCATCTTAAATTTCGTGCTTTATGTTCATTGAAGTATGGTTTTTCATGCTTGAAACTTTCTTCATCAAGGAGCCCAAAATTGAAAGTGATTTCTAAAGTGTTCTAAAGATGAACTTGTCTAATGTTTTGATCTAGCAATGGGTTATTGCATAAAATGTTTCGAATCATTGATTATTGATTGAATTAATATTATTTTGATGATTTTAACCTAAAATCTTCATAAACCCATGCTAAACATAATCTCTTAAAATTTGCTTATTATGGATGTTATGATCTTGTCTCAATGCTTATGAATTCTTGTGTGGTTTTTCTATGTGCTATTGAATGATGTAAGAATTTTATTGAATGCATTGGCTGCATTAGATTGATAAATATATATTGAATTGATTTAGATTCATTGAGTATTATGGTTTATGTATTGAATTGGTGATCATGGCCATGCGTAATGGCCTTTTGGTAGTGTAATGGATGATCTAACTATGTATATAAGTGGTGAGAAAGGATTGATTGTACTCTTCCATAATTCTCATTATATTATGTAAATTAGGTGTTGAATTATGTT
Organism: Solanum habrochaites; assembly: GCA_027704765.1. Lineage (NCBI taxonomy): Eukaryota > Viridiplantae > Streptophyta > Magnoliopsida > Solanales > Solanaceae > Solanum > Solanum habrochaites. Next base: position 16,424,381 of record JAKWJA010002496.1, read on the forward strand.
GTGATTGGTATGATCCATTTATGGTGCTGGTGCTATGTTTTATATTTGTGAATGGTGTGGCCTTGTTGGCATTACTTTATATATTATGATGATCATGGCATTGTCGGCAACTGCTTTTTATGTTATGATGGTTGTGTAGTTTATTTACATGAAGTATGATAATCTCCATTTGTGATTAAGGATATAGTATGTGTCCTTCTATTGATGTTGTTAGGTGATCATGCTACACTATGACTATGTCCTTATGTGTGTAGTGTAAGAGTTAATGCATGATTCCCCTAAATGGTTACATGAGTATTATTATGGTTATTGATATATTGTAATAGTGAATAGGGTGACCTAAAGATGATGTTTGTTATTCCGATTAGCTTCTAGAATGACATGCTATATGGGAAGTGTGTATCTTGTTTTAGCGGAATTGTGTCCTTTACTTGATACATGTATAATGAGAATATGACTTCCTTACATAGGATGCTAAACCCTCTTAGTATTGTATGTATGAATGATATGTGACCTTGAATGTTTCTAAGAAGGTCCTTTATGTGGAACCTTCAACCTATTTGTAAGGTTATGATATCCTTGAAGTCAAAAGCTGTAACAGTATCCTTCTTTTATGAATGGTAGTTTTAAGGTTGGTTGGCTGGAATGACATGAAATCATCCCTAGGAAATCATTAAGCTATCCTCTTTAACATTTAAAGGCATCCATGGGGGACCTATTTTGTAGGGTGAATGTGATATGGTTCTAAACTAGATATGAACCTCTTCATGTGATCCTTTATGTGAATTACTCTATGATAACAATGGCTAGTACCGAGTTAGTATAGTAAGGGAAGTATCTCTAGTTAAAGATGAGGCTAGAGTTCAAATAACCCTTCATATTTCTTAACAATGTGCCTACATGGGATGTGTCCAAGTTCTACCATTTCCAAGTAGAACAGACTCCATCAGAGTAGGTTAAAACTACGAATTCCATGCTTAGATAGCATGATCTATGTCATTTATTTCTTATTATCATCATATAGTATACCTACTAGTGTTGGATAATGTAACGACCTGTTTAGTAGTTTGAGCAGCAGATTTTATTTCTGGAAAAACTGGCGGAGTCGACGGACCCCACGACGAACCGTCATGGGCACGACGGACCGTCGTGGGGGTCTCGTTCCAAAACACTTAGAAACTGAAAATTTGGGTACTGAGAGCGACTCTCTGAACGTCACGACGGAATGGCAGGACGGACCGTCGTGTCCACGACGGACCGTCACAGATCATTCACTAGAATCATGTCTCTGTATCGTGTGACGGACAGAAGGACGGACCGTCGCAGGCACGACGGCCCGTCACAGGCTGCGTAATCCCAAGCGGGGTCGGATTTCTGTTAATTAAATTAAGGGGCGTTTTGGACTATTTCCTGCTTTAATTATAAAGTAGTGGGTTAATGTTAATAAGTCTAATTACTTGGGGGTTAAAAGAGGTAACCTTAAGTTAATTAATGGGTTATTATTGCCATCTTTTATACTTAATTATATGATGATTAGGGTAAAGGAAAGGGGGTTTGAATAAGAAAAATAGAAAGAATAGCAAGAGAGGGAGAACGAGTAGAGAGAGAGAGAGAAACGAAGAGGATAGCAAGGATTTTGAGAAGATAGCTTGTTGATCGCAATTCTTCGGTGGAGGTAGGTTATGGTTTTTATACTATTCGTAGTAAACTCTTAATAGCGAATGATATGCGTTGGGTTGTATTGTAAAGTCTTCTATATGCTTAATTGTATGCTTGTATGAATGTGATTATACAATTGTGATAAAATAAGCATGATAAAGCTATTGAATCCTAAATCTTGAAAAATCTCCTTGTTAATGATGATGCCTTAGTATAAAAGAACGCTTGATGAACTAAAGTAATGAGATTGATGATGCCTTAGTATAAAAGAAGGCTTGATGAACTAAAGTAATGAGGTTAGAGGATCGGGTGTCACATTCCGACACCAGGGTAGAAATAGAGGATCGGGTGCCACGTTCCGGCACCAGGATAGAATATGGATCGGAGTGCCACGTTCCGGCACCAGGATAGAATATGGATCGGAGTGCCACGTTCCGGCACCAGGATAGTATATGGATCGGGTGTGACGTTCCGACACCAGGATAGAATGAGGATCGGAGTGCCACATTCCGGCACCAGGATAGAATATGGATCGGAGTGCCACGTTCCGGCACCAGGATAGTATATGGATCGGGTGTCACGTTCCGACACCAGGATAGAATGAGGATCGGAGTGCCACGTTCTGGCACCAGGATAGAATATGGATCGGAGTGCCACGTTCCGGCACCAGGATAGTATATGGATCGGGTGTCACGTTCCGACACCAGGATAGAATGAGGATCGGAGTGCCACATTCCGGCACCAGGATAGAATATTGATTTGGTGTCACGTTCCGACACCAGGATAGTATGATGAGGATAGGAGTGTCACGTTCCGACACCAGGATAGAAAGATAATGAATCTTGAAATATGTTAATATACTCAATCTAATGAACCTAATCCCAAATGAGTATGGTATTGAGGCTTGAGTCCTCATGTGTGAAATTGGCGGTACTTATAAATGATTATAGAACTCGTTGTTGCTACATGTTGAGTATTATAGCTGATTTATGATATTATCTGATATATACTGTTTTCTATTTTGAGTTGGCCGATGATACCTACTCAGTACCCGTGTTTTGTACTGACCCCTACTTGTATGTTTCTTTCTTTGTTATATGTGGAGTGCAGCAAGCATACCGTCGTCTTCAACTCAACCGCAACTCTAGCCAGTCTTCATTTCACCGGATTTCAGGGTGAGCTAATGCTTTTAGCTTGGACTGGATCTTCTTCCTCATGTCTTGATGCCTTGAAGTTCCGGCATGGACTAGCTTTTGTTATTTTAGCTTCTTAGAATACTCTTAGTTTAGTAATTTGATCATAGATGTTCTTGTGGTGATGACTTCCAGGTTTTGGGAATAATAATAAGAATTGAGTTTTTATAAGTTATTTAATTTATTTCATTAATGAGTTTAAGTCTTCCGCATTCTATTTTGATATTTATGGTCGTAAAGTTGGGGTTTAGATTGGTTGGTTCGCTCACATAGGAGGGTAAGTGTGGGTGCCAGTCGCGGACCGTATTGGGTCGTGACAAACTTGGTATCAGAGTGTTAGGTTCGTTGGTCTCATCACACAAGAACAGGTCTAGTAGAGTCTTAGGGAACGGTAGGGGGACGCCTTTACTTTTCTTTGAGAGGCTATAAGACTTTAGGAAAACTCCATTCTTTCTTTTCTTCTTTCGTGCTATTACTTGAATCCAATTGGTATCTAGGTGATACAAATTGGTATCTGACCATCTTCACTCTATTTCGCAGATGGTTAGAACTAGAGCAACAACGACTGCACCAACACCAACATCGGCAAGACAAGAAGCGTCTGAGCCAGCCACTGGGGCTGTAGCTCAGAGAGAAGTAGTGACAAGAGGCCGTGGAAGAGGCCGTGGGAGGATGTCCTCTAGAGGAAGAGGACGAGCACCTAGCCCATCTGGTACTAGGGCGGTGACTCCTCCACCGACTGAGGAAGTGGTAAGAGAGGGTGAGGAAGGGGAAAATGAACAAGTGCAGAATGAAGGATTGCCACCCCAACCTACCCCAGAGATGATCAATCAGGTTCTTTCTTATCTTAGCGGGTTATCTGATCAGGGCCAGACGCCTCCAGTGTTTTCTGCACCAACACCTCCGGTTCCAGAGGTACAACATGCCGCTACTATGGCTCCCGCATGGATGCCTCATTGGAAATAGGCACGTTTCCTCGTCTGACCACAGGGCCTATAATGACAAATGATCAGCATGAACTTTTCAGTAAGTTCTTGAAATTGAAACCTCCAGTCTTCAAGGGTGCCTAATCTGAGGATGCCTACGATTTTCTTGTTGACTGTCATGAGCTACTACACAAGATGGGTATAGTAGAACGGTTTGGTGTTGAGTTTGTGACTTATCAGTTTCAAGGGAACGCCAAAATGTGGTGGCGGTCACATGTTGAGTGTCAACCAACAGAGGAACCACCTATGACTTGGGCATCATTCTCTAGCTTGTTTATGGAGAAGTATATCCTCCAGACTTTGAGGGATAGGAAAAGAGATGAGTTCTTGAGCCTAGAGCAAGGTAGGATGTCGGTTACTGCATATGAGGCTAAGTTTCGCGCATTATCCAGGTATGCCACCCAACTATGTTTCAGTCCACAAGAGCGGGTTCGCCGTTTTGTGAAGGGGTTGAGGTCAGAATTGCGTATTTCAGCCTTACAGGTAGCGGCTACGGCAAAATCTTTTCAAGAAGTGGTAGACTTCGTGATAGAGGTGGAAGGGGTGAAGCCAGATGACTTCACCATGGCATCTACATCAAAAAGGTTTCTAAAGGGAGGTGAGTTTAATGGTTCTTACTCTAGAGGACAGGGTTCAGGAGGTTACTCGGCCTGACCAATTCAGTCTTCACTACAGACTGTAGTTGGGGGTCCACCTCAGACCAGTCAACACTTCTCTGAGAGACCTATGCTTGAATCCAGAGAGTGTTATGGATGTGGGGAGACTGAGCATATCAAGAGGTATTGTCCAAAACAGAGCTACAGACCTCAAACAGTTAGAGGTAGAGGTTGTCATGGTAGAGGACGTTATTGTGGAGAACGCGGTGGCCGAGGTAATGGTGGTCACCAAAACGGCCGGGGTAACGGGCAAACTGGAGTCACTACAGCACAACATGGTAGGGGCAACGGGCAGACAGGTGATAGGGCCCATTGTTACTCTTTCCCTGGGCGGTCTGAAGCGGAGGCATCAGATGCTGTTGTCACAAGTAATCTTTTGGTTTGTGATTGCATGGCTTCTGTATTATTTGATCCTGGCTCCATATTTTCGTATGTATCTTCCTCATTTGCTACTGGTCTTAATTTACATTGTGAATTGCTTGACATGCCTATTCGTGTTTCTACTCCGGTGGGTGAGTCTGTGGTAGTTGAAAAAGTGTATAGGTCTTGTCTGGTGACTTTTGTGGGGAGCAATACTCATGTAGACTTGGTTATCTTAGAAATGGTTGATTTTGATGTAATTCTGGGTATGACTTGGCTTTCTCCAAAATTTGCAATCTTGGATTATAACGCTAAAACTGTGACGTTAGCCAAGCCTGGGACAGATCCGGTAGTGTGGGAGGGTGACTACACTTCCAAGCCAGTTCGTATCGTCTCTTTTCTTCGTGCTAAGGGAATGGTTAGTAAGGGTTGTTTAGCTTTCTTGGCACACCTCCGGGATGATACTACCCAAGTACCTTCAATCGAGTCGGTTTCGATTGTCCGCGAGTTTTTAGATGTGTTTCCTGCAGAAGTTCCTGGTATGCCACCGGATAGAGATATTGACTTCTGCATCAATCTTGAACCAAGTACTCACCCCACTTCTATACCCCCTTATAGAATGGCTCCCGCTGAGTTAAGAGAGTTAAAGGACCAACTTCAAGAGTTGCTAAGTAAAGGTTTCATTAGACCAAGTGCATCCCCTTGGGGTGCTCCTGTTTTGTTTGTGAAGAATAAAGATGGGAGTCTTCGGATGTGCATAGACTACCGGCAACTAAATAAAGTAACTGTTAAGAACAGGTATCCTCTTCCTCGCATTGATGATTTGTTTGATCAGTTACAAGGTGCTTGTGTCTTCTCTAAGATTGATTTGAGGTCTGGTTATCATCAATTGAAAATACAGGCAGCAGATGTGCCAAAGACTGCTTTTCGAACCAGGTATGGGCATTATGAATTCTTGGTAATATCCTTTGGGCTAACGAATGCCCCTGCCGCTTTCATGAACTTGATGAACGGGATTTTTAAGCCATATATGGATCTCTTTGTGATCGTATTAATTGATGATATACTGATATACTCCAAGAGTAAGAAGAAACATGAGGAGCATTTGAGAATTGTGTTGGAAATGTTGAGGGAGAAAAAGCTTTATGCCAAGTTCTCTAAGTGTGAGTTTTGGCTAGATGCAGTGTCCTTCTTGGGGCACGTGGTTTCTAAGGATGGAGTGATGGTTGATCCTTCTAAGATCGAAGTAGTGAATAATTGGGTAAGACCTACAAATGTGTCAAAAAAAGAAGCTTTGTTGGTTTAGCCAGTTACTACCGTCGATTTGTCAAGGGATTATCTTCTATTGCTTCCCAATTGACGAACTTGACTAAGCAGAATGTTCCATTTTTATGGTCGGATGAATGTGAAGAAAGCTTTCAGAAACTCAAGACCTTGTTGACTACCGCACCTATTCTTACCTTGCCAGTAGAGGGTAAGAACTTCATTGTTTATTGTGATGCATCCTATTCTTGTTTGGGTGCCGTGCTAATGCAAGAGAAAAATGTAATTGCTTATGCTTCGAGGCAATTAAAGGTGCATGAACGTAATTATCCGACCCATGATTTAGAGTTGGCTGCGGTGGTGTTTGCATTAAAGCAATGGAGACACTATCTATATGGGATTAAATGTGAAGTCTATACGGATCATCGTAGCCTACAGTATGTATTTACTCAGAGAGATTTGAATTTGAGACAGAGGAGGTGGATGGAACTACTGAAGGATTATGATGTTACCATCTTGTATCATCCGGGAAAGGCTAATGTTGTGGCAGACGCCTTAAGTAGAAAAGCAGGGAACATGGGTAGTTTAGCCCACTTACAAGTTTCTAGACGCCCATTGGCTAGAGAGGTTCAGACTCTGGCTAATGACTTTATGAGGTTAGAAGTAAATGAGAAGGGAGGATTGTTGACCAGTGTGGAGGCGAGATCTTCTTTTCTTGACAAGATCAAGGGGAAACAGTTTAATGACGAGAAACTAAGCCGAATCCGAGATAAGGTGTTGCGAGGAGAGGCTAAAGAAGCAATAATGGATGAGGAAGGTGTTTTGAGAATTAATGGGAGGGTATGTGTACCCCGTGTTGATGATTTGATCCACACTATTCTTACAGAGGCTCATAGTTCCGGATATTCTATACATCCTGGTGCAATAAAGATGTACCGTGACCTAAGGCAACACTTTTGGTGGAGTAGAATGAAGCGCGACATTGTTGAGTTTGTTGCCAAATGTCCAAATTGTCAGCAAGTAAAGTATGAACACCAGAGGCCCGGAGGAACACTTTAGAGAATGCCCATTCCTGAATGGAAGTGGGAGATAATTGCAATGGACTTCGTGGTTGGTCTTCCAAAGACGTTGGGCAAGTTTGATTCTATTTGGGTAATTGTGGACAGATTAACTAAGTCTGCTCATTTCATTCCGGTTAAGGTGACTTACAATGCAGAGAAGTTAGCAAGACTCTACATCTCAAAAATTGTTCGGTTGCATGGAGTTCCACTGTCCATCATATCAGATAGAGGTACGCAGTTTACTTCTAAGTTTTGGAGAACATTGCAAGCGGAATTAGGTACTAGGTTGGACCTTAGTACTGCATTTCACCCTCAGACCGATATGCTTCGAGCATGTGTGATAGAATTCGGTGGTCATTGGGATAACTCTTACCCTTAGCGGAGTTTTCGTACAATAATAGCTATCACTCAAGTATTGATATGGTTCCTTTTGAAGCGTTGTACGGGAGGAGATGTAGGTCTCCCATTGGTTGGTTTGATGCATTCGAGGTTAGACCTTGGGGTACTGACCTTTTGAGGGATTCGTTAGAGAAGGTGAAATCTATTCAAGAAAAGCTTTTAGCGGCTCAGAGTAGGCAAAAGTAGTATGCGGATCGAAAGGTTAGGGACTTGGAGTTCATGGAGGGTGAGCAAGTCTTGCTGAAGGTTTCGCCCATGAAAGGGGTGATGCGGTTTGGAAAAAGGGGTAAGCTAAGTCCAAGGTATATTGGACCCTTTGAAGTTCTGAAGCGAGTAGGGGAGGTGTCTTATGAATTAGCCTTGCCTCCAGGGCTGTCAGGAGTGCATCCAGTATTTCATGTGTCCATGTTGAAAAGATACCATGGGATGGAAACTACATCATTCGTTGGGATTCAGTTCTGCTTGATGAAAATTTGACTTATGAGGAGGAGCCTGTTGCCATTGTAGATAGAGAAGTCTGCAAGTTGAGGTCAAGGGAGATTGTAACCATTAAAGTGCAATGGAAGAATCGACCAGTTGAAAAATCCACTTCGGAGAAGGAGGCTGATATGCAAGAAAGATACCCACACCTGTTTAAAGATTCAGGTACTTCTTTTCACTCTTGTTTTCCTTCTCGTGATCGTTCGAGGACGAACGATGGGTAAATTGGTATCTATTGTAACGACCTGTTTAGTCGTTTGAGCAGCATATTTTATTTCTGGAAAAACTGGCGGAGTCGACGGACCCCACGACGAACCGTCATGGGCACGATGGACCGTCGTGGGGGTCTCGTTCCAAAACACTTAGAAACTGAAAATTTGGGTACTGAGAGGGACTCTCTGAACGTCACGACGGAATGGAAGGACGAACCGTCATGTCCACGACGGACAGTCACAGACCATTCACTAGAATCAAGTCTCTGTATAGTGTGACGGACAGCAGGACGGACCGTCGCAGGCACGACGGCCTGTCACAGGCTGCGTAATCCCAGGCGGGGTCAGATTTCTGTTAATTAAGTTAAGGGGCGTTTTGGACTATTTCCTGCTTTAATTATAAAGTAGTGGGTTAAAGTTAATAAGTCTAATTACTTGGGGGTTAAAAGAGGTAACCTTAAGTTAATTAGTGGGTTATTATTGCCATCTTTTATACTTAATTATATGATGATTAGGGTAAAGGAAAGGGGGTTTGAATAAGAAAAAAAGAAAGAACAGCAAGAGAGGGAGAACGAGTAGAGAGAGAGAGAAACGAAGAGGATAGCAAGGATTTTGAGAAGATAGTTTGTTGATCGCAATTCTTCGGTGGAGGTAGGTTATGGTTTTTATACTATTCGTAGTAAACTCTTAATAGCGAATGATATGTGTTGGGTTGTATTGTAAAGTCTTCTATATGCTTAATTGTATGCTTGTATGAATGTGATTATACAATTGTGATAAAATAAGCATGATAAAGCTATTGAATCCTAAATCTTGAAAAATCTCCTTGTTAATGATGATGCCTTAGTATAAAAGAAGGCTTGATGAACTAAAGTAATGAGATTGATGATGCCTTAGTATAAAAGAAGGCTAAATTAACTAAAAGAATGAGGTTAGAGGATCGGGTGTCACGTTCCGACACCAGGGTAGAAATAGAGGATCGGGTGCCACGTTCCGGCACCAGGATAGAATATGGATCAGAGTGCCACGTTCCGGCACCAGGATAGAATATAAATCGGAGTGCCACGTTCCGGCACCAGGATAGTATATGGATCGGGTGTCACGTTCCGACACCAGGATTGAATGAGGATCGGAGTGCCACGTTCCGGCACCAGGATAGAATATGGATCGGAGTGCCACGTTCCGGCACCAGGATAGTATATGGATCGGGTGTCACGTTCCAACACCAGGATAGAATGAGGATCGGAGTGCCATGTTCCGGCACCAGGATATAATATGGATCGGGTGTCACGTTCCGACACCAGGATAGTATGATGAGGATCGGAGTGTCAAGTTCCGACACCAGGATAGAAAGATAATGAATCTTGAAATATGTTAATATACTCAATCTAATGAACCTATTCCCAAATGAGTATGGTATTGAGGCTTGAGTCCTCATGTGTGAAATTGGCGGTACTTATAAATGATTATAGAACTCTTGTTGCTACATGTTGAGTATTATAGTTGATTTATGATATTATCTGATATATACTGTTTTCTATTTTGAGTTGGCCGATGATACCTACTCAGTACCCGTGTTTTGTACTGACCCTACTTGTATGTTTCTTTCTTTGTTATATGTGGAGTGCAGCAAGCATACCGTCGTCTTCAACTCAACCGCAACTCTAGCCAGTCTTCATTTCACTGGATTTCAGGGTGAGCTAATGCTTCTAGCTTGGAATGGATCTTCTTCCTCATGTCTTGATGCCTTGAAGTTCCGGCATGGACTAGCTTTTGTTATTTTAGCTTCTTAGAATACTCTTAGTTTAGTAATTCAATCATAGATGTTCTTGTGGTGATGACTTTCATGTTTTGGGAATAATAATAAGAATTGAGTTTTTATAAGTTATTTAATTTATTTCATTAATGAGTTTAAGTATTCCGCATTTTATTTTGATATTTATGGTCGTAAAGTTGGGGTTTAGATTGGTTGGTTCGCTCACATAGGAGGGTAAGTGTGGGTGCCAGTCGCGGACCATTTTGGGTCGTGACATATAAGTTCTATGATGGTTTGGTTGTTGTATGGGACACTATCTAGATATTGCACAATAGGCTTTAATGATGTTAGTGAGTAAGTCCCTACATCATCTCCAAGACCATTACTTGAATGTCCTTATCGGTGATGAATGTCTCTTAAATGAACTAATGAAGGTAATGACTTAAGTTAGGAAGCATGTAAAATGAATAAGTACTTACCTAGAGTAGTTAAGGGTTGTCTAGTTAAGGTGTAAAGGGGGCATATGAATGGTCACTTCATGTCTTACCTAGGTAAGTCTTAAGAATGAATTTACATAGGAAAGTTGGTTGATTAAGTAAACATTATGTAAACTTAGGAAGTCTTATGGATTATTTTTGTAATCTTTGAGAGGGTGGATATGGCTTATCTTCTTTAATTACTTAAGTAAGTCTTTTGATAACCTTTGTGAGGTGAATGTCATATTATATATATTCTATTGTATGAAGTAAGTATGATCTTACTATAGATAGTCTAAAGGATCTCTTGTTGTGTGTTTGGTGTATTCTAAGTGTATTTATCTTATAATAGGTAGTCATAATGATCATTTAGGTGTGCTTGGAGATGGTGTATGGGCGGTCTCTCTTTGTCTCACTTAAGCGAGTCTTAGGATAACTTTTAGTGAGAAGGTTGCATGTTTTAAAGGGTTCACTGTGAAGTTCAAGAACTTCACTGTACCAGTGGATTAATTCACAGTAACAGTGACATACTTCACTATAATGTCCTTAAATTGTGATAGAATGTTTAAGTGTTATCTTATGTGTTTCTAAGGTGTTAAATGTTGTTATTATGAGGATACTATGATGTTTTGATCAAAAAGAGCATATTTCCATTGAATGTGTGTTATCATGATTTTTATGCATTACGCCATACTAAGTACATGTGTTTGTACTTACTCCATACTTCAATCTATATCTAAAGCAATTCATAGGTGAAGGTGTTTTTGGGAGCGAAGATTGGATTGTAGGCTTTTCAAGCAAGTTTGAAGTATATCCTCATTTGATTCGAGGGCATAGATGACTTTTGATTTCTAATTTCGAAGCATTGTAATAAACTTAGTAGTACTATATTTGTATTGTATGGGCCTTGTCCCAAGTATTTTTTTTGTAATGGATTTAATGATATGATACTTAGTATTTCTTATGGTTTTTATATAAAAGAGATTTTTCAATACTATTCAAATGTTGTGAAAATTTTTCATTCTGCACTACTTTGCATATATGTATATGCGATGAACGATACGAAAGGGATTGTACAAGAACTCCGAGAGGTCAAGTAGGCCATGCCACGACCTAAGAATGCCCTATCTTCTAGGGTATTGGTGCGGGTCGTGACAAACATGGTATAAGAGTATCGGTTAAGAAAGTGGTCATAGGAATCCAAAAGTCCCATAAAGTTATGTCTAGTAGAGTCTTGACCATCGGTGTGAGTCGCGATACATCTACGAGCGAGATGATATAGAAAAATATAGTTTTACCTTCTTTTCTATTCATGTGTTGTGCTGTAGAGATTTAGAAGTTATGAGAATTTTTTTCTTTTTGTTTTCCTTGTGTTATAGGAGATTATTTTGAGGAGGACACCGACTAGTAGAGTTGAGGAGAATGATTTGAATGAGGAGATTCCTCTAAAGTTGACGAAGTTATTCAAGGTGCCCAAGGGTCTCAAGGTAATCAAGTCCCTATTCTGGGTGGAGGTAATGATGTTCTAGTGGTTCCCTTAGAGATGACTAATGGGGAAATTAGAGAGGCTTTACTTATTTTATCCCGATCCTTTACTACTCATATGAATATGGGTATTGAGCCTAGAGTAGATGTTGGGGAGAGCACTGTGACATCTAGATTAATAGACTTTTGAGGATGAACCCTACTATATATCTTTTGTCTTAGGGGGGACATGATCCCTAAGAGTTCTTTGATGGAGAATATAAGGTTTTGAGTGCCATGTGGGTGATCTATAGGGAGAAGGAGGAATTAGCTTCGTATCAATTGAGGGAGGTTTCTCCAGTATGGTACACTAAACGCTGGTTGAGTCGGGTTCTATCGAGTGGAGGAATTAAAGATGCTTTCTTAGGAAAGTACTTTCCCCATGAGAGGAGGGAGGTGAAGGTAGAGGAGTTTATCAATCTCAAGCAAGGCAATATAAGTGTTGAGGAATACTCAATGAAGATCACTATGTTGTCTAGATATACCCCATCCTTAGGGTCTAACCCTAAGGATGAGATGAGTACGTTTGTGACCGGGGTCGCCAACCTAGTGAAAGAAGAATGTCATACGTCCATGCTCCATGATGATATGACCCTATCTAGACTCATGGTTTATACTCAATCAATTGAGGAGTCTAAGATTGGTAGGATTGCTAGAAACTTGAAGAGAAGTGGGTCAAATGATCAAAGCCAACCTAGGTTCAAGAAGAAGCTTTCAACTCAAGATGAACCTAGGGCTCCTAAAGTGAAACTTGAGAAAGGTAGTGGTTCCCAAGTTGGCAAGCCTACATGTGCTAATTGTGGAAAGAGGCGCTATGAGGAATGCCTATTGGGTACCGGTAGTTGATTTGGATGTGTTAAAGATGGAGAAAAAGGGATGGATTTTCCTACTAGAAAGGCTAAGCAAGTTCTTCCTAATATTCTGGGAATGATGCTCCAAAGAACAACCGTTTCGATGCACTCCGTACTAGAAGATCAAAGCTTGATTAGGGTGATGATGATAATGGTAAGTTATTATATTTATTTCTTTTGTGTTATGAGTTCCTTGTATGTGGGGGAATATGGTTAGTAGATGGGCTAGATGGTCATAGAAGCATGTAGCATGTGCATGGTGTTTAGGAGTCTTGTTGGAATTGAACTTTATTGATTCCTTGCATTGTGTATTTCATGATATTATTATTATATGTGTAAAATGAGTTTATATGGTTTTTCTATTGCATATTAGCATGTTCCTATCCTCAATTGTCTAAATGTTGCATTTTTGGAATTTTGAAGCATGTTCACTACCAGGAAATTTAGCTCACTATAAAATTTTTAGTAAAAAATTGGCTAATTTGTTCTTTGGTTGAAAATTTTTGTAATGTGCATAGAAATTATGTATATGAGCATGATAATGAATATAAAAGGATGTTTTGCTATTTGGAATGAAGGATGTGAGTCTAATGTCATGATGAGTCATAGATTTATTTCTAGCTTCTTGTTGTGTTATGAATATCTTGATTATGCAAAATTGATGTTTTATCCTAAATAGTGCATTGTGAAATGTATTATGTGGTATTTTATGAGCTGTTAGTTGAATCTGTGCTCTTGGAAGTTTTCAGAGTGTGGCAAGTGTCATTCGAGGACGAATGTTGTCCAAGTGGGGTAGATTCTCATACCTCTAAAAAACATAGGTGAAAATAGAGCCTAAAATGTTTCTCATTGGGGTCTAAGGTCCTAAAAAATTTATAATGAGGTAATGAGGAAGATTATAAAGATTTAGGTGAATTAGAAGTGAAGCGTCAAGGGAAGACCAAGTTGGTCGACAACTAGTCACCTATGTTTTCCATGTGTGTTTTATGTTCTTATGATCCTTTCATGACTTTATGAGGTCCTTATATGAGTTATAATAGTGTTTATAGGTAGTGTGTCCAATTTCATGATTTTTTGAGGTCAAACGTCCCAAAACGTCCATGACGTTTGAAAGGTTTGCTTTGAACGACCTTGTGTGTCTTGGGATGTTTCATCGAGTTTTATGTGTTCATTTTTGATAAAATTGATGTGAGAGGTCCTAAAATTGTATACTAGAACATTCGAGTTGGAAACGTGTTGACAAAAGTTCCCAAGGACTAATCAAGGGTCGTTCTGGAAGGAACTATCAAGGTGGCCAAAACTACCTAAGGCTATCACAACCGGGGAGCACCCCTAGAAGTAACATAGCGTATTTACCTCTCGGGGGTTCTATACAAGACCATAGTTATCATTCATCGCATTGATATAGTCAATAATTCAGAAAATTTAAAATTTTCATAGCACTCATATGCTAGAAACTTTACTTCATTATATATATATTATATATATATATATATATATATATATAACATAAGTCATAATAAATATTTAGACCTTAAGCCTCTTTGCCATCTTAGAATCAACAACATTAAAGTATATTAAGGACACGACCCTTAAAATATAAACATATGCACAACCTTATACACTTTACATAAATATATGAGTTGGAGATCCTTGAACTTAAGGATTCCTTTAATTGAGCTTGGGGATCATCTATAAAGCTCTTCACCATTCAAGAAATCCTTTAAGAATCCATAACCTAAAATTTGTTTAAAAAGAATATAGAATAGGATTAGTACAAGAATGCACTAAGTATAACAACCATGCAAAAACATGCATTTAAAAGGGACATTTCCTTTAAATCATACTTCATGCCTTTTTGAGTAAATCTTCATAAAACCTTTATACAATATCATTTATATAATTCACATACTTCATGTAAACATGTTCAAAAGATCAAATAATACATAATATCACATATAGAATTTAAGTCATAATTGAGTCACATTACCGTAAGTTCTTTCACGTTTACAGTGCGCATTATTTTCTTTTATTCATTCACTTCTGAAGTAACCCTCTAGTGATATTTGGTTCAGTGTATCACCTTAAGGTCACAAGAAATAATTAATATAACCTACATAAGTCATCACATATCATCATAAAAGTACAATCTATCAAATACATATTTAGGTTAAGGCCTTAGGAACATTATAGTAAGCTACACCAACTTACACCTATAATGACTTCAATTCACCTACATCATCATTAGACCTTGTTCATGACCCCAATCTTAGTCTACTAGTGCAATGCACATGTGAAGCCCCATAACCCCACACATGCTTAGTAATCCCTTCATGAGACAACACACCTTAGAATTCAATTCATATTTCAATAAGTAAGTGATGGAAACTTCATTCATGTCAATACAAGACCTTCATCATATAGTCATTTATACCAACATAGGGCATATAAGGATACGATAACATATCATAGATTCATAACATGCACATATTCATAATAAGTAGACAAATACTACCATACAATGCATATTGACATACTCATAAACATACACATTAGGTCACCTTCCTAGGACTTTCTAAGGAGCTACCTGTGCAATGTATTGATTGGTTCATTACTTCCACCTATCCTAAGTAAACTCTATTAAGTACTCCTAGTTAGTATTCTATTCATTTACTTCCATTGTCCATTTTACTTTTGGGAAACTGTAGCCTTAACCGACACTAAGACCATGGTGGTAAACATGGAATTTGGTGTTGTAGAACCTTACACCAATGGAAGGTGTTCCTACCTAGAAAAGGTAGAACATTAAAACATGCTAGCATACTAAGTGATATTACATTTCTAGATCCTATGTGGTAAGCATAGTTATGGAACTTTGAGGCATATGTAAAAACCCTAATTATGCAAAGATGGGGCATTATGGATATTCACTTATGGAAAGCCTATTTATGCCTATTGAGACATTGTTGCCATCCACCTCATGAGATTTATGGTAGACCTTCCTTTCCACATTGGAAAGGGACACACACTTATATTCAAGTTCACTCTGTGTTAACCTAAGTTCCCTTTGTTAAAAGCCTTCATTAAAATTACTTTATAAAATATAGGGTAAGGATATTCATCCCCCCGTATTCTTAGCTTATAGGTCACAGATGAAAGTTCATCAACCTAAATCATGTGAGAAGATCCTTTCATCGACATAGCATATGCATTGTCACTATCTAGTTTAGGATACACTTGAGCACACCTTTCAAGGCTCCTATATTTACTAGATTATCATTCATGTGTGTGTATACAAATATATTAACAAACCTTTCACATAACATAAAATGTAACACATATACATATATCAATGCCTAAGTCTATGTATGTACCTATATGAACATCCTTTCATATCAACACTCCAAGGCACTGTGAACATTCATACTTCATCATAGCATATACTTAACATCATAGCATATAAGTTATAGTCATAATGTGTTCATATAGTCCTATGCATGTCCTTAGAAGACAAACCTAGGAACTATCTCATCAAGATGCACATGTGCAATGCATAATCAAAGTCCCATACCCTTGCCTATGCTAGTACATCTATCAATTTATCCCTGTGAATGATACATCACACAACATCATAGATTGAATAGCATAGGATAAGAATCATTTATTTAAGACTTACAATATTCTTACAGTAAGCTTTAGTCATTATGTACTTATCTTAGATTTACATCACATATAGCATTATAAGATCCCATCATAGGAAGCAAGTACACATAACCTTGACATAGCCATTTACATGCTCAAAATAATAGTAACATCACCTAGAATCACAACTAGAGAAGAAGACTAGGCACAGCTTACACATAAAGTGATCATCATAACCACTCCTTCATATAATCATTAATTTCCCTTCAATTCCATGGTCAACACATCTATAATGACAATAAAGTAAAAAACCCACCATAAGTGGACCATACCACACAAACCCATATAAGGCTTCATCAACTACATTATTATAGAAGAGTAAAAGAGATAAGCGTTCTTACAAAGTTCTCACCCTTTGTCATCATTTATAAATACACATTGTTAATCAAAAATTCATAGATAGGAAAGTATCAAAAATGTACTTTAATCATAAAATAAATCAGGTACAAGTCGCTACGAGATCATACTATAAAATGATACAAGGCATCTTATATGTACATGAAAGTGGGGAGTCTTAGATCATCAAGTAACCTCCCTAGTTTAGTTCATCAATCAAGCTTTATCAGTAATATACATTTAAGGCAGTAAATAGAAATAAATCATTCTTTAACTATCCTAGAATTAAGATCACATAATGTTCGTTACAACATTCAAATAGAAGTCTAGAAGAACCTAGATCAATTTATGCTAATACTCCTTTTCTTTGACCATCAAGAATTCATACCCACAACTCATTAATATTATAAAAATAAGGCTATAGTTAAGGATAACATAATCTACACGAAATCCTACTACAATTTGCCATAACCTCTAGATCACAGGAAACATGCTATTTTATACATCAATGGAAAATAGAAAAATCAGAGGCTATTCGATATTCATCAACATGAATCACTTATTTAAAATTCATCAATAATATCCAAGTAATACAGTAGATACGACCATCCTTACACAATCGAATTCCACATTCAATCATTAAGAGGCCAATGTTATAGTGAATTATGGAAAACTAAGCGAAGCATGTTCAAATCTTCATACAGTGATCCAAATGGACTCTTCATCATCAATTCACTTAAATAACAGTATATATAACCACTTCAACATACTAGAATCATAATTCAATCGATAAGAAGTCAAAATCTCAAGGCCCATGCAAGGACTAAATCGATTTAGGAGGGAACATGGGTTCATCATGCAATTTGTATTAGAATAACGTTCAAACAAATAAATTAAAATCAATTAATCATGATTTAGCCATTTAAATTATTTTGAGAAATAACCCATTGATAGGTTGAAGAAGAACTTTGATCATATTTTTCTCTTCGAAATCTTTGAGATTACTATAGATGAAGGATAACCATAACTTCATCTACATGAAGACCTCAAAAAATTGGTGAATAAACCATACGAATCCATGATCCGAGCTGTTCTTGAGCTTTACTAACAATGGAGGTTTCCAGGGAAAAGATTTTTTTAGGGAAAGGTTTAATTTTGTGAGAAGGTATTGGGAGTGGGGTGTTCACGTGTTTTTACCTTATATAAACCCAAATATAGTTAAATGAATAAATTTTGTCAGCTTAGGATGTGGGGTGAATTTCATATTCATACATAAAATAAAACACCCGCATGACAGTGATGCAGGCCACCATCGACGGATGACCATCAACTTGCCGTTGGTCAATCGACTAGGCATCCTTTGGCTTCCGTCGATTGGACCTTGGCCTGTTTTTGGGTTGAGACCTTCATAGTCTAATTTTACATCGATTAAAACTCATCAACGGGCTGTTGGTAAACCAAGTGGTCGTTCTTTGGTTCGTCGATTGACACTGCCAAGGAAGTGTGTCGACCAACTTTAGGTCCTTCTCGTGGGGCCTTTTGCGGGTCACTATAGAAGTCGTACTATAACGACCTGTTAGTCATTTAAAGCAGTAGAGTTTATTTCTGGTAATAACTGTCTGGGTCGACGGATCCCACGATGGACCGTCATGGGCACGAAGGACCGTCGAGGGTGTCTCGTTCCAAAACAGTTAGATTCTGAAAATTTGAGTGCTGAGAATCGACTCTCTGAACTTCACGACAGAATGGCAGGACGGACCGTTGTTGGCACGACGGACCGTCACAAATCTTTCCACAGAATTGAGTTTCTGAACTCTGTGACGACTCTGTAGGACGGACCATCACAGTCGTGACGGACCGTCACAGGCTGCGTAACCCTGACTGGGTCGGATTTCTGTTAAAAGTTTTTAAGGGGCATTTTGGACTATTCATGCTTATAATTATAAAGTTAGGGGATTAATGTTAATAATTCAATTACGTGGGGGTTAAAGGAGATAACCTTGAAATAAAAAGTGGGTTATTTTTATCATCTTTTATACTTAATTATATGACAATTAGGGTAAATGAAAAAGGGTTTGAATAAGAAAACTAGAAAGAGGAGCGGGACGAACGAGCTAGAGAAGAGAGAGAACGAAGAGGAAAACAAAGATGTAATTGTATGCTTGCATGATGTGATTATGTAATTGTAATGTGTTGGAAAGATGAGGCTATGAATCTTAACCTAAACCCTCTCTGTTAATGATGATGCCTTGGTATAAAATAAGGCTTGATGAACTAAAAGAATGAGGTTAGTGGATCGGGTGTCACGTTCCGACACCAGGATAGTAGTAGTGGATCAGGTGTCACGTTCCGACACCAGGATAGTAGTAGTGGATCGGGTGTCACGTTCCGACACCAGGATAGTAGTAATGGATCGGGTGTCACGTTCTGACACCAGTATAGTAGTAGTGGATGGGGTGTCACGTTCCGACACCAGGATAGTAAAAAGAATGAACCCTGAATCATGTTAATATACTCAGATTTAAAGAACCTATTTTTTCCAAATGAGTATGGTATGGAGGCATGAGTCCTCATAGTCGTGCTTGGGTGGTGGTCAATGGTTATGGTACTTGTTTTTATTATCTGTCGAGTATGGTAGTCAATTTTATGTTATTATCTGATATATATTGCTTTCTATTTTGAGTTGGCCGAAGATACCTACTCAGTACTTGTGTTTTGTACTGACCCCTACTTGTATGTTTCTTTCTTGTCATTTGTGGAGTGCAGCAAACGTGCCATCGACTTCGACTCAACCGCAACTCTAGCCAGACTTCAACATAATCAGATTTCAGGGTGAGCTATTGTTCCTAGCTCGGACTGGATTCTTTCGCGTCTTGATGTCTTGAAGTTCGGACATGGACCATCTCTTTTACTTATTTTAGTTTCTTAGATACTCTTAGATGTAGTAATTTGAGGATAGATGTTCTTGTGGTGATGACTTCCAGGTTTTGGGGATAGTAATTGATAAACTTTAGAAGTTATTTAATTGATTTCGTTAATGAGTTTTAAGTCTTCCGCATTATATTCTGTTTATTATGGTTGAAATATTGGGATTGGATTGGTTGGTTCGCTCACATAGTAGGGTAAGTATGGGTAACACTCGCGGATCGTTTTGGGTCGTGACAAATTTAGTATCAGAGCATTAGGTTTGTTGGTCTCATCACACAAGAACGAGTCTAGTAGAGTCTTGAGGAACGGTAGGGGGACGCCTTTACTTTTCTTTGAGAGGCTATAGGACTTTAGGAAAAATTCCATTCCTTCTTTCTTTCGTGCTATTACTTGGATCCAATTGGTATCTAGGTGATACAAATTGGTATCTGACCATCTTCACTCTATTTCGCAGATGGTTAGAACTAGAGCAACAACTGCGCCAACACCAGCACCGAGAAGACAAGATGCGGCTGAGCCAGCCACTGGGGTTGTAGTTCAAAGAGGAGCAGTGACAAGAGGCCGTGGTAGAGGTCGCGGGAGGACGTCCTCTAGAGGAAGAGGACAAACACCTGGCCCATCTAGTACTAGGGCGGTGACTCCTCCACCGACTGAGGAAGTAGTAAGGGAGGGTGAGGAAGGGGAGAATGAGAAAGTGCAGAATGAGGAATTACCACCCCAACCTACCCCAGAGATGATTAATCAGGTTCTTGCTTATCTTAGCGGGTTATCTGATAAGGGCCAGACACCTCAAGTGTTTTCTGCCCCAACACCTCAGGTTCCGGGAGTACAACATGCAGCTGTTGTGGCTCCCCGCATGGATGCCTCATTGGAGATAGGCACGTTTCCTTGATTGACTATAGGGCCTATAATGACAAGTGATCGGCACGAACTTTTCAGTAAGTTCTTGAAATTGAAACCTCTAGTCTTCAAGGGTGCTGAATCTGAGGGTGCCTATGATTTTCTTGTCGATTGTCATGAACTACTACACAAGATGGGCATAGTAGAACGATTTGGCGTCGAATTGGTGACCTATCAATTTCAGGGGAACGCCAAAATGTGGTGGCGATCGTCTGTTGAGTGTCAACCAGCACAAGCACCACCTATGACTTGGGCATCATTCTCTAGCTTGTTTATGGAGAAGTATATACCCCGTACTTTGAGGGATAGGAGGAGAGATGAGTTCCTGAGCCTAGAGCAAGGCAGGATGTCGGTCACTGTGTATGAGGCTAAGTTTAGTGCATTATCTATGTATGCCACCCAGCTTTGCTTCAGTCCACAAGAGCGGATTCGCCGTTTTGTGAAGGGATTGAGTTCAGATTTTCAGATTCCATCCTTACAGGTATCTACTGCAGCGAAATCCTTTCAGGAAGTGGTAGACTTTGTGATAGAGGTGGAGGGAGTGAAGCCAGATGACTTCACCATGGCATCAGCAACTAAGAAGTTTCGTAAGGGAGGTGAGTTTAGTGGTTTTTACTCCTGAGGGCAGAGTTCAGGAGGTTATCCAGCCCGACCTATTCAGTCTTCACTATAGGCTGTAGCTGGGGGTCCACCGCAAACCGGTCAACATTTCTCTGAGTTTGGAGGTTTTCCCCAGACTCCGTCGTTCTCACAGAGACCTATGATTGAACCGAGAGAGTGTTATGGATGTGGGGAAATTGGACATATTAAGAGATATTGTCCAAAACAGAGATACAGACCCTCAATAGTCAGAGGTAGAGGTGGTCATGGAAGAGGCCGCCATTCTGGAGGACGTGGTGGTCAAGGTAATGGTGCTCACCAAACCAACCGGGGTGGAGGTCAAGCCGGAACGACTGCAGCACAACATGGTAGGGGCAACGGGCAGACAGGTGATAGGGCCCATTGTTACGCTTTCCCTGGGCGGTCGGAAGCGGAGACATCTGATGCAGTTATCACAGGTAATCTTTTGGTTTGTGATTGCATGGCTTCTGTATTATTTGATCCTGGCTCCACATTTTCATATGTATCTTCCTCATTTGCTACTGGTCTTAATTTACATTGTGAATTGCTTGACATGCCTGCTCATGTTTCTACTCCGGTGGGTGAGTCTCTGGTAGTTGAAAGGGTATATAGGTCTTGTCTGGTGACTTTTGTGGGGAGCAATACTCATGTAGACCTTGTTATCTTAGAAATGGTTGATTTCGATGTAATTCTGGGTATGACTTTGCTTTCTCCAAACTTTGCAATCTTAGATTGTAATGCCAAAACAGTGACATTGGCCAAGCGTGGGACAGATCCGTTAGTGTGGGAGGGTGACTACACTTCCACTCCAGTTCGTATCATCTCTTTTCTTCGTGCTAAGAGAATGGCTAGTAAAGGGTGTTTAGCTTTCTTGGCACACCTCAGGGACGATTCTACCCAAGTACCTTCAATTGAGTCGGTTTCGATAGTCCGTGAGTTTCTGGATGTGTTTCCTACAGACCTTCCTGGTATGCCACCGGATAGAGATATTGAATTTTGCATTGATCTACAGCCGGGTACTCGCCCCATTTCCATACCCCCTTATAGAATGGCTCCCGCTGAGTTAAGGGAGTTAAAGTCCCAAATTCAAGAGTTGTTAGGTAAAGGCTTCATTAGACCGAGCGCTTCCCCTTGGGGTGCTCCAATTTTATTTCTGAAGAAGAAGGATGGGAGTTTTCGGATGTGTATAGACTACAGGCAACTGAATAAAGTAACTGTTAAGAACAAGTATCCTTTTCCTCGCATTTATGATTTGTTCGACCAGTTACAAGGTGCTTGTACCTTCTCAAAAATCGACTTGAGATCTGGTTATCATCAATTGAAAATACGGGCAACAGATGTGCCAAAGACTGCTTTTCGAACCAGGTATGGGCATTATGAATTCTTAGTAATGTCTTTTGGACTTACGAATGCCCCCGCTGCTTTCATGAGTCTGATGAACGGGATTTTAAAGCCATATCTGGATCTCTTTGTCATTGTGTTTATTGATGATATACTGGTATACTCAAAGAGCAGGAAAGAACATGAGGAGCACTTGAGAAAAGTATTGGAAATGTTGAGGGAGAAAAAGCTTTATGCCAAATTCTCTAAGTGTGAGTTTTGGCTAGATTCATTGTCCTTCTTGGGGCATGTGGTTTCTAACGATGGAGTGATGCTGGATCCTTCCAAGATTGAAGCAGTGAATAATTGGGTAAGACCTACTAATGTTACAGAGGTAAGGAGCTTCGTTGGTTTAGCTAGCAACTACCGTCGATTTGTCAAGGGATTTTCTTCCGTTGCTTCCCGACTGACAAATTTGAGTAAGCAGAGTGTTCCGTTTGTATGGTCCGACGAATGTGAAGAAAGTTTTCAGCAACTCAAGACCTTGTTGACTACTGCACCAATTCGTACCCTTCCAGTGGAAGCTAAGAATTTCATTGTTTATTGTGATGCATCCTATTCTGGTTTGGGTGCAGTGCTTATGCAAGAGATGAATGTAATTGCTTATGCCTCGAGGCAATTAAAGGTGCATGAACGTAATTATCCGACCCAAGATTTGGAGTTGGTTGCAGTAGTGTTTGCATTAAAGCAATGGAGACATTATCTATATGGGGTTAAATGTGAAGTCTATACGGATCATCGTAGTTTACAGTATGTCTTTACTCAGAAAGATTTGAATTTGAGACAGAGGAGATGGATGGAACTACTGAAGGACTATGATATCACTATCTTGTATCATCCGGGAAAATCTAATGTTGTAGCAGATACTTTAAGTAGAAAGGCAGGGAGCATGGGAAGTCTAGCCCATTGGCAGGTTTCTAGACGCCCATTGGCTAGAGAGGTTCAGACTTTGGCTAATGACTTTATGAGGCTATAATTAAATGAGACGGGAGGAATTTTGCCTGTGTGGAGGAAAGATCTTCCTTTCTTGATAAGATTAAAGGAAAGCAGTTTACCGATAAGAAACTGATCCGGATCCGAGATAAGGTGTTGCGAGGAGAGGCGAAAGAAGCAAAAATCGATGAGGAAGGTGTTTTGAGAATTAAGGGAAGGGTATTTGTACCCCTGTCAATGATTTGATTCACACTATTCTTACAGAGGCTCATAGTGCAAGGTATTCTATACATCCTGGTGCAACCAAGATGTATCGTGATCTAAATCAACATTTTGGTGGAGTAGGATGAAGCGTGACATTGTTGATTTTGTTGCTCAATGCCCGAATTGTCAGCAGGTAAAGTATGAACACCAGAGGCCTGGAGGGACACTTCAGAGAATGCCCATTCCTGAATGGAAGTGGGAGAGAATTGCAATGGACTTCGTGGTTGGTCTTCCAAAGACAATGGGTAAGTATGACTCCATTTGGGTAATTGTTGACAGATTAACTAAGTCTGCTCATTTCATTCCGGTCAAGGTGAATTATAATGCAGAGAAGTTATCCAAACTTTACATCTCAGAAATTGTTCGTTTGCATGGAGTTCCACTTTCCATTATATCAGATAGAGGTACGCAGTTTACTTCTAAGTTTTGGAAAACATTGCATGCCGAATTAGGTACTAGGTTGGATCTTAGTACCGCATTTCACCCTAAGACCGATGGTCAGTCTGAGCGAACGATTCAGGTGTTGGAAGATATATTTCGCGCATGTGTGATAGAATTTGGTGGTCATTGGGATAACTTCTTACCCTTAGCAGAGTTCTCATACAACAATAGCTATCACTCAAGTATTGATATGGCCCCATTTTAGGCACTGTATAGGAGAAGATGTAGGTCTCCCATTGGGTGGTTTGATGCATTTGAGGTTAGACCTTGGCGTACTGACCTTCTGAGGGAATCTTTAGATAAAGTGAAATGCATTCAAGAAAAGCTTTTAGCGGCTCAATGTAGGCAGAAAGAATATGCAGATCGAAAGGTTAGAGACTTGGAGTTCATGGAGGGTGAACAAGTCTTGCTGAAGGTTTCACCCATGAAAGGAGTGATGCGGTTTGGTAAAAGAGGTAAGTTAAGCCCAAGATATATTGGACCATTTGAAGTACTTAAACGAGTAGGAGAGGTAGCTCATGAATTAGCCTTACCTTCAGGACTGTCAGGGGTGCACCCGGTATTTCATGTGTCTATGCTGAAAAGGTACCATGGGGATGAAAACTACATTATTCGTTGGGATTCAGTTCTTCTTGATGAGAATTTGTCTTATGAGGAGGAGCCTATTGCCATTCTGGATAGAGAAATTCGTAATTTGAGATCAAGGGAGATTGCATCCATCAAAGTTCAATAGAAGAATCGACCAGTTGAAGAGTACACTTGGGAGAAGGAGGCTGATATGCAAGAAAAATACCCGCACCTGTTTACAGATTCAGGTACTCCTCTTCGCCCTTGTTTTTCTTCTTGTGATCGTTCGAGGACAAACGATGGGTAAATTGGCATCTATTGTAACGACCTGTTAGTCGTTTTGAGCAGTAGAGTTTATTTTTTTTAATAACGGTCTGGGTCGACGGATCCCACGACTGACCATCATGGGCGCGACGGACCGTCGAGGGTGTCTCGTTCCAAAACAGTTAGATTCTGAAAATTTGAGTGCTGAGAATCGACTCTCTGAACGTCACGACGGAATAGCAGGGCGGACCGTCGTTGGCACGACGGACCGTCACAAATCTTTCCACAGAATTGTGTTTCTGAACTCTGTGACGACTCAGCAGGACGGACCGTCACAGGCTGCGTACCCTTGACTGGGTCGGATTTCTGTTAAAAGTTTTTAAGGGGCGTTTTGGACTATTCATGCTTATAATTATAAAGTTAGGGGATTAATGTTAATAATTCAATTACGTGGGGGTTAAAGAAGATAACCTTGAAATAAAAAGTGGGTTATTTTTATCATCTTTTTTACTTAATTATATGAAAATTAGGATAAAAGAAAAAGGGTTTGAATAAGAAAAATAGAAAGAGGAGAGGGACGAACAAGCGAGAGAAGAGAGAGAACGAACAGGAAAACAAAGACCTTGGGGAGTAGCTTGCTTGATCACGATTCTTCGGTGGAGGTAGGTTATGGTTTATGCTATTTCATAGTAAACTCTTAATAGCGAATGATATATATTGGGTAGTATTGTAATGTCTTCTATATGCTTAGTTGTATGCTTGCATGATGTGATTATGAAATTGTAATGGGTTGGAAAGATGAGGCTATGAATCTTAACATAAACCCTCTCTGTTAATGATGATGCCTTGGTATAAAAGAAGGCTTGATGAACTAAAAGAATGAGGTTAGTGGATCGGGTGTCACGTTCCGACACCAGGATAGTAGTAGTGGATCGGGTGTAACGTTCCGACACCAGGATAGTAGTAGTGGATCGGGTGTCACGTTCCGCCACCAGGATAGTAGTAATGTATCGGGTGTCACGTTCCGACACCAGGATAGTAGTAATGGATCGGGTGTCACGTTCCGACACCAGGATAGTAGTAGTGGATCGGGTGTCACGTTCCGCCACCAGGATAGTAGTAATGTATCGGGTGTCACGTTCTGACACCAGGATAGTAGTAATGGATCGGGTGTCACGTTCCGACACCAGGATAGTAGTAGTGGATCGGATGTCACGTTCCGACACCAGGAGAGTAAAAAGAATGAACCTTGAATCATGTTAATATACTCAGATTTAAAGAACCTTTTTTTCCCAAATGAGTATGGTGTGGAGGCATGAGTCCTCATAGTCGTGATTGGGTGGTGGTCAATGGTTATGGTACTTGTTCTTGTTATCTGTCGAGTATGGTAGACGATTCTATGTTATTATCTGATATATATTGCTTTCTATTTTGAGTTGGCCGATGATACCTACTCAGTACTTGTGTTTTGTACTGACCCCTACTTGTATGTTTCTTTCTTGTTATTTGTAGAGTGCAGCAAACGTGCCATCTACTTCGACTCAATCGCAACTCTAGCCAGACTTCAGCATAATTAGACTTCAGGGTGAGCTATTGTTCCTAGCTCGGACTGGATTCTTTCCTTCGCGTCTTGATGTCTTGAAGTTCGGAAATGGACCATCTCTTTTACTTATTTTAGTTTCATAGATACTCTTAGATGTAGTAATTTGAGGATAGATGTTCTTGTGGTGATGACTTCCAGGATTTGGGGATAGTAATTGATAAACTTTAGAAGTTATTTAATTGATTTCGTTAATGATTTTTAATTCTTCCGCATTATATTCTGTTTATTATGGTTGAAATGTTGTGATTGGATTGGTTGGTTCGCTCACATAGTAGGGTAAGTGTGGTTGCCACTCGCGGCTCATTTTGGGTCGTGACACGTACGCTGAGGTTACTGATGTAAATATAAACCTTAACATGTTTTAGACCTTCCACAAAATTTTCACCCTAAAAACATACATGAAACACATCCAAACAGTCTAGGCTCCATCAAGACACACATTGAGCGTCTTAAGGGCTAACTTTTGAACGTCATGGACGTTTGACCTCTAAACTTCACGAAACTCCATATACGATCATTAAAAATCATTATAACTTATTTAAAGTATCCATAAGCTCATAAAAATCAAATATAATCATGCGTACACACATGTGAGGCACATAGGTGACTTGTTGTCTAACGTCTTGATCGTCCCTTGACGTTTGACTTCCAAATCACCTCAAACATTACATACTGCCTCTAAACCATATATAATTCATTTTGGGACCTTTGAACCTTAATACGAACATGTTAGGATGTAGACACCCTAAATCATTTTGGGGGTCTTACAATATCCCCACTTGGGAACATTCGTCCTCGAATGATATTGAAAATACTTTAATCACAACAAGGAATTCAATGCATCATAGGGAGAAACATCAAATTTATTACCCCATAAAATTATTTTATAACTCAATGCACACAATCAAGAAAAGCTTTTTTCACTCACTCTTTAATGCATCAAACACAAAATTTAAATGAGTTATCAAACAACTACCTAAATGAAAATGCAATCTGGAGTTATTACAATAGAGATCAAACAATGATATAGTCCAATTGTAGAGATATAAGAGAAGCAGATATGGAATAAGTACGACAATGGATATTAAGTCTGCTGAAACCAAAACAAACACCTACAACAAGAGCTATCACAAAAAATTTCATTTCTCCAAACTTGATGACCAGATACTGCAAACTAATTGGACAAAAGTATCCAGATCATCTGTATACAAAATGCGACGGAGAATATAACTATATTCCTGAGTCCACTAAATGAAGACATATGTAAGTAATGAATATATTGTCTTTAACCAGTATGAATAGTAGTGTTGGCCATATTTAAAAAAATCAAAGGCCAGTATATAAAAAGTAAGTTGTAAATAGTCATGTGGCCATAATAAAAATAAGGAAAATTATTTGTACAGTATTTTGTTTTCTTGTGTCGGCACCAGTATAAAATAGGCCACGGTGTATAGTATTGTCTTAAAAGAGTGTCGGCCCATTTGGGCCATAGTGTTGAATTTTCTTGTTATAAATAGAGGCTTTCCTTCATAACAAAAATCCCTTTCCTCTACATCTGTCTCTTCTCTCTCACTCTTAATTCCGCTTCCACTAAATTGTATCAGAGCTAGCTAAAAAAGATAGCTATGGAAAACAAAGATTAATAAAAAATCTACAAAAGCATGTATAACTCATTTAACAGATCATGATAGCTATTATTTCTTCGATAATCTCTTGTAAATATAATTATTTATCATGTGTTTTAATAATGTTATCATGACCCATCTTTAGAAAGTTTGCTTACAGAAATATTCTGGCAAATAGGTATGTGCCAGACTATGCCATCCTAAAGATGAAACGGATAGGCAAATAAGGCCGTTTAGGGAGTAAACATAGTTGAGGCGTTGTTAGGGTACTGATCAAAAAGAAAATTGTCGTATTGACCAGACTAATGATTATTCAACAATTATGATTACATAATAAATAAGTCCCTAATTTATTAAGAGGTTGGAAGAAATAAAATTTTTAGTGAAAATAAAATGAGTAAAATGGACCTTACCTTTTTTTTACTGGATATGGTGTTAATTATACTATTAGAATCTCTATATATTGAAAATTCTATCCTGATATAAAAAGAGATTTTATGATAATTTATTACATATAGGTAATGACGTAACAACTCAAGGTCCGGCTGAATTAAGTTTATACAAGAATGATTATATGAATATTTAACATAGATTTATATGATGATAAGAATTATTCCTAGATCAATGATAAATTACATGTACTTACAATCACAATAATTGGAAGAACTAAAGAACATAGATCACTTGAAAAATTATTAGTTTAAATTTTTTAATATGTAATCTAAGAACTCGAGAAATGAATATTAGAATCTATTGCCAATCACGCAAATGAAATACAAACAATTAGATCTACTTAAAAGATAATATTATGAAATAATATTTATTCTTAAAAACAAAGAATAATACAACCATCAAGTAAACGAACTAAAATCACACAAACTAAAATAGAAAAAAGTGCGAAAATATTTAAAAGTTAAAACAAGTAATGAGAAGACAAATCATTTGATAAACTAATTTCAAAAAATAGAATATAATATGTTTTTTTAGTTAAAAAAGATATACAAATACATATAAGGCAAACAACTGATAGAAAAATAATGAAAAAAGACAAGAAACTAACAACTTAGGAAAGAATGATAAATAATATCATGTTGCGACGGGTAGTAAAAATCAATATTAGCACAAAGAAAAGTTATATTTAATGTTAGAACTCACTAGAGTGCCTGAATATAGGATAACAACATAATATATTTATAAATTATAATGAATAAAGAAGATTTGCATAGAACGAAAAGAATAAAAAAAATAGGAAATAACTTAGATTTAATGTTTAGAAGAAAAAGAACCCGCGAAAATTAGGAAGATAGTCTCAGACTATGATAAGAATAACAAAAGAAAATGAAGAATAGATAAATCAAAAGAAATTGAAGAAAAGAATTTGCAAGCAAGCAAGGAAGTCGACATCTGGAAGAATAAAACTACAAGATAAGTGAATTAGAAAAAGAATTGGCTAAGCTAAAATATAATATGAAAACCCACCAAGAGAAACATGAACAAAGAATAAAGAACTTGATTACTAATGAGATAATAAGATGAAACAAAAATTTACTGAAATCTAGAAATCAGATGAAATAGACGAAATAAATGAATCACATACAACAAACGTCCAAAACATAAATAAATGATATAATGAACATACACATAAATTCTAGAACAAATAAATCAGCCGAAAAAATTAGAAATATACAGGAGATATTAATCGACCCAGACATCAATGAGTTAAAAAAACTCCAGATATTCAGTCCTAGAAGTAGTCCTAAATTACAGGCACCAACTTATTATACAGAAAATATTAACAATCAATAAAACAAATGCAATAGGAAAGCAGATTAATTAAAAATAGAACACCTAAACCGATAACCGAACAATATAACTTTTTTCGAGATGTAGATTGGTGTTACAAATATAATAAAGCAATACTACATGGAAGAAATTTAATAATCCCAAACACTAATTAGATAACAAAATAACAACAAAAGAACGCCAGAATTATATAGAATAACATCGTTGGAACAACAAAATTATGGATAGAAAATTTACCCCCAGAAAGTCTAGACAACCCTTAGATTGGATAAGCAATATATGGATCTCCATCAACACAAATAGATATACTAGATAAATATGAATAGCATAGAATGATTTGGTGTTAATTACCACAGAAATAAAAGAACAAAATGAGAAAAAATAATAATAGACAACTTATGACAAAATTAGCTATATGTACAATGTTGTTATATATAAAGAATACACATTTTCATTCAAAAATACTATTATAAGCAAGATAATGATTTAAATGAAGCAAAGAAAATAAGACCACACTATTTTTACTAAACTACCACAAACCATTTATTACAAAAATAATTAAAGATTGGAATCAATGAATGATTAACAGATCTTTCGGGCTAGAATTAATTTTTACATCAATGGTGGTACACAACTATGTGAAAAATAAAAAGAAAAAAGAAATGGAAAATGTATTACTAGAAATTTCGCCTTTGTACAAATAACACAATAACACAGTTTGGATGTACAAATATATATTATAAAAAGCAAAAACCAAAAGATATAAAATTGTAGAAAATCAACCTAAAACTATTTATAAATATAAAAAAAAAAAACAAGCAAAGGGATTAAGTAAAAAATTATAAATCAAAATACCATATAGACCAAAAGAAAATTATCCCAATTACTTGTTATAATTGCGGAACGATAGATACTTAGCTAAAGACCTAAGCTACCTCATGATCCAATAAAAAACAATTGCAGAAAAATTATAGGATATGATGAATATATGCCAATAGAATATTAGACTTATGGATTACGCGAAATGATAGTATAAGAAGTCTCAGATATAGAATTTGAACAATGAAGAAGATATTGATATAGAGTAATGGACTAAGGAATCTAATGTTGGAAAGATGATATAAAATTCATTTCTAAAGAAGGAATATCAACATGAGAATTATTTAGACCAAAAAAAATTAAATTTGATCATACAAAAGATATTTGAGAACAAATAAAAGTAAAAGATTAGACGTAAGTGTTGAAAAAGTCACGTTGGAAATACCTATTTTTGAGAAATGGGTTTTTTAAAAGACAAAAAGAGAATCATGTCGTTAGTCAAAAGAACATATTATAGATGGGCAATATACAAAACGCAAAGCAACCGATAACTTACTAATAAAAGATATTAATAAAGAATACAAAATAGTAAAAGCTAAACACCTATAAATATTACATTTGGAGGAACAGAAATATTAAAAACGCTTGTTTAGATAAGGAATAATACAACCTATTGAAATATATTTTCAGATGATAGAATTATACACTATAGAAAAAAAGTTTTATCAGTGCATAAGAGGCAATCTATAAACCAAAAAGTTAAATTTATAATAAGTGACGATTATTCAGTAGTATTAACAATAAGAAATATAGATAAATCAATTAGTATGATTTGGACGTGTCTGGAATAGAGTTAGCACCAGAAAGTAAAATATTTACAGCAGATTCAAAACTTATATATATATGATATATATAATATATATCTATATATTCATATAGATCCTATATATATATGAATATATGATAATAGTAATATCTATATATCTATCTAACTATAGAAATATATAACTAATATATATAGATATCTATATACTATATATATCTACTACATAATACGACAAACAAAACACAAAGTTTACCACGCGAATAAAAGTGATAAAATAAAGTGAAATCCCTTGAAAAAATAGTAACTGTAATGATATAATGCCACACTATAAGAAATTGACATATTAAAAGATTTATAATTGTAAAGAAAGATTAAGCACTTCCAATGGACCAAATACATACAAGAATACCATCACATCAAGAATGAAATCTAGAAATACTATGAAATTCCACAAAAATAATTAGAAGTATAACACAGCCAATACTATTATTTATACGGGGAATAATTAGACTCAAGAAGATATAAATTTTAATAAATTACGGACAAGAAAGAAAATACTAACAAGAATCAGTAGTAATTAGAAACGGAAATTATAAAACAGTACAAATTATGTCCCCTGGAACCTACCTAGTGGAGATGTAAATACAAATGATGAGATAACAGAAAAATAAATAATTATAGGAGAATACCATTAATACTACCATTTAAATTTTTAAGGAAACCAGAATTTCATTAGGAATAAAATGGTAGAAAAATTAAACCATACATATAGCAAATGAACCAATTAACAATAACTTGCGCAAATCAGAAAAATAATTATCAAAAGAACAAAATAAATAAGAAAAATATATTATACCTTGCAAAATTATTGTAGAAGGATACACCACAGATATTCTACCCCTATGATAGATACAGGACACAGAGCGAATATATGTAAATATAATGTTTACACAGAGAGATAAATGGAAAAATTAAAAACCCCTATGGTGTTAACCGGATTTAATAATGAAAGAAGTATGATTACATATAAAAGCAAAAAGATAAATACAATTATGGGATAAAATACTAACAGAGAAGAATTATAATGTTGAATTTATCAACCACAAAAGATATGTTGTATGAGGAATGCCATTTCTAGAAAGATTTTAACCCCACATATTCTAAAAACGAAAATACATGGGTGGTTTACTACACCAGGCGGAAATAAAATAGGAGCAAAAAGGGTGATTTAATAAACAACGCAAACCTATAAAATGGTAAAGTAATGGAAAAAATAACCAAAAAAGGAAAATATAAATAAAAACAAAATAAACAACATTATGAAATTATAATATTTACACTAGACCAAGTACATAATTCATGAACAACTTGAATTCTATATATATAATGAAATCCATTACAGGATGGGAAAAAGCCATAACAAAAATAAAAATTGAATTAACAGAATGAAATATTTAATAACACCGAAACCTTTTAAATTATTTTGATGATTTAAAAGAATTTAAAAAAATACACATAGAATGAACTATTGACAATACTTATATAACAAGAAAGTAATAGTAAAGTATACAAGTCCAACATTTAAGTTAAATGAACATAGTAACAAAAAGAGGAAAAAGTAGAACGGTTATAGATTATCGTATCTAAATGCCAAACTAAACATACAATTATCCAATACCAATAAAATAC
Organism: Solanum habrochaites; assembly: GCA_027704765.1. Taxonomy (NCBI): domain Eukaryota; kingdom Viridiplantae; phylum Streptophyta; class Magnoliopsida; order Solanales; family Solanaceae; genus Solanum; species Solanum habrochaites. Next base: position 16,457,958 of record JAKWJA010002496.1, read on the forward strand.
TACAAATAAGAAACATACAAGGATAATCACTATTTAGTAAATTTGATTGTAAATTCAGAATTTTTATCACCTAAACTAGAAAAGAATCTAAACAACTAACAACATTTACCTGTAACACAAGGCTTTTAATGAATTGAATGTTTAACAATTTGGATATAAAATGGCACCAGGTAGATACAACATTTTATGGATAACCATTTCAATCAACTGGAAAATGCATTGTCTTATAGATGATATATTATTATCTTCTAAAACACAAGATGAACATATTAATTATTAGAAAAATTATACTAATAATTAAACATTCAGGTATAAAGTTTAAGCTAAAAAGAAAGTAAAATTATGAAACCACAGATATGTTCCTATAATACAAATAGATAAGAATGATAAAATGCAAACCCCCATAGTCCAAAAAATAATTACCCGTGATGAAACATAGAATAGAAAAAGAAATTACAATCTTTCTAGGATTAGTAACCAAGTAAGAGAATATATACCAAAATAGCAGAACTTTAAAACCCTTACATAAAAAACAACAAAAATGTTTGAATATCATTTTGATAACAAAGATAAAGATTTATAAGACATATCAAGAATTATGTAAGAAATTACCAAACTTTATTCCCCAATGAAAACACAGACATTTATATATTAGTGGAAACAGAAGCAGTAATACAGTTATGGAGGAGTTTCAAAATTAAGATATGAAAAAGAAAAAATATAGGCACCATTTAAGATATTTACTCAGGATCTATGGCCGAAGCACAAATAAAATGGGAAAAAATAGAAAAGAATATTTGCATTATAATAACATGGTTTATTAGCATTTGAACCATATATTGTTTACAATAAATTCATTGTAGACATATATATACAATTAAATGGTGTATAACTAAAAAGACAAGATTCAGTTACCACTCAAGGAAATAGAAATTGATATAAAAATATACTAAATTTTAACATTTACAATTGAAATAATTAAGACTGATAAAAATCTTATTGCAAGAACTATTTCCAGAAAAGATACAATGAGAAAATGCTTCTATGATGACATACCTTTGTCAAAAACTGGAAAAGATAGAAAACGAAGTACAAGTATTAAAAATAGTTAAAAGTTAACCGCATGACTTAAAAATGCGGAGCAAGTCAGCAGCATGACTCAAAAATGCGGAGCTAGAATGTGACGTTGGGAAACACCCTAACGCCTAACAAACAATGTATACAGCTGCAGAAGCACATTGTACAGGAACACATCTGCAGATGAAACATCTACAAAAAAAGAAGAAGGTAAATGAATATATTACCCACACAAATATGAATAACTATTTCTCTAAACCATAGTCCTCCACAAAATACCGAAAAAGATATATTCGTACCCCATCACAAATAAATACTTACAAAGCCATCCCTAGATTCACAAAACAAAACATTAAAAACCAGAAAAAAAAAAGAAAAAAAAAAACAAAAAAAAAAAAAAAAAAAAAAAAAAAAAAAAAAACATTACTAGAATGTTATATAAGAAAATATTACCAGATAAAAAATAATTAAACCCTACAACCTAGAGTCAAACGATACCACCAATCCAAACGAAAATTATATCACCCAATACTACAATGATACAACAAACTCCTAGCACAACCAGGTGAACCAAATCCAAATCTACTGCAACTTGCTACAAATTACGGGCTAATAACAACACTATATACTAATAACTGGAGACGAAGTACTAAAATACCTGAGCTACATAAGGCGATTTCTGCACCTATAAAAGAATAACTAAGAACTTTATTTTATTATAAAGTTCTACTCAGCAACAACAAATAACTATATAATAAATTAAAACCTACAATACAAGTTATTAGATAGATTTACCTAATATATGATAATACCGAAAAAAATAATATCAAGAAGAGATACAAAGGTGGCTATCCCAATTTTTTAGGCAAACCAAAGAACTATTGGGATAGCACCATATAATGAGGTTATCACCAACTATCCTAAATGAAATGCCATCTGGAGTTATTAGAACAGAGATCAAACAATATATACGCTAATTGTAGAGATATAAGAGTCAGCATATATGGAAGAAGTACGACAATGGATATTAAGTCGCTTAAACCATACAACACCTACAACAACATCTATCATGAAATTTCATTTCTCCAACTTGATGACCAGATACTGCAACAATGGACAAAGTATCCAGTCATCTATGGTAAAATGCTACGGAGATGATGAACTATATTCCTGAAGTCCAGCTCTAATGAAGACATATGTAAAGTATGAATAGTATTGTATGTATAGTATGAATAGTATGTTGCCATATTTAAAAGAAACGGCCATATATAAAGAAGTAAAGTGTAAATATGTATGTCGGCCCATATTAATCCCTTCTCCTAATCATAACATGGTCATTTACACTCAATTCATTAGATCTCATTTTGCAACTACTCTTTAATCACACTTAGGAGATTTAACAACACTCAATAAGCCAATTTGCCTATACTTCAATGCACATAGACTTGAGTTAATTAAATCAACAAAGATCTTTATTAGTTAGACCTAGTTCTAGAAAGGTCATACTCAATCATACCATGATTAGTGGCATCCATGGAGAAATGTCCTTCTCCTCAACACACTTACATGTATCATGAGTTCACACCTAAGCAAAATACAAGGTCAAATTCCTCTTAAAATGAGAAATTCTCAACTTTTTTTAAACGTTACACCAAGTACATCACAACAAATAGGAAGAAATTTCACAAAATAACAAATTTCCAACATAGTAATCAACTTTAAAGTAAGCATCTTTTGAGAAGAATAACACAAATCATAGGCACACACATTAACACTAAGCTAAACATGATTCCACTTTTAAAAGTAAGTTTACAATCATGATTCACAAACCATGTCACATAATTTTAAAGAGACTCAACATATTTCATTTTAAAGAGACTCAACGTTTCATTATAAGGCTAGACATTACACCTCACAAGTGACTATGGCCATGTTTCTTATCGTATCTCATGAAGTCAAATGCACAACTAGCATATTAAGATGCACAATACACATGAGAAAACATGGATTTTTATTAAAAAATTTCTTTTATTCACTTCGTAATGTTAATAATATCTTCAAGATAATGTCAATCAATACATACCAAACATATAAAGGTCATGCAATGCACAATTTATATAAAACTCTATTCATGAACAAGCTTACTAAGAATTCATTCTTTCAAGTTCAAGTAAGAATAGAAGGTCTAGGTAGAATATATGTACAACCTATCTACTCCATCACCATCCCCCACTTAGAGTATTCCCATTAAGAGAAACTTAACCAAATCTTTAGAGGATCTTAACTTAACAACCTTCATTTTCATCACTTAAAAGTGATTACCACTTTAGAAGGAATGTACAGTAAGTTAACATAGCAACACTAAGGTATTCAAAACCTTATCATCTTAGGAAAATTATCCTCCAATATCAAGTTAGGTAATAATATTTTACAACATAAGTTATTCAACAATACAATAGACACCAAGGTCATACATCATTAGGGGAAACAATAGAGGAGACTTACTCTTGAGGAATCTTTATTTTCTTTAAACATTAATGTAAGGTAACTTCTAGGTTAATCAAACCAAAATCATCACCCTACACGGATACGAATACTACACTCAATTCTAGGTAAACATCAATTCCACAACACAATAAGAAATTAGAAACAATTATATAACTCATCATGCCATAAGACTCTCATTCTTTATTCCAAATAGAAAATCTCCTTTTTAAATTCATTATCATGTTTATATGCATCAATTCTATACACATTTCAACAACTTTTTCAAAATCAAGTGAACATTTAGAGTTGGTTTGATAAAATATTACAGTAATAAGTTTGTCAAGTATTAAACAAGAACAAAACAAGCGAACATGCTTCAAAATTTTAAAATGCAACATTTAAGCAATTGATGGGAAAATCATGACAATATGAGATACAAGACTTTACCAAGACAAGTATACTAATCATCACACCTAGGATAAAGTTTATACAAAGAACTCCAATACATACTAGGAAACTTATCAAGGACCATATATAGAAAGGGAAACATTGAACACCTTTAAGCACATATTCTTAGGGTAGCATGCTTTCGTGGGTAGTCACTAAGCATTTCAAGTAAAAATCATATCATAAGGCTACCATCATGAAAAAATGTATACTAACATCTCATTCCAAAAGAAATCATTTTAACCATAATAACTTCTAACGTGTTTTAACTATATCATAACATTAATTTCTCAATATAACATGTTATTTCACAAAAAAATCATATATACCCATAATTGGCATCACATCATCAAAATATGCCAAAATTCACCTTCACACATACTCATTCAAACCATAAAACCAAGATATACATTTAAACTCACCTTTTCTCCCTCAAGCATCCAAAATAATCTCATCCAATCAATCACATCTAAAAACACAACCGCACAAGAAAACATAAGAGAGAGATCTTATAGAGTTAAGTTCTATGGCACAATATGAGATAGATGAAGAAGGAAAACTCTATCGTCCTATAACCTCTCATACCATTTGATGTATTGCGACTCACCACCAATGATACAAGACTCTACTAGATAATGAAATATGAGACTTCTTGTACGCTAAACCACTTTAAAAAACCTCATGCTCTGATATCACGTTTCTCACAACCGCGGAGGACCCCTAGAAGTAACATAGCGTACTTGACCTCTCAGAGGTATTATAAAAGCCAATAGTTATCATTAATCTAATTGACAAAGTAAACGTAGCAGAAAATTTAAAACATTTTATAGTTCATCATATATTAGAAAATTTACTTCACACACACACACACACACATATATATATATAATAAGTCAAAACACATTTTTAGACCTTAATACTCTTTCACATGTTAGAGTCAACAACATTAGAGTACATTAGGGACACGAACCTTAAAACATAAACTTAAGCACAACCGTATACACTTCACAGTAAAGAGATAAGTATGAGATCCTTAAACTTAAGGATTCCTTTTATTGAGCTTGGGGATCATCTATCAAGTTCTTGACCATTCAAGACTTCCTTTAAGAATCCATAACCTACACTTTGTGTAAAAAGTAGAGAAGAATGGGATTAGTACAAGAATGCACTCAAGTAATGCAACCATGCAAAACTTCATTTAAAAAAAAGGGACATTTTCCTAAACATACTTCATATGCCTATTTGAGTAAATCTTTATAAAACCTTTATTCAATTGCATTTATATCATTCACATATTTCATATAAACATATTCAAAGACCAAACATTACATAATATCAAATATAGAATTAAAGTCATAATTGAGTCACATTACAGTAACCTCTTTCACGTTTACGGTGAGCATTATTTTCTTTTATTAATTTACTTCCCAAGTAACCCTCTAGTGATTCTTGGTGCAATGTATGACCTTAAGGTAACAATAAAGTGTACATATAACGTAGATAAGTCATCACATGTCATCATACAAGTACAACCTATCAAAGATACATTTAGGTTAAGGCCATAGGAACACTAAAGTAAGCTACACCAACTTACACCTATATTGACTTCACTTCACATACATCATCATTAGACCGTGTTAATGACCCCAATCTTAGTCTACTAGTGCAATGCACATGTGAAGATCTATCACCCCAAACATTCTTAGTAAACCCTTCATGCGACCCCTAACCTTATTCAACAAGTAAGTGAAGGCAACTTCATTCATGTCAATACAAGACGTTCATCATATAGTCATTTATACAAACATAATACATATAAGGATAGATCACATTCATAGGTTCATGCCATGAACATTTTCATAATCAGTAGAAAAATACTACCATACCATCAATATGTACATAATCATAAACATACACATTAGGTCAACTTCCTAGGACTTCCTAAGGAGATACTTGTGCAATGTCTTGATGGGTACGTTACTTCCATGTTTCCTAAGTAACCTTCCTTAAGTCCTCCTAGTTAGAATCCTATTTATTTACTTTCATTGTCCATTTTACTTTAGGGAAACTATAGCCTTAATCGACAGTAGGACCATGGTACTAAACATAGAATTTGGCGTTGTAGTGTCTTACACCAATGGAAGGTGTTCCTACCTAGCCAAGGTAGAACATTAAAACATGCTAGCATACTATGTGATATCACATTGCTAGATCCTATGTTGCAAGCATAGTTATGTTACATGTGAAAACCCTCTTCATGCGAAGATGGGGCATTATGGTTATTCACTTATGCAAACCCTATTTATGCATATTGACACATTGTGGTTATACACCTCATGAGATTTATGGTAGACCTTCATTTCTACACTGGAAAGGGACACATATTCATATTCAAGATCACTCGGTGCTAAGCTAAGTTCCCTTTATTAAAAGCCTTCATTGACATTACTTTATAAAATATAGGCTTAGGAGATTCATCCCCTTATATTCTTATTTCAGAGGTCATATATGAAAGTTTATCGACCTAAATCACGTGAGAAGATCCTTTCACGTGGACATAGCAAATGTGTTGGCACTATCTAGTTTAGGATACACTTGAGCACACTTTTAAAAGCTCCTCTATTGACTAGTAATCATTCATGTGTGTGTGTATACATATATGTGATCAAACCTTTCACATAACACAAAATGTCACATATGTACATATATCAATGCATAAGTCTATATGTGTACCTATATGAGCAATCCTTTCGTATCAACAGTCCAAGAAACCATGCACATTCATACTTCATCATCTCATATACTTAATATCATAGGATATAATTCATCTTCATAACGAGTTCGTACAATTCTATGCATGTCCTTAGAAGACCAACTGTCACGACCCGCAAGTACACCTTTGAAGTTAGGGCATCCTTGTATCGTCACACGACAAATGAGACTTCAAGAAGTCTCCTATAATCCTCTCGTATCATTCATTGCGTAATGGACATTCTAAAATTGGTAAGAATTAAAAGTATCTTCAGACACGAAGAAACTTTTCATACACATTATACTACCGGAAGACTTCCATTTGAAACGTTAAACCTTTACAATAATATACTTGAACCATCTAAACTTTACAGTATACAACACTTGGGACAAATCCCAAACAAGAAAATAAAATAATGTCTATGACATAAGGGACATGTGGATATTGGCCTCGAATCAATGGGGACTCACCAATACTTCATCTTCAAGACTTAGAAACATATCCATCCTCCATGGCACAACAAGACTTGCAATTCCCCATACTTTAGTCAAAAAGGTAAAAGAAGGGGTTAGAATATTAGATGTACTAAGTATGGAAGCCATGCAAAAATCATGAAAAGGGGACATTCGGTAAATCACATGTTTTCATGAATTTCGATTAAAACATCATACTATAAGCATAAGAACAACATTTAACAACTTAGAAATGCATAACAAATCAGTTAAGAAAATAATCACATTTTTAGCACACATTACATTGAATTCACTTCACTGTACAGTGAACTCAATTCACTGTTACAGTGAAGCTCCTTCACTTCATTTTAAACCACATTTAGCTTGTAATCTTCTCACTCAAGGCTATCTTAAAATTCACTCAAGTCATACAAAGAGATACCACCCATACACCCTCTCTAGATGTTCCTAAATGGCCCTCAACATTACTTATAATGAGTCACATACACACTCAAGAGACATTAACATAAGAACATGAGATTTTCCTACAAAGATGACTCCAAGGTTGACATGATTGAGTTGGGAAGCGACCGCCCATACAATCCCTTAAGCATACACTTAAGAGATCCTATAGACTACCTAAGATAGAATTATTCTTATTTAACACATCAGCATATAGGTAATATGATATTCTCCTTCAAAAGGTTATCGAAAGACTTATTTAAGTAAATTAAGAAGATAACATCCATTGTGACCTCTTAAAGATTACCTAAGTAATCCTTAAGACTAAGTAAGGCTTATATCATGTCTACATAATCAACCAACTTCCCTAACTAGAGTCATTCTTAAGACTTATCTATGTAAGATAAGAAGTGACCATTCATATTCCCCTTTCACAACTTAAATAGACAACCCTTAATTACTCTAGATAAGTACTAATTCATTTAACATATTTCCTTAACTTAAGTCATTAAATCATTAGTTCATTTAGGACTCATTCACCACATAAGGGACATTCAAGTAATGGTCTTAGAGAGGACCTAGGCACTCTCACTAACACCTTCAAAGTCTATTATGCAATGGCTACATAGTGTCTCATACCACCACCTAAACTTCATAGAACATCTCTTGTGCTAGTAAGTATCCCATATAATGAGAATATGAAATAACGGACATAAACCATGTTAGCAAGCATGGAATCCGGAGTTCTAACCTACTCCGATGAGGGTCTTCTACTTTCCAAGGGTAGAACTAGGCACATCCCATGTAGGCACATGGTTAAGGAATATGTAGGGCGTTTTGTATTCTAGTCTCATACTTAACTAGAACTACTTCACTTATCATACTCACTTGGTGCTAGCCTTCGTTCTCATAGAATAATTCACATTAAAGGTTCATATAAGAGGGTTCCATAACAAGTTCATAACCCAATCACATTTACCCTACCAAAGAGGTCCTCTTAGGGCAACGTTCCAATGGAGACAAGAAATTTATTACGACTTTCCAAAGGACTACTGTGATGTCATTCCATCCAATTAACCTTAAGCCCATCATTCCTTTACTTGAAGGATACTATTAAGACTTTCGACTTCAACATACAAACCTTACCACTAGGTTCAAGATTTCACATAAAAAACCATCTTAACATCATTCAAGATCACATATATTTCATACATTCCATACTAAGAGACTATAGCATCCTAACAAGATATTACATATTCATATTCATACAAGCATAAAGTTAGGAACCCAAATTAACCAAGACAAGACACCACATACTTCACCTTAATACATATTACTAATCATTCTACAGGCACATAGGAGTAACCATTATCATCTTTGAGTCATCCTACACACTACCACATAATCATCAATATAACTACTATAGACTCATATAGTCAAGTATGAACAACCATGCATCAACCCGACAACTACACATAGAAGCACATAGTCATAGTCTACATGATTTCCTAATCTACATAGAAAGAACACATACTTTCACATTACTTCACATATTAATAGATATACTTATATTTCACATAAAAACTATACAAAACATCAAAGTACTTCTAGTAGTTCCGATAAGGACATGATCATCATATTGCATAAAGTAATGCTGCCAAGGCCACATCAATTCACATAGCGCCGCCACTATAAGTGGATAATACCAATCACCAGATAATTGAAGTCTAATTAACAAGAAATCAAAGGAATTAGGTCAGATTACCTCCACTCCATCTAACAACTTCGATTCCAAAGCTAAATTATCGAATTCAATATCATAAGGCCCTCACCCAAGGTCATAATAAACAATTCAATACAATTATATCAATAATAAATGAAAATAGGAAAATTAATTGAATACATATCAATCTAATACATCCTTGATATCAATTGAATCTAATTTTTGCATCATTAGATAGCTCATAGAAAATTACATTAGTAATCATAAACCTAAAGTAATTATCAATTCAATAAGTATAACATTCAATATATCTAAGAATATTCAATACTCAATTGATCAAATTGAAACCTCCTATAAAAAAATTAACCATAATCTATACATGAACCAAAACCCTATAACAATCTACACACGAATTCATGAATATCAAAGAATAATCAATTCACCCATATTTTAGTGAAATTTAGAGATTTGAGAAGATAAAGGTTTCATGGAGAATTTCATTTTAAAACATAAATTATACATCAATTTCATCATATATAAACGTTTGGAAACCATTTATGCAAGGACCCAAGACTTAGAGTAGAAATTGGTCTTTTTCATCTTATTGAACTCTTTGAAAATCATCTCTGAAATTGGATCTAAGGTGATATAAAGCCTTAAATGAAGAACTCCCGTAACTTATTTGAAGAATACAAAACTAATTGAAGAAGAAACTCCATTTAAAATCCATCTTCAAGTTCTATCTTCACTTTGAACTCACCTGGAGGTTTTTGGAGAAACTTTTGAAGGGAATATGTTTTGATTTAGGTGTTAGGGTTATAATGAGAGTGTAATGACTTATATACTCTTAAGATATCAATAAACAATAAAAACAACCGTCCTCACACTTAAAAATACTTGGAGTCTTGTACGCCCTTAAGTAAAAAAAAAAACTGGCAGGAAACACACAGCCCATCAAAGGATGCATCGATAGTCTGTTGTCTCATCCACGTCCCGTCGATGGGGGTCTCGTGGGTTGTACCTGCCACTCCTCAACCTTCAATACAAGTTTCTCCATCGATGTTACCCATCGACGGGTCTTTGACTGGCCGATCGGCCGTCATTTGGGTCGTCAATCACCACTACATAGAAGTGTTAAGCTTTAATGTTGGGGTCCTTCTTTAGGGACATTTGTGGGTCCTACATGGAGTCGTATCCGGACCTTTCCATAACAAATATGTTTGTATACAATTTTAGGACCTACCATGTAAGTTTCATCCAAAACGAACACGTAAAACTCGAGAAAATATAAATAGATACACAAGGTCGTTTCAAGGCAAGCCTTTCGAACGTCATGGATGTTTGACCTCCAAACTTCACAAAACCTGACACACTTTCTATATACACTATAATAACTCATTTAAGAATCTTAAAAACTAATGGATCACATATAAATACATAAAACCACATATGAGGCACATAGGTCACTTAGTCGTCGAACGTCTTGGTCGTCCCTTGACGTTTGACTTCCAATGCACCTAAACTCTTAGACACTGCCTCAAACCTACATTATAAATAATTTTAGTACCTTTGACCATAGTAATGATCATGTTAGGCTCTATCTTTACCTATGTCATTTTCGTGGTCTTACATTCTCCCCCACTTGGACAATATTCGTCCTCGAATAACACTTGTAACTCTCCGAAAACTCCCTAGTATAGAGACTCAATTAGCAACTCATGAACATACCATATAGACTATAATAAAAAAGAAAACATCAATTTCACAATATCTAGAGACTCTCAACACAATAAGAAACTAGAAGACAATTCCTATACTCTCATTGCTGCAAAACTGCATGAATTCTTCCAAAATAGAAAAAACTCGATTTATATTCAATATCATGCTTATATCAATCGTTCTCCACATTACAACAACAATTTTATACCAAAGAATCATTATTCGATGTTGAAAAGTATTACAATTATACAGGACGGCAGTGCTACATTAATTGAGAAATGATTTTTCAAAAATTCAATTTTAGAAGATTCTGATATAAACAAGCTAATATGCAAAGTAAACATCATACCAATTTCACACCAAAACCGAGGCCCGACTGGCACCCACATTACCCTCCTATGTGAGCGAAACAAACCATCTAAACCTTAACATGTCAATTTAATATTAACATAACACAATGCGAAGACTTAACTCATAAATAAAAGACAATTCAATAACTTCTAAAATTCAACATCTATTACTTTCCCTCAAATCTGGAAGTCATCACCACAAGAACATCTATGATCAATTTCCTAAACTAAGAGTATTCTATAAGCTAAAAACAAATAAAAGCTATTCTATGCCAAAACTTCAAGCATCGAGACATGAGGAGGAGATCCAGTCCAAGCTAGAAGCATTAGCTCACCCTGAAGATCCGGTGTGACGAAGCTGGCTTGAACTAACTGTTGAGTCGAAGATGACTACTACGTTTGCTGTTCACTCCACAAACTAAACAAAAAGGAAAACATAAAAGTAGGGGTCCGTACAACCACAAGTACCACTAAGTAACTGAGTAGGTATCATCGGCCAACTCAAATTAGAAAACAGTATATATCAAGTAACATCATAAAATCAACCAATATCCTTAGCATGGAGCATTTACAATTAACCATAATCCTGTGGTTACAACACTCAAGCACATCAATGAAGACTCACGCCTCCTCATCATACTCGTTTGGGGGAACATGTTCTTTAGATTGGTATATTAGTATCTCTTCAAGATTCAATATAGTTCTTTACTTCTCTCGTGCGGTACGTGACACTCCCGCTCCTAATTCTAAATCCTGGTGTCGGAACGTTAACTCCGTCCTCATATTCTATCCTGGTGTCGGAACGTGACACTCCGATCCTCATTTCTATCCTGGTACCCTCCGTAACTTGTCACCCTATCCATATACTATCCTGGTGTCAGAACCGTGACACTCTATCTCTCCATCCCTCATATTCTATCCTGGTACCGGAACCGTGGCACCGATCCATATACTATCCTGGTGTCGTAACGTGACACTCCGATCCTCATATTCTATCCTTGTGTCGGAACGTTACACTCCTGATCCTCATATTCTATCTGGTACCGGAACTGGCACCCGATCCCCTAATCTCACTACTTCGTTCATTAAGCCTTCTTTTATACAAGGCATCGTCATTAACAAAGTAGATTAGGGTTTCCTTCAGACTTTAAGATTCAATAGCTTTATCATGCTTATTTTTCTCCCAATCATTATATTATATAGATCAACCTGCATACATAAATTTAAGCATATAACGACCTTAAATAATACTACCTACCCAAAACACACTATCTTCGCTATTAAGAGTTTACTACGAATAGTGTTAGAAAACCATCACCTACCTCCACCGAAGAATTGGTTGTCAAACAATCAAATTCCTCAATTTCTTGTTGTCCTCTTTCGTTTCCTCTCTCTCTCTACTCGTTCTCCTCTCTTTTTCTTTCTGTCTTTGTTCTTCTATTTTCTTTCACGAAACCCTCTTTCCTTTTAACCCTAATTATTATGTATTAAGAATGAAAGATGAAATATACCCACTAATTAACTTAAGGTTACCTCTTTTAACCCAAGTTAATTAGACTTATTAACATTAACCCTCTAACTTTATAATTAAATGCCATGAATAGTCAAAAACTTCCACTTATAAAACGTGTAAAGAAATCCGACCCGAACTTGGATTTGCGTACCCTTGACGGGCCCGGCGCGCTGCGACGGTCCCCTGCTTCCGTCTATGAACAGAGACTTTTTTAAGTGATGGCCTGTTGACGTGGCCGTCCGAGCCTGCGACGTCCATCCTGCCCACTGCCGTCACTACGTTCAGGAGTCGTTTTTCAGTACCCAATTTCAGATTTTCTAAGTGTTTTGAAACGACCCATGCACGACTGTCTGTCGTGCCTTGACGGTCGTCGTGGCCTCCGTCACCTATGCCAGTTTTTCCAGAAATAAAATCTGTTGCTCAAAAACGACTAAACAGGGTCGTTACAATAGATACCAATTTACCCATCGTTCGTCCCCGAACGATCACTAGAAGGAAAAAAGGCGAAAAGGAAACCTGAATCTGTAAACAGATGTGGGTATCTTTCTCGCATATCTGCCCTCTTCTCCCCAAGTGGCTTCTTCAAACCGGTCGATTCTTCCATTGCGACCTTGATGGATGCATTCTCTCTTGACCTCACTTGCGAACTTTCTATCTAAATAGCAACAGGNGAAGAGGAGGGAAAGGGATGTCGCTGGTGGAGCAGCCTCATTGCTTGCTCTTCCGCCCCTCGCCGGTGTTGTCCACTAGAGTTGTCTCACAGAGGTAAGTCTTATCGCTGGACGCGGAGTGTCCCCTTGTCGGCGATGTTGATTCGGGACTGGTCTCCAGTGGTGGCTGTAGAACTCCGGAAGCTCGACCGGTGGAGCTGCGCTGAGTCAGAGAAAATAAAGAGAAAGGAGAAGAGGAGGAGAAGGAGGAGAGGCTAGGATCAAAAGGTAGCGACGGGAGAGGGGAGAGGGGCGGGAGGAGAGAGAGAAGGCGGCGGATGCCAAGAAGAGGGGGGAGAAGAGAGGCCCCCCGGGGCCCGGGTGGCGGCTGGGAGAGAGGGGAGGAGGAGGAAAAGAGAAGGAGAGGCGGCTGGCGACTGGCTGCCGGAGAGGAAAGGGAAGAGGGCGAAAGAGAAGACAGCACCGGAGAGAGAGAGAGAGAGGCGGCTGAAAAGAGGGGTGAGGAGTAGAAAAATTAGCGCCCCCCGATGGATTTTTTAGTGTATGAAATCAGAAGAGAAAGAAAAGGAATTTAATCACAACCGTCGAATTAGATAGAGATGGACGGTTCGGATCAGATCTAGGAAGAATAAGATGGATGGAATGAGATCAAAAGATCAAGTCTTGAAATTAGAATTGGCAAGCTATAGAGTAGGGGGCTAAAATTGCAATAATATTGATTAGAATTGAACGCAAAGAGATGGCTATGATTGAATAAAATTTAATTGGAGTGGCTAGAAATTGAATGAAATTAGCAATAAATAGGCTAGAACTTAAATAATTTCTAAATTATTTTTGTATGATTGGAAATCAACTTTAAATTTAAAACAATCTCGAAATTCGTTAATAATTTGAAAAAAAGAATAAATTTACAATTAATTCTATAAAGGAAAGGATAATAAAATACTATTAATTTTGAAAAAAAACATCGATTCAATATTATAACCCCCCCCCCGACTTTAAACTACGTAAACAAAAAATTAGTCAGAATATAATCCGAAAATGGTTAAAGGTCGGTCAAAATGGCCGGGTGTCAACAGTGAAAAAAGTTTATTCATAGTATATTCCAACTTCTTGAGTAAACCGTTTGAATCAATCGTGCTTTATGTCTTTTCTATTTACCAATGATCCGAGTTTTATTTACCTTTAACTTAAGAAATCCATTTATTCCAATAGCTTTACGTTCCTTAGGAAGGTCAACTAGATTCCAAACTTTGTTGAATTTCATAGACTCTAATTTTCCTTCCATCGTTTTTCACACATTCATCCCTCAGGGCTCATAAGGGCCTTTGATTACAGAATTAGGTTATCCATTCTGTAGTAGACAAGAAAAATATTCCTCATTATCATCATGTCACGACCCAAAACCGAGCCGCGGATGGCACCACATTTACCCTCCTAGTGAGCGAACCAACCAATCTAAACCTTACATTTCAATTAATATAACATAAACAATGCGGAAGACTTAAACTCATAAATAAAAGACAATTCAATAAACTTCTAAAATTCAACATCTATTTAATTTCCCCAAAATTGGAAGTCATCACCACAAGAACACTATGATCAATTTACTAACTAATGAGTATTCTAAGAAGCTAAAACAAATAAAAGCTAGTCTATGCCAAAACTTCAAGCATCGAGACATGAGGAAGGAGATCCAGTCCAAGCTAGAAGCATTAGCTACCCTGAAGATCCTGTGTGACGAAGACTGGCTGAACTTACTGTTGAGTCGAAGATGACGAGCACGTTTGCTGGCACTCCACAATAACAAAAGAAAACATAAAAAGTAGGGGGTAGTACAACCACAAAGTACTGAGTAGGTTCATCGGCCAACTCAAAATAGAAACAATATATTCAAAAATCATAAAAATCAACTAATATCCTTAGTGCATAGCATTTACAAGTACCATTATCTTGAATACCACCAAGCAATCTGAGGACTCAGCCTCCTCATACCTCTTTTGGGAACAGTTTAATTAGCATATGTCTTTCAAGATCATTATGATTTGTCGTACTGACTCCACCCCTCCTACTATTCAATGAACTGATCATTTCAGTTCGGTATTACACTCCGATCTACATCTATCGTGTCGGTACGTGAACCCGTCACTAATTATCATGGTGTCGGACGTGACACTCCGATCCCATATTCTATCCTGCTGTAGCGTCGTGACACCCGTCCCATATTATATGGTGTCGGTACGGGACACTCCGATCCCCACATCTACCTGTGTCTGGATTCGTGACCCGTCCCAATTCTATGTGTCGGACGGACACTCCGATCACTAATCTCGTTCTATTATGTATCACTCGATCTTTATACTCAAGCGTCACGCATCCCATCATCACTTTCGTATTAAAGCCTTCTTTTATACCAAGGCATCTCATTAACTTAGGATTAGGTTTATTTCAAGATTTGATTCATAGCTTATCATGCTATTTTATCATCAATAGTATAAATAAAGATCACAATCATACAATTAAGCATATAGAAGACTTATAAACTACCAACACATATCATTCGCTTTAAGAGTTTACTACGAATAGTGTAAAACCATAACTACCTCCACCGGAGATTGGATTCACAACAAGCTATTATAATCTTGTGTCCTCTTCGTTCTCTCTCTCTCTACTCGTCTATTCTCTTTTATTCTTCTCTTTGTTCTTTCTATTTTTCTTATTCAAACCCTCTTTCTTTACCCTAATTATATATAATTAGAATGAAAGATGGAAATAATACCCACTAATTAACTTAAGGTTACCTCTTTAACCCCCAAGTAATTAGACTTATTAACATTAACCCTCTAACTTATAATTAAAGTAGGAATAGTCAAAAACGTCCCTTAAAACGTGTAAAGAAATCCGACCCAGACTGGGGATGTGCGAACTGGACGCCCGTCGGCCTGCGACGGTCCGTCCTGCAGTCGTCCCCAAGGTGCCAGAGATGGTTTCACGGAAGCCGTGACGGCGTCACCCTGGACAGGTCCGTCCTGCCATTGTCAAGTTCAGAGAGTTTTTCAGTACCCAATTTCAGATTTTCAAGTGTTTTGAAACGACCCCCCCATGCGGCCGCTGTCGTGGCCTGACGTCCGTGCCTTCCGTCACTTCAGCCAGTTTTTCAGAAATAAATCTGTGCTCAAAACGACATAAACAGGGTCGTTACAATAGATACCAATTTACCCATGTTCGTCCCCGAACGATCAAAGAAGGAAAAAAGGGGAAAGGAAGTGAACCTGAATCTGTAAACAGATTGTGGGTATATTTCTCGCATATCTGCCCTCCTTCTCCCAAGTGGCTTCTTCAAACCGGTCGATTCTCCCATTGCACTTGATGGATGCATCTCCTTGACCTCAACTTGCGAATTTCTCTTTAAAATACGCAACAGGCTCCTTCTCATAAGAAATTTCATCACGCCAAAACTGAATCCACACAGGATAAGTACTTTCCATCCCCATGGTATTTTTCAACATGGACCTGGAAATTCCGGATGTCACTCGGACAGCGACTGGAGGACAAGGCTAACTCATAGCCACCTCCCTACTGTTAAGTACTGTCAAAGGGACCAATGTACCTTGGGATTAGCTTTGCCTCATTGTACCCAAACAGCATCAACCCTTTCAGTGGCGAAACTTCAACAAGACTTGTTACACCCTCACAGAACGCTAACTCTCAACCCCTTCGATCTGCATATTCTTTTGCTACCTTTGCCTACCGCTAGAAGTTTCTTGAATGGACTTCACTTTCTCTATCGTCACTCCTCTCAAACAGATCAGATACCCCCAAGGCTTAACCTCGAAAGCATCAAAACTAACCCAATGGGAGACCTACATCTCCTACCAACAATGCTTCAAATGGAGCAATATCAATGCTGAGTGATAGCTATTATGGTTGAAAACTCCTCTAAGTGTAAGAAGCGCTATCCCAATGGCCAACAAATCTATCACACATGCACGAAGCATATCCTCCAACACTTGAATCGTTTCGCTCAGACTGACCATCGGTCTGAGGGTGAAATGCAGAGTATAAGGGCCAAAACTAGTACCATAATTAGCATGCATTCTCCAAAACTTAGAAAGTAAACTGCGGCCTCTATCTGATATGATGGAAGTGGAAAAACCCATTGCCAATGAACAACTTCTGAGTAGAATCGTAAAGTTTGGCTAACTTCTCTGCATTATTAAGTCCACCTTGAACGGATGGAAAATGAGAGACTAGTTAATCTGTCCACATACCCCAATGGAGTCGAACTTGCCCAATGTCTTGGAAGACCAACCACGAAGTTCCATTGCATTCTATCCCATTTCCATTCCGGAATGGGCCCTGCTCTGGAAGCTCCTCCGGGCCTTTTGGTTGTTCATACTTACTTGTTGGACGTTTGGACATTTGGCCCAAAAAAATCCACAATATCACGCTTCATTCTACTCACCAAAAGTGTTGCTTTAGGTCACGGTACATCTTGGTGCAACGGATGTATCGAATATCTCCCTGCACTTATTGACACTCTGTCAGAATAGATGTTGATAAAATCATCGACGCGGGTACACATACCTTCCCCTTAATTCTCAAATACACCTCCTCATCGATGTTCGCTCTTTAGCGTTCCTGCAACATTTATTCTCGAGATACGGATAAGTTTTTAATATTTTCATTAAACTCTTTCCCTTATCTTGTCAAGAGGAGGAAGAGCCTTGCCTCAAAAAGCTTAACAAATCCTCCTTCTCATTTAATTCTAACTCATAACCGGTCGTTAGCAAGAATTGAACCTCCTAGCAATGGGCGTCTAGACGAGCTTGCAAGTGAGCTAGACTTCCATGCTTTCCCCCCGGCAGACGCCTTTCTAATTAAAGGCCATACGCTACAAACATTCGCCTTCCCCGGATGATTACAAAATAGTGATGTCGTAGTAGTCTTCAGTAGTTCCATCCATATCCTCTGTCTACAAATTTCAAATATCTCTGAGTGAAGGACAGACTGTAGACTCGATGATCCGTATAGACCCTCACACTTTAACCCAATAAAATAGTGTCTCCACGTGCTTTAATGCAAACACCACTGCCAGCCAACTCTATCATGGGCGGTAATACGTTCTGACCTTTAATGCCTCGAGCAAAGCAATAAACATTTTCTCTGGCATTAGTACTGCACCCAAACCAGAATAGGAGGCATCACAATAAACAATGAAGTTTTACCTCACTTTGGCTAAGTGGTTAAGGATAGGTGCGGTAGTCAACAGAGGTCTTGAGCTTCTGAAACGCTTCCTCACCACTCATCGACCATTACAAAATTTGTAACATTTTGCTTAGTCAAGTTGTAAGTTGGGAAGCAATAGAAGAGAATCCTGACAAATCGGCGGTAGTAGCTAGCTAACCAAACAAAGCTCCTTATTTCTTGAACATTAGTAGGTCTTACCAATTCTTCATACTCGATCTTAGAAGGATCCACCATAAATCCATCCTTAGAAAAACCACGTGCCCCCAAGAAGGACACTGACTGAATCTAGCCAAAACTCACACTTGGAGAATTTTGCATAAAGCTTTTTCTCCTCAACATTCCAACACAATTCTCAAATGCCTCCTCATGTCCTTTACTTTGGAGTATACAGTATAGGTCGTCAATTAAATTACAGTCACAATAGTATTTTTTTTCACGATCCAGATAAGGCCTCACAAAAATCCCCCCCGTTCACTTAAACACCCCCCTAATGAAGGCCCCAGCAGGGGCATTATTTCGTACAAAGGACACTTTACACAGAATCACTATGCCATATCCTGGTTCGAAAAGCAGTCTTGGCACAATCTCACCCGCACGTATTTTCCCCCCCCCTCCCCAATTGATTTGATAACCAGACTCAAGTCGATCTTAGAA
Source organism: Solanum habrochaites (assembly GCA_027704765.1). Classification (NCBI taxonomy): domain Eukaryota; kingdom Viridiplantae; phylum Streptophyta; class Magnoliopsida; order Solanales; family Solanaceae; genus Solanum; species Solanum habrochaites. The sequence continues at coordinate 16,477,515 of JAKWJA010002496.1, forward strand.
AAGACCACAAGACACCTTGAACTTGACGAACAAATTTTTCCATCAATGCGCGGGCGAGGAGACCCTGTTCTAATAGGTACTTTATTTAGTTGCGAGAATCTATGCACATACGAGGCTCCCATCTTTCTCTTACAAAACAAAAACAGGAGCACCCGAAGGGGATGCAATTGGTCTAATGAAGCTTTTTGTTCAACAATCTCTTAAGTTAGCCTTTAAACATCCCGTAACTCAGCAGGAGACTTCTATAAGGGGGGTATATAGAAATGGGGCGGAGTACCCGGTTCCAGGATCGATGCAGAAGTCAATTATCCCTATATGGTGGGATACCAGGAGATCTGCAGGGAACCACATCTGAAAAACTCGCGGGGACGATTGAAAAACGACTCAATTGAAGGTACTTGGGGAGTATCATCCGGAGGTGTGCCAAAGGAAAGCTAAACAAACCTACTAACCATTCTTTAGCAGAATAAAGGAGACGATACGAACCAGATGGAAGTGTAGTCACCCTCCCACACTAACGGATCTGTCCCAGCTTGGCTACGTCACCGTTTAGCATTACAATCCAAGATCGCAAAGGCGGAGAAAGCCAAGTCATACCCAGCATTACCATCAAAATCAACCATTTCTAAGATAACAAACTCTCATAAGTGTTGCTCCCACAACTTCACCAAACAAGCCTATTATACCTTTTCAACTACCACATACTCACCCACAGGAGTGAAACAACGAAAGGCCATATCAAGTAATTCACAATTGTAAATTTAGGACCATTAGCAAAATGAGGAAGATAGGATACATTTAAGAAAAATGTGGATCCAGGATCAAACAATACAAAAGCCATGCAATCACAACACCAGAAGATTAACTGTGATGACAGCATCGGATGTCACCGCCTCCAATCTCCCAGGGGAAACGATGGGAGGAGGAAAGCACAACAGGGCCCTTTGTTTGTTTGTCGTGTCAACACACCATGGTAGTGATGTAGTCGATCCAGTTTGCCCACTCCCCGGCGTTTTGGTGACACCATTACCTAGACCACCGTCATCCAGAATACGGGCTCACCATGACCACATCACCTCTAGCTATTGGGGGTCTATAACTTGTTTGGACAATTCCTTCTAATAGCAGTCTCCCACATCCATAACACTCTCTGAGTCGGGCATAGGTCTCATCAGAGACAGAAGTGTTGACCGGTCTGAGGTGGACCCCAAATACAGTCGTAGTGAAGGACTGAATGGTCGAACTGAGTACCTCGAAACCCTGTCCTCTAGGTAAGGAACCATATTAAACTCACCTCCCTGGGTCGCAACCTCTTTGATGTCGATGCCATGGTAAATGCATCTGGCCTTCAACTCCTTCAACCTCTACTACGGAAGTCTACTTACCTCGTGTGAAAAGATTTCGCTGTGCCGCGCTACCTGTATGCTAAAGCTGAAATTTGCAACTATGATCTCAACCCCTCATAAAAAAGGCGAATCCGCTATTGTGCACTGAAACAAAGTTGGGTGGCTATTGGATAGTGCACTAAACTTAGCCTCATATGCATTGACCGGACATCCTACCTGGATCTAAGGCTTTTAAGAAACTCATCCCTTTTCCTATCCCTCAAAGTCCGGGGGATATCCTTCTCCAGAAACAAGCTAGAGAATGAGGGCCCAAGGCTAGGTGGTGCCCTGTTGGTGAACTCAACTGTGACCGCCACCCCACGTCTCTTGGCGTTACCCATGCCCAACCACTGGTAACTCACGAAACTCAACACCACAAAACCGTTCTAACTAAACCCATCTTGTGTGAGTAAGCTCATGACAGTCAACCAGAAAATAGTAAGATCCTCGATTCTGCCACCCTGAAGACTTGGAGGTTTCAATGTCAAGAACTTACTGAAACCAGTTCCCACCCACGCTGAACCATTTGCATACTCCCCCCAGGCCCAGTAGTAAGGGCGTGGAAACGTGCCTATGTCCAATTGAGGCATCCATACGAGGGGCCATAGTGGCTGCATGTTGTGTACCTCGAAACCGGGTGTTGGTGCAGAAAAAAACTGGTGGTGCCTACCCTGATCAGAACAATCCCAATAAATAAGCGAGAACATGATTTGATCATCTCTGGGGTAGGTTGGGGTGCATTTCCTCATTTTGTGACTTTTCATTATCCCAATCCTCCCCTATCTTAATACTTCCTCAGTAGTGGATGGAGTCACCGCCCTAGCACCAGATGGGTAGGGGCTCGTCCTCTCCTCTAGAGGAGTCCTCCCACGACCTCTACGCGGGCCTCTTGCCATGTTGCCACTGCGAGCTTACAGCCCCAGTGGCTGGACTCAGAGGCCATCTGTCTTGCTGATGTTGATGTTGCGTAGTCGTTGCTCTAGGTTCTTAAACCATCTGCGAAGACGAGTGAAGATGGTCACGATACCACAGTTGTTATCACCTAGATACCCCAATGTGGATCCAATAATAGCACGGAAAAGAAAGAAGAAAAGAGTGAATTTTCCTAAGGTCTTTAGCCTCTCAAAGAAAAGGAAAGGCGTCCCCCTACCGTTCTTTAAGACTCTAATAGACCTGTTCTTGTGTGATGAGACCAACGAACCTAATGCTATGATACCAAGTTTGTCACGACCAAAACCGAGCCGCGACTGGCCACCCACATTTACCCTCCTATGTGAGCGACCCACCCCCACCACAACTCTAAACCCGCCGCCATCATTCCAAATTAATATCAACAATCACCCCCCAGAACCTATTCGCCGGCACCAGACCCTTAAAACTCATAAATAAAGACAACTTCAATAACTTCTAAAAATTCAACCATCTATTAATTTCCCCAAAATCGGAAGTCATCACCACAAGAACATATATGATTAATTTACTAAACTAGAGTATTCGAAGAAGCTAAAACAAATTAAAAAAGCTGCTATGCGGAACTTCAAGGCATCACGGACATGAGAAGAAGCATCCAGTCCAAGCTAGAAAAGCATTAGCTCACCATGAAGAGCCGTGTGACGAAGGACTGGCTAGATTACTGTTGAGTCGAAGATGACGGCAGTTTGCCAGCAACCACAATCTACAAAAAGAAAACATAAAAAGTAGGGGGTCAGACGACCACAAGTACTGAGTAGATTTCATCTGCCAACTCAAAATAGAAGCAATTATATCTAAGATACTATCATAAAATAAAACTAAATTCTTAACATGTGATAGCACAAGTACCAACATCTCTATAATATCACGATCATATCTATGAGGACTCACAGCTCATTACCTACTTTTGGTTCTACAGGTCTTAGATGAGTATATTAGCATCGTTCAAAGATTAATTATCTTTATTCCCTGGGTCGGTACGTGACAATCCGATCCCTACTACTATGTGTCGGAACGTGACGCTCCACACATCACCTCTACATTCAAGGTGTCGGTACGTGACACTCCGATAACCCCCTACAAATCCCTCACGTGTCGCGTTCGTGACACCCGTCCATATTTCTATTGTGTCGGTACGTGAACTCTGATCCCCTACCCTCTACTGTCGGTCATCCGTGACACCGTCCCACAATTCTATGTGTCGGTACGTGACAATCGATCCCCGACAGCTACGCTGCCTACGGTTCGTGACACCTGTCCCACTAATTCTATTGTGTCGGTGACGGACAACTCCGATCCCTATCTCGTTCGATTAAGTCATCAGCCTTCTTTTATCCAACGGCGTCATCATCTATCACTTTAGTTCATAAAGCCTTTCTTTATACAAAGGCATCATCATTAACACAACCCCGCGCAGATTGGGTTTATATCAGATTTGGGATTCAATAGCTTCCACACTAATGCTGGTTCATCACAATCATAGTATATATATTAAAAGGCACATCATGATACACACATTAAGCATATAGAAGACTTTATAAGACAACACACAATCATTCGATATAAAAGAGTACCCCCCCCCCCCCCCCCCTCCCCATTGCCTTTTCGTTCTTGTCGTGTCGCTATGAACATATAACGTCTCCCCCTGACGCAAGTCGCTGTCTCAAAATGCTATATCTTACAACACCCAACTACGTGCTATCTCTTGTTCTCTCTCTCTCTACTAGTTATCTTGACACGTGTTTGCTACTTTTCGCTCTTATTTGCTCTTCTATTTTTTTATTCACCACACCCTCTTTCTTTAACCTCACATTGTATATAATTAAGAACTGAAAGCACCCTGGCAATAATAAACCCACTAATTAACTTAGCGTTACCATCTTTCTAACCAACCACAGGTAAGTATGATTATTATTACACTTTAACACCACTCTAACTCTTATATACAAGATGGATTAGTTTCACTATTTACACCCCCCAGTAATCTCTATATTACCAAATTGTAATCCAGCAACACATCCGACCCAGACTGGGCGCATTTGACAAATGCGACGGCCCCCAGTTGCCCCACCCTGCGACGGTCCCGCTCAGGGCACACTGGTCGTCGCAAGGTCCAGAGAGTGGACTTTCACCACGAACAGACTACTGTGACGGTCCGTCACACACCTGTGAAGGTCAGTCCCCACGCAATTTAGTTAAGAAGGGAAGAGAGGAGAAGGGGACAAACACCTCCATGTCCACATACTTCTTCATATACCGCCCCCCCTACCCGTGTTTCACTAGCCACACACACCCTTTGTGCATGCTAGTCATATTACCCCTTCCCCCTCGTCGTCGTCCCTCCACCTAGGTTGATACCTCCCCCCCTCTTTTGTTCGGCCTAAAAGCTTCCCTACTCTTATTGCACCAGCGGTACCACCAATTTGTCCTCCAAGCAATATTTCCCCGCCAACCCCCGATGTGTTGACCCAGCCCACGAGGAGCACCACCTCACCCCTGGCCGATGGTGACGTCGTTTGCCCCATGACAGGTCCTCGTGCGTTGTCCGTAGCGCCTCAGCTATTTGTCCAGCAATAAAATCTGCTGCCTCCCAAAAAGATCTCTTCTACACAGTTCGTTTACCACCTATAAGATGTGTTTAGGTACTGCTTTCTCGTTACCTCTCAAACCCGAATTTGAAGTTTCGATTCCTCTATAACGATTTTGGGATCATAACTCCCACTTGGACTAATGAATCATTTCTTGATCATTAAATTTATCGAGTACTTCCACCACCACCCCACTTCGTATCTAAGATGTACTTAACATGTCGTACAGAGTTCACCTTCACCTATTGTCACCCTTTTCGGAAAACATACATTTCTCCACAAATGGTTACATTCGTGATGACAATTCAGTACCACTACACCCTCTTTGATTTCACACCTTCCTCTAGTTCAGCGATGAAACACCCCCTCCCTTTTGAAGCGTCAGAGTACCTTATGATACATTTCTTTCTTTGATTTAGTTATCACCAAAACGATCGTTATATGATGTTGCACAAACCCCACGGGTTTTTTTTTCCCTCGTCGATCATCTTTCGCTTTGTTTTATTGACAGTCTACATTTTCATAAGGATTGTTGGGACGATAGCCTGCGTTTCGGTCTTGTCTAGTTCTATTTTTATTACATGGGCACGACACCACGAAACAACCACAAAAATCATAAACCGGGGGTGGTAAAAAAGTCATTTTATTAAAAAAAATTCTATACAAAAAAATTTTTTACATTTTTAAGAAGGGGGTGGGGAGCTGGTAATTTTTTAATGTTTGTTAATGAAATTTTTTCAAATTTCGCTTTAGTTTAATATTTGATGGCGGGTTAGTGCTTCTTTGTCTGCATTAGGCGTTGGCGGCCTGTTCTTTTTCCCCCGGTCACGCATTTACATTTTTTAACTAACATTTTTCCTGGAAAAAAATGATATGTGCCACCGTATTTTTTCATGGCATCGGCGGTTGCGGTGGTTTTAGGGTGTGCCTTTTTCTATTCTCACGTGCGGTACCTTTTGTCCCCCCCCACCTCACGGGGGGGGGGTTTCTGCCCTGGTTTTTCTTTTTTCTCGTGCCTGTTTTTTGTGTATATTTGTTAATTATTACCAAACAACTTAGGAGAATGATTAAAAATTTTGTAATCTTTTTGGAAATGGAGTGTGGGGTGGTGGTGGTGGTGGTTAGGGTAGGGTTAAGGGGGTGTACGGATGTGGGGCACCTAAGCTTGTGCTAGTTTATGTAATTTTTTTAATCAAGGAGAAAATTTAAAATCTTATTAATTTTGATGGGTTTGAGTTTCGGCCAGGTGGGGTGGGGGGGGCTGGTACAGTGGTGGTGGGGTAGGGTCCGTGGGTGGAATCTCATCTTCTCTTTCTTTTTGATACGGGCTTCAGGTGCGGCTGCGTTCGCTTGGTCAGGGGGGCTGGCTGATGCAGAGTATGAAATGACTTACAAAACTAATTTTATTTTTATTTTAAGCTTGTACCATACCACCGACTTTCTATCGCTATAATAGGGTTTAAACTATCGGTCACCCATATCATCCATGAACAGTAAACATTTTTTTACCTATATTTTAAAATGTGCAGTCGTCCTTAGAGAATTTCTATTTTATTTGTTTAATTCATTTGATTCAACATTATTCGACTCGAGTCGCTTGTTTAGGAAGGTCTTTTCCTTCTCCTTCCATTCCGTTACTAGGTTGGCTTTGAAGGAAGGAAGACATGTGTAGGTAGAAAAAGGTGGAGGTAAGCAATGGGCACAGGAGGTAGGTATAGTAAGCCTTTCATTGTGGACCAGAAAATTTGGCCAAAAATTTAAAAAGTGTTTACACATTTTTATTTAACATTTTTTTTATTGAACAATCAAATGATCTTTTACACTCTTAATTATAATGGTTTTAAATTTAAAAGGAACTGTTCAACATGTCAAAAAGGTAAAATAACATATTATTTTATCATTCTGGGCCATGAAGATTTTCCCTTATATATTAAGCAGTGGTTCATACAAGCATGCGCGACATTCCTCATTTTATTTTACTCTGATTTTTAATCTTTTTCGTAGTTTTGTATGTCATTGATGACTTGTAAAAGGGAGTAATATAATTTCTAATTAAATTAAAGTTATTTTATTTCTACTAAAACAATGAACTAGTAAAGTAAATAAAAAGGAAAAAAGGTCAAATACCCCTCAACTATTCAAAAATTTCTAGATATACACCGTTTTTAAAGTTTGGCTCACTCATGTCGCCTTCCAAATTTCGCATAGATATGCCCTTATAGACGTTAATGATCTGCTGGAGATAACCACTCATTTTCTATTTCTGAAATTCCAAATGAAATTTCCACGTCATATTTGTATACCATAGGAATTTATTGAAAAGGAAAGAGATCAATTGTGTCCCTAATTATTCAGAACCATAAAACAACATCTAACCCACAACAAAGGGGAAAATTATTCCTCTAGTTCAACCCATAAATCAACCCATCTTTTAAATAACCTATATCAACCGATCAATGCCGTTCATATATCATATCCGAACCGCAACCATCATTTTTAAAACAAATCAAAGCCCTTAGTTATATGTTAACTTCTCCATCGTCGAAAGAAGCTTGCGGCGCTAGGGTTTTTAGAAAGGTTATTAAGCTTGCGACGCTAGGGGTCTTAGAAGATTATAAATCTTGAGGGCAGGGTTCTTAAAATATTACAAGTTTAAGTAAGTCTTCTAGATCGAGTAAATATATATTCGATTTTGTACATTTTCTTGTTAGGTTAGGGTAATCTAAATAAAGTTGACCTAGTGAAACATCGGTTGATTTGATTTGTGTCTACCAAAATCACTTGAAATGTATTGTTTGATGTTAAAGGATGTACTTTTATTCCTTTGTGAGCTTGTTTTGTTTGTCTCAGAATGATGTTGTCTTGAGGGTTTGGTTTACTACAGTTTTATGACTTTTAATGTGTTTGTTTGATGTGGTCCCGGGGTGATTTTACTCTTTTCTTTCTTGTATTTTTGAAGGATGATTGATGAAGTTGAAATTGTGTTCAACTACGGGGGTGGTTGGATCATTTCACCTCATTTGGTTTACACTAAAAATTGGTGAACTTTTGGCTTAATTTTGACCCTGAATTATTGAGTCATAAAGATACATGTGATGAGTTTATTTCTAAGCTAGGGTTTTCTCGGGTTAACCAATTGCTAGTCACTAGTCCCTTTGGAAAGTATTATATAGTAGATGGGGATGATGGAATTAGGCCCATCCTTGGCCTACTATGTGAGAAATTTAAAGTTGTCAACTTCTTTATTATGGAGGAGGGTGATCTCACAGTCTTTGCCAAAGTATCACACAATTTCTAAATCATGTATTGTAGAGTTGAGGTTGGTACAATTATGAACACAATGTTGGTTTGATTTGATGATATCTTTCTAAGGGTGAGTAATGTGATTATGAGGGATGAAGTCCATTATCAAGGAAATTGGAAAGAGTAGTAGGTGATAGGTTGGAAGACTTCAAGGAATTGCAAGTTGGTTATGACAGTTAAGGACATGAAAGGAGGTAGATATGTTATGAATTATATGCATTAGCTAACAAAAGGGCTCTGACTATAATCAAAGGTGATACGAAGTGGAAGTAGGTACGGTGTGTGAGAGGATGTCCCTTAGGTGTTTGACTTCAACAGATGGAAAAACTAAAAGGTTAAGATAAAGACTTTCATCAATAAACACACATGTGAGGAGGCTTTTTTTTAATCTAGAGCTGATGCAACTGCTTAATGTAGTACTTCAAGAACAAGCTTCAAAATAATCCTAAGGTATAAGGTAAAAAGATATGAGAGGAGGTCTTGAAAATGACATAAAATTGAATTGTGTCAATCAAAACTTTAAAAGGTCTACGAGGATGACTCTGAGAAGTTGGAGGGTAGTTTTATAGATGACTACAACAAGCTTGGGCCCTATACACAAAGAGATTAAGCAATCCAATCCCGTAAGTGATGTTTGATAAATATTTCTAAGGATGCCCCTAATGGAAAGGAAAAAGAAAATTTTCGAGGATGTACATGGGTTTTGATGCTTAAAAAAGGCTGGAAATCTGGTTTGAGGCCATTAATTGGACTTGGTGGTACATTCTTGAGAGGTATATGTAAGGGCATGTCGTTTTGTGCTTACGACAAAATTTTATGAACATTTGTATCCACTAGCATGAGCAATAGTGGACAAAGAAACAAGAAGGACATGGTGTTGGTTCATTGAGCTATTGAAGGGGTCTTTGGACCTTAAACATAGTGAAAAAATCATATTCATTTAAGATATGCAAAAGGTATGATGATGTTTTAACTCAATTTTTACTCATTGTTTAATACATATTTCTAAGAGGCCCTCACAAGAATTTTACGTATTGTTTGTATATACATTCATTATCATATTCACCAATTTTTTAACTATTAGATTTTCACCAAATTTCATATTCTCATTTGTTTTATTTCCGCTGTTACGGGGACTGATAGATGTTGTTGACAAAGTTTTTTCTGAAGATCAACAATAGGGATTGTGGTGAGACATATTGAGAAAATGGTGCAGGGAAAGGAGGAGAGTGTTATGGTGGTGTGCTTGTAAATATATGGAAGAGTTTAAGGACCAGTTAAATAAGTTGGGGAAAATTTGAGAAGATGGGGCAAGGTATTGGTAAAGTACCACCAAAGGCATGTGTAGAGATTATTTGATACTCAGCGCAAGAACATGATGGTTGATAATGGATTCACTAAGTCATTCAATGTATGGATTCTTGAGGCTAGAGCAAAGCCATAATCAAAATATAGAAGACATAAGAGTGTAAATGATGAGATTGCTAGGGAAAATTGAAAAAAGTTGAGGACTTGGGTTACTGATTTCATCTAAAATGCATGAAGTGGTATATTGACTACAGGGCCACAACCATGGTTGTAAGGTGGAATAGAATGAAGATTGGGTCTATGAAGTGTCTGATGGAGAAGTAGACACACGATCAATCTAGAGCAAAAAAATTGCACTTGCAGAATTTGGAATTATAAGGTATTCCTGCCCTCATTCCATACAAGCATGACACGCAAAAATTTAGATCCAATAATTGAAGTACATTGGTGGTATATTAGGGAGACTTACATGCTAACATATAAAAAAATATGCAGTTCTAAGAGGTCAAAAGTTCTGGAAGGTTGATCCTTCAGTGAATGTTGCCTCCTCATGTGTTGAAACAATTGGACTGACCTAAATTGAAGAGGAGCAGAGAACTAGATGAAGCAATAAAAAGAAAAGGTAAATGGTCTCAGTCCAGAAAAGGCACTCAAATGACATGTAGTAACTGTGATGAACCAAACCGCAATTTGAGGTCTTGTTACAAGGTAAACTACAATATTCCATGTTTTTCATTGGTAGAAAATTAACGTAAATACAAAGACAATTATAGAAAAAAGTGTTGAAAATAATGCACATTAAAAGAAATGCAAAAGGTATTGTCTGACAATGAACATGAAACTGTGGCTGGAACTGAGGCTGGTACACAAGAGTCTACTAGCCGAACCACAAGTTGCAACACAAAAGTTGAACATATGGTATTGATGTTGAAGATGAAGAATACACAACTCTACGAACACTGTTGATTTGTGAATCAGTGTTAAAGGTTTAGAAGTTGAAGACAAGAGTCATTTCAACTGGGGCAAGAAAAAAATTAGTTTTATGGAGATCACACGGCGCGTCAGTGCGATTTAATCTGCATTATTATTGGGTCAAAACAACATGGAAGACAAATAATCGATACCTGCTGGAGATGTGGCAAATGCAGGCAAAAAAAGAAAAGAATCAAGATGACGGGAGTTAAGGGGAGAGACAACCTGTTTCAGATGATGATTTATCGTAATGCTCATGGTTACCACACTGTTTGACAAACATATTGCTGAGGAGTATAAGTTAGGTGAATCTTTCATATGCCTTCGTAGAATGACATTACACGGCTTCTTTTGGTTGGTTTTCTTATTTTTAATTGTGTAATTAAGAACTCCTCTTTTGGTTGTATTTTATATTTGTCATTGTGAATTTATGACACCACTCAGCATTATTTATGAAAATAGTTAGTAGTTTATTTTCAAAAAATTTGGTGGCTTGAGTTACAATTTGTGCCTATTCTTTTCACTTTGATTTGGTTAGTTGACAGTAGTAGAGAGTAGTGTCTCAAAATAGAGGAGAATATGATCATGTCCTAAAGGATGACTTGAATTCTATTAGGCACCTCACAGTTTGGGAATGTACACAAACATGGAAGCAAGATTGTCTCATGGTCATCAAACTTGATACAGAATTCAAATAATGCATTGACTATTTAAGTACAAGAAAATTTAAGCTGCAAATAATGCATTGACTATTTAAGCTGCAGATGAAAGTAGTTGAGAAATTCATCACAACAACTTAACAGATCATATAAACCAAAATGTCTACTAGAATACAAGTCATGATCTACTAGAAATCAAAGTCATGAACCACATCAATCATTTTAATGTTTCCTATGTTAAAGATTACAAAATGATAGAAATTCCTATTCCTTTCCTATTTCATGACCCAAAATGTGATAAATTCTGCAAAACAACACACACAATATAGCTATCACAATCCACATTTTATAAACTTTTTCTAAGACTATCGGCAACAACATCTTCATTATCAACAACACCCCCTCACTCCTAGGAACATAATTTCATCTAGAAGTTCACAATTTTTATTCAATTTCAGATGCAAAAGTATATCATCCTCCTCTTCTCGGAACCTTTTTTTTTCCAGATGAACACTATGTTTTCCTTTTAAATGTGGTGAGATTTGCAACTCTAGGATGAAGAGAATAATCAAACCATTACAATAATCATATTTATAACCCTGCACAATTATGAATTTGAAATCAATAATCACCAAAAATTTTGAAAAGGAATGAAATTGTATGATAAATTTATATTAGGCTGAAACACTTAAAAAGAGCATTCCACATTAGTTGGAGTGAAAGCCGTGAGAAAATATCGTTGAAATACACATTGACTTCATCTTTGATAGACTTGAAACACTCGAATTCTGACTCATTTTTTAAAAACTTGAATGGGGGAAGATAACTGAAGATGACTAGAACACTCTCTTATTGTCGTGCGAGCTTCTCACAATAAAATCGATGGGGGTAATGAGGTCTCTCAATAAACCTAGATTTGAAAATGAAATCATATTATTTAATGGTAATGAAGAAGGACTTTGATAGGGTTTGATAGGTTATTGAAAAGAGGGGTGATTTTGAGTCGGATTAGGGGCATAATTGATACCTTTTCGTGAAAATGCCATGTGGTAATGCAAAATTGACGTGGAAATTCCATTTGACATTTATAAGAAATGGAAAATGAGTTGGATATTTCCAGCAGATCAACTAACGCCCATAAGGTCATATCTATGCGAAAAGTTGGAAAACTTAAAACAGGGGGGGGGGGGTTATATGTTGACGTTTTTGAATAGTGTAGGGGAATATTTGATCCTTTTTCCAAAATAAAATAAAGCATCAAGCCAAAAAAAAAGAACAAATAAATAAATATAAAGAAATATTAAAAAAATAAGGTTAAACTTTTGTTGTTGGTGCAAATAGCACCAATACAGTTTACGTAGAAAACAAAAAGAAAATTTACACAACGCAAGGAAAGAAAAAAAGTAAGGGAGAAACATAAAAGGAAAAAACAGAAGAGGAAATAGGAATATCATTCCAAAACATCAAGGTAACGATTCTGTCCTTTCTTAAAAATTATGTGAATTTGGATAGGTTTTTAGGGTAGAAATTAAACGTGTAGAATTATACTGAATAAGAAAATATAATCATAGTGTTCTATAACCAAATCTTTATTAGGATGGAATAAAGATCCATTTAAGCTGAAATTTTGCATGCGAGTTGTTTTATCATGGGCGAAACATAATCTGAAAGAAAATTCCGATTCAAATATCGTGTCTAGGTTGACTTTTTGTCCTGATTTTTTGTATAAAATAAATGTAGTTTGTGAGTGTTATTAGATTCATATTTTTATGAGGATTTTATATTTGATAGATCAGAAACACTTGAAGCTTTAGAAAGGGAAATACAAGATTTTGAGGATTTATGACATGTATTCAGAGAATTTATGTATGTTAAGACTTTTAGGCTTCGTTGAGATAAATATTTTCTAATAAAATATTTAAAAATGGAATAGACCATAGGTCAGGTCAAAATATGGGGATGTTGTACCAATGGTGTGACAAAAAGCGAGTATCAATGTTATAAAAGGAAAGTTTATTATTATTATGGAATGTGGATTGTAATCCGAGTATGCCAAAGCATATGAGCATTAGTTGATGTTTTTTGACTTGATTTTTTGTGTGATTGTGTTCTTTATTAAAACCGTATATTTGTGATAGTTGAGGTGATCATATATCTATTGATATTTGATTGATTGATGCATCATCACATTTTTTTTATTTAAATCATATTGTGCATATGCATTAACATGAGATGAGTATAGGTTGAGCACATGGAGATCGTCTAAGTTGAGATTATGAGATGTTATGATTATAATTGTAACACCCCAAAAGTTTCTAATTTAATCCCAAACCATTCTTGAATTGTGTATAAGGTCGTACTGACTGAATCTTATTTTTGTTAGGTGTTAAGGTTGATTCTTTAGTATGGGAATGGTTTTGGATATCAATTAAGGTCACTAGAAACTCCAGCATAAAAAGAGGTGTGAAAGTTTCCTTATCGATTAAGTTCAGATGTAAGATTCTCTAGGGTCACCTTCCAACAACCATATCTCTTAGAATATTAAGAGGTTACGTGATCCAACCAAAAAATAAATGTTTTGATTTCTTCTTTCCAGTTCCACCAATTTTTTAATTTTCCAAGGTTTTAATAAAAAGTTAGGACCATTTTAGTGACCTCTAAAATAGCTGAAGAGGAAAACATTAAAATGGGTCATTTTTTGTCTTTTTACCTTTAGAAAACCCTAAATGAATTTCTTGATTAATTAAAACCCTGAAAAAAAATCATATTTTCATGTCTTAATTATCATTCATTTTTCTCTCAAACCTAAGACAAAATCCTAAGGAAAAATCAGAGAAGAAGTCTACATTGGGATTCTTTCAATCATTTTCAAGATTCTTTTTCATGTAAGTTTCTCCAAGAATTTCATTTCTTCCAACTCAAATTCATTTATAAAATTATGAATCACTCATAATTCTGTCCATATATATTTTAGAAACTAATCAAGAATCTTAAGAAGGTTTTCTTGATGTTTGTCATCAAGCAGGGTTTCAAAACTCCTAATCAAAGTTCTTCTTTAAGATTTTTCAAAAACCTTGTTTGTATAGGTATGTAAGACTATCATAGTATTGACCTAGTTTATTCACGCCCACATCTACTTTTGAATCAATATAAGAGTAACCTAGAATTCTATCCCTAGATTCAAATATTTTTGAGTGAGTTAATTTTGAGTTCTCGAGATCCTATTCTTTTTGAAATTCTACTCCTAATCATTAAATTACTATACATTTTGCATTAATATTCTTAAGTTGAGTTGTTCATATCCAGAATTTCGCTAGAACCTCGAATTGAGTTATAAAATTTGAGAAGCTTTTTAATGCCACTAGAGTTTTAAACTGAGTTTTCTTGAGGAAGTAAAGATGAATTTTAAAAAAAGTTGTATTCATGAGTTTCTATATAATTATTGAGGTCACAAGTTGAGTCGTTCATGCCCATAATTCCGATGAACCCGAATAATTGAGTACTAAGTCTTGAGAGTCTTTGAAAGACAATTACTGTGTTTTAAACTAAGTGTTGAGAAAAAGTTTAAAGGTTCTATTTAGAAAGACTTAAGAGTTTGTAATGTTATTTTATTCAAATACATATTCATAAAGTATGTACCTATATTAATTATTGAACTTGAAAGATAAGTTCATAAGTTCATGTTTTCAAGAAGGAAACACGTCTTGTGTTATAAAAAGTATTTTAAGTAATGTAAGAAGTCTGTTCTTTGTAATGAGTGAATTGAGAACAATTTATGTTAATTATTTTGAGATGAGTATCGAGCACCAAGTGCATAGAGTATTTATAGTTCAAAAGTCCCATAGAAACTACGTAGCTAGCATAGGAAAGAATGGCATTGATTCTTCATATAAACTCCTCAGCGTCTCTTAGAAGGCATATATTTGTATCCATAGTGAGGATATCATACTATAAACCCTGTAAGGTATAGTATGGGCCCTTGAAACGTGCAGCGGGATAGTATCAATGCCAGGATCATGGTAATTCTTGTCGATTAGATAAACTGCCCATAAGTTAAAGTATATTATTTATATTGCTTTTATTGCATATCTTATTGTAAATCTTAATTGGTTTTCACTTCATGTTCATGTATTGTTTAGTTGAGTTACTTCCGGTCATTCAATATAGTTACTTGTTACTCAGCCATATTATATACTTGTAAATTCCATGTACTATGTTATTCGACCTTCATCTTTTATGATGCATAGACATGTATATTCATGATTATCAAAAGACACTTCATCTTTATCACTCCCACTCTAGTGGGTTTGTCCCGACACTCATATTTATATGGTAAATTTTTCTTAGATAGACAGTTTGGAGAGTATTTAAGTTTTAGATATTTTATTTAAAACTAATGTTTCATACTCATTATATTAAAGAGTTTTGGGATTTATAACACTATTTTAAGTGTTTCATCCATTTTGATGCTTATGTATGATTGAGTTAGTCTTCCACTTGTAGTTAGCTAGGATGAGGGTTTGCTTGGAACCAGAAGTGGTTCTCGAGTGCCAGTCATGTCCAGGTTGTAGACTAAGGTCGTGACAAACTTTATATCAGAGCAAAGAGTTCAAGTGTCCTAGGGTGTCTATGAAGTCGTGTCAGTAGAGTCTTGCTTATGGTTTATGAGGGACCACTTTTATAAATGACGGGGAATAGAGAATTTAAGAAAAATTACCTTCTTCAGATCTAACTAAGGCAATAGAAACTGTTTATATGGAACTTATCAGATTTCATTCATTCCAAATTGATTGATTCGACTAATTCTTGATATACAGTGGTTCACGGTATTAAATTTAAAGACTTTTTCCTTAAGTTTAGTGCGTCCAAAAGCCCTTTTTGTGCTAATTTTTATATAAGTTTCTCTTTGTTTTGCTAGGAGGAAATGTCCAAAGCCAAATGCGGAGATTTGGAGAGAAGAAGAAATGAGAAGAGAACACCTACGAGTGATGACGGTCAGTCTGCTGTGACGGTCCGTAGGTTTGTAGTGTAGAGAAGCTTATGAAAGTAAGATGGGGAAGTATGACCAAGTGTGGGATTACCCGAAGCTTGTGACGTCCGTCATGGAGGTAGACGGTCCTATGCAGGTCGTCGGAAGATCAGCAGAAGTGATCCCAGTACCTTAGATGGGTCCGAGAAGGTTGAAGTATTTTGAAACGAAGAACCCGATGGACCGTTTGCCTAGGACGCGTCCGTCATACGCCATCGAGGGGGATGAAGAAAGCAACAGAAGCAACAGAAGAAATTGCCAACAAGTAGGGACGACGGAGTCCAAGCCGGTCCGTTGGGCACGACGGTCCGTCGCGTGGTCGTTACGACCCACCCGCGTTTGGGAGATTTCCCCGCCAGCAAGCAATTAGAATTCTTGGTAATGAGGTTTTATTTTTATATAAAAGTCGAATAAACTCGTTTTTTGAGGTTAGACACCATGATAGTTAGACTCTTAGTTGTTAAAACTTCGTTTGGTGACATTGTATTGAAAAATCTTGATAATCATTAGGACCTTTTTGTTAGATTATTGATTTACTTGAGAAATTCTGCAAGTGATTTTTGGTGATTAATCTTCAAGCAACCTTTGGATTTTATTCTTTCTCATGAAGTAAGTACATGAACTCTTATTAACTTATATTGGAATATTGTGTTTATGGAATGAGTAAATAATACTCCATAATAGGGTTGGGGAACCATAGGCAAATAAGAAATTAAAACTATAGCTAAAAACAATTTTAGAATAGTGTCGTTGCCATTTTCCTATTTTTTATGTACTAATAATTCTTTCGGTAGAAGTCTTTTAACGGATGATCAACGTTAGAATTCACCTTAATATATTGCCGGGACCAAGGAGGTAGATAATAGGAAAAGAATTATACACATAGATTTGGTAACTATCTAATAGGCGAGATTGATTGGTGCGAGCGGTAATAAACTTAGTCAAATATCGAATACGATGCTTATAGAGGTAAAAAGGGGATTAGGGGGAAAGCAACACACTTAGCCGAAGACCAAGGTGCGGAGAGGGAGTGTTCTAGTGCCGAACAAGGATAAGAAATACAAAATATCACTTGCATGCAAGATACTAGGAAAGAATTGTTATAGTTAGAATTATCAAGTGATGAAACTGTGGGGAACACGTAAGCCTAGTTACTTTGATTAATTGATTAAAAATCCAACTTTCAAACTGTTAAGTGTCTCTTTCAATTTTATTAGTTATTTTTATGCATTGGAACTTAAAAACTCCCCTTTTTATGTTTTTAATTTCTAGGAAAGTCATCAACCGAACAATAGTAATACAAGTGAAAAGTTAAGTCTAGGAATATTTTCTCGTGGGACGATCCCAACCTCATAGTTGGGTATTTAATTGACGCGCCGCTTTACTTCTTATTTGAGAAGAAGTTGAGGTATCAAATTATCATATCAAGGTGGTTTAAAAGTAAATTCAAATCCTTATTGATGAGTTACTCTCAACAAAAATCTTAGGGAATTCATAAGACTAAAGAGGGGATTGATAGAAGCAGTGAGTGAGTTAAGTATAGAGATTCAAAGGAATGCACTTTTATTTATATGAATCATGCGTTCAAGTTAAAAACAATATGTATTCCTAGACTCTTTTATCTAAACCTTGTTTCAGTTGAGACCCTTATGCGAAAGTATGTTTTAGAGCTTGTATAGTTTTTTCATCTCAAAACATAGTATGAGTTATGAGATTATAAGCAGTAGTAATAAGAGTTCCCAAAGTTATAAGAATGATTGTAGATGTTCAATAATCTAAGAAAGGGAGATAGTGATGAGGCAAGCTATGTTTTGTATCCAAACCGCTCATAAGATATTACAATGTGGTTACTATTGGCCAACTCTTTATCCAGATTGCTAAGAGTGTTTCTAAACATGTGTAGACGCCAAAGAGATGGCGGGACATTTCACGAAGCAAGAGCCTCTCTCTAAACCCCATTCTGGAGGCGTTATTTGTGTTTGGGGTATGGACTTTATGGGTCATTTTGGAGTTCTCATGGCATTGAAGTATATTTTAGTATCGGTTGAGTATGTATATAAATGGGTGGAGGAAGTATCGCCTCTCAAACATTGAAGGAAGAGGTATATTGCGTTCGTAAAAAAGAATATATTCTCTCGTTTTGGAACTCAAAGGGCAATTATAGTGATGGGCTCTCACTTTTGCAACAGAATTGTTTAAGATTATTGGATAAATATGGGATCAAACATAATGTGGACACTCTTTACCATTCTCAACTAGTGGGCAAGTTGAAAGTATCAAATGTGAGATCAAACAAAGATTGTCAAAAAAACAGTGAACTATAGTAGAACGGGCTTGGTCAAGGGGTTTGTGATGCTCTTTGGGCCTACTAGACAGAAATACGACTCCCTGTAGGTATAATCATAATAACTCGCATATCGAAAGCTTGTATCTTCCGTTGAATTAGAGCATAAAGCCCATGTGAGCTATGAAAAAGTTGACAATGGATTGGAAGAAGCTGCAGAAAAACAGTTAACTGGGTTGAAGAACTCGATGAATTTTGACGAAAGCTTATGAAGCTCATCCCTCTACAAAGAAAAGAGGATGCTGAAGAAGTACCATGACATAAAAATGAAAATGAATCTTAGAAGTTTATGTTGGGGGATTGGTTTCTTTTATGTCAATCTAGTTGACCGTTATTTCCGGGCAAGATCAAATACAAATGGACTGGCCCTTACTTTGGTTACCCAACTATTTCTACTGGAACAGTTGAATGGAAAACTAGTTGGGTGTGCGGTTCAAGGTGAATGGATAAACGCATAAAATCTATCCAGCGGATGCTGATCAGCAAAGAAGTAATCGAGGAATACACATCTTGATTAAGCTGAGTAATCAAGTGTTTTAGTTGGCACGACGTTCTTAGAGTCAGGCGCTTATAGGGGACAACCCAATACCTATAGTTTTATTCTTGTCATGTAGAATTTTCTACTAATTGGTTTTTAAATTTGTAGGCCACCATCACAGGAAATCAGCAAAAAAATCACAGTGATGCTACAATCACTGACGAACCACATCAAGGACCGTCACGCACTGCGACGGGACTGTCGCATGAATCCGTGTGGCCAGGTAACGTATTCATTTATGTTCAAAACTAAGGCACACATGACGGAACCAATTACGGACGTCGAGCATATGCTGATGGACCTTCATCGGGGACTCGTTGCGTCATTAATGAGCGTACCCGACCCGACCCTGATTGGGTGTGGGTTAAATTTTAAAAAAATTAGGTAACATTTTAAAAACCCACTCCTTTTTCACCCATTTCTTCCCTCTTTCTCCCATTTCCCTCCCTTTTCAACTTCTATCAAAGCTGATCGCTCCCCGAAAATCCCCATTCTGGATATTATCCTTTCTACGGTTAGAGTAGACTGCTGTGGTTCTGTTCTTGATCACCAAGTACCTCCCTTGCTTATTTCTCCTCTTCTAAGGGATGTGTATCTGATCTCTACCCATTTACATGTGCCATTTTTTATTTGTATTTAGCTATTTTAGTTTGGTGGGTCTTTATTCTTTTGATACCAATTTTGTCCTGACATAGGTAAGAATCCTTAATTGCATGTTAAACTATCTGAATGGGTGCTTTAGCGTTGCTTGTTTGTTAGGTATTTTGGTTAGAAACATGTAGGTTAACACTAATAATTTCATTTGAGACATAGGGGATGATTGTGGCATCCCCAGTTCTGTTACTGAATGACAGAACGAGAACCCGATGACGGACCGTCGTACCCATGATGGACCGTCATAGGGTGTGTTCCAACCACCCCATTGTTTGTTTTCTCTAAGTGTCCACCAACGGATACATGCGGCGGACCGTCGTTCCCATGACGGTCCATCCTGCACAACCGTTCTGGTTGTCAGAGACGCCTCTCCTGAGGGTCTCCATACTTTTTCAAAGTGTCCTCTGACGGACATTTAAGATAAAATGTCATACCCTGGACGGTCCATCCTGCAAAACCGTTATGACAGTCAGAGACCTATCTCCTTAGGGTCTCCATACTTTTTCTAAGTGTCCTCTAACGGACATCTACGACGAACCGTCATACCCTCGATGGTCGTCCTGCACAACAGTCATGACGGTCAAAGATCCATCTTCTGAGGGTCTCCACACTTTTTCGAAGTAACCTCTGACGGACACCTACGATGGGCCTTTGTGGCAACAAAGGTCCGTCCTGCACAACCTTCATTACGGTCAGAGACCCCTCTCCTAAGGGTCTCCATTTTTTTCGAAGTACCCCACAATGGACATCGGCGACGGAACGTCATTGTCACAACGGTCCGTCCTTCTTTGCAATCATACTTGTCAGAGACTTTCCTTTATGGGTCTCCACATCAACATAGTTGATATGAGACATGACGGACTCCATCACGGTCCGTCGTACTCATGACGAACCATCACCTAGTTCGTTGTATTTCATAGTTACTGTAGAAAAGTCATTACAGTTTAGCTCTTATATTTATTTTGTGTCGCTTTTGCTCATCCTGTTTGCTCCTTCTCGTACTAATATTGATTCTTTATAGGTACGATCTCTAATGGCACCAAAACAAGATCGAGTTTACGCTCGTGGGCGTTCAAAGTCTATCGCCCCGTCTGCCAGTCCGGTTATATGCTGTGATGATGAGCATGACCCCGAGTACGTGCCCCCAGGCACTGCCACTCCATCATGATTTGCATGTTCTACCAAATCTAGGCCCAAAAAGGTGGCGTCCGAAGTAGTCACTGCCTCCCAGTCTGATGAGGAGCGCACACTGATCGGCACACCTTCTTGGTCAGCTACACATGAAGAAGGAGCGTCTGGATCCCTAAGAGTTTCATGGTCGGAGGAAACCTCCGGGTCCGCTGAAGTCCCTACCCCCGCCACAACTGCACAGTCTGCCTCGTCGGATGAGGCTGACAGTCCTGATTCCACTCCAGGCTCACCGACTGGTGCTCTCATCCTGTTTGCCAACCAGCCCAACCGATGGTGTGTCAACGAGCAATATCAAGTGTATTCTGACGCCATGTTTCTAAATGATAAAGGCGTCATGACACAAACCCTTAGACTGGAGAGGTGGGCACTTACGAGAAGTCTTCCCACCGTGCCAGACATCCATAATTCCTTCACTAGACAGTGGATGGAGTGGACAGCTTGTTTTTTAGGCCGTTATAGTGAGGAGTTGGTCCGAGAGTTCTACACCTTTTACGTGGCTACTCTCAGTTCACAGATAGATAGGCGGGCTGCCTCAGCCAAATAGGCCCCACTTGAGGATATGTGTACGTGGCATTTAGGTCGTTATCTCCCTGCCCGCCATCTGCTGGTATCTATACGGTGAGGATTTTGATGCCAATAGGACCACTCTCACCATCGAGTTCGACTTCCGGTGGCAAATTGTAAAAGATGGACAATTCTTACGTGAACCATCGCTTAGAGAGACCACCAAGAGGTGGATGGCCCTACACTTGTCTGTTGATGGAGAGGGTGCCGACTGGGTAACGGAGCGAAGGGAGCCTCAAGAAGGCTAACTTGGACCTTCACGCTAAGTTCTTAGGTTGATTGTTCTTCCACTCCTTCACCCAACGGCCCCCGCTGATATATAGTACATGGCATCGTGGCAGTCCTGATGAAGGCAATGATAGCAGGTTGCGGGGACTTCATACAGGGGTCATGGCACGACAAGGCTTCATGGCCCAATACTTTACCTTTCCGTGCATGATATTTTCATTATTGCAGGTCTGCAGTGTGCCAATCTGGGCCAAATTGATCAGCTTCAAGACTCTGATGGGCATGTTAATATTGGCAATCAGGGATATGAGGCCAATGACTTGGCTCCACGCAGAGGGCCCCATCCAGGTTGCTGCAGGTGCAAACCTTAGAGCTTACGACAACGATGGTTGAAGTACCCGGACGTGGTGGGAGCTTCATCCGAACTGGTAGGAACCTCATGCCTTTCGAGGATCTTATCTCTTATATTCTAGCTTGAGTAGGCATGAGCTAGTGGAGGATGTTCACTAGTGTTTAATTTTACTGTTTTTGACGTTGTTATTGGAGCCAGTTTGGCAACTTTAATATATGCCGTTATGAACTATTTCCTTCATTTGAATAACATATTATTAGATGGTTGGTGTGAACTGATGTGATATAATGAAATAATTACAATGAAGTCTATGTATACTTCAAAGCAAACAAAATTTTTAAATTTTCCGCTAAAAGTAATCTATACAATGTAATGATGACATATGTAGGCTTGTCTGCGACCTCCGAGAGGTCAACGACACCGGTTTTGGTTTGGGTTTAGACGCCGATCGAGACAAACGTTGTATCAGAGCATTAGGTTTAATTCCAAGGATAATAATGTTCACATCAACCACATCGGGTAGTTTCTAAGTTATGGTAGTAAAGTGCACCACTATCATGAATTTGAGACTATATGATGCGTAGGAAATTTCCCTTCTTCTGATCTTATCGCGCTTTCCTTAATGTATGATTTCTTTGTATTATGAGCGTATCTAACATCAATTCTTATTTTTTCAAAAAATGAACACAAGGGGGGATGGTGGTCGGGGAAGACTAGGAGCAGTTGCTGGAGGCAACGAAGTTCCACCCCAAGCTCCAACTGCAGGAGTGGTTATGATAGTCAACCCAACTGGGCTGACTTATGCGGTGGTGCGGACCTCTTTGTCACATATGGATCAAGCCATCACTGTGCAGGCTCAGGCTATAACGGCCCAGGCCAACAGATAGGAGGTTCAGTGGGAGAACCCACCAGCACACAAACTGGCGAATAGGTTGCCGGATTTTACGAGGATTAATTCGCTAATCAATATAGGATCTAAGAGTGCAGAGGATCTGTGGAGGAGGTATAGAAGATTCTAGTAGCGATAGGGGCCACAGAGATTGAGAAAGCTGAGTTGGCCTCGTGCCAGCTAAAGGATGTTGCATAGACTTGGTGCAAGATGTTGCAGGATATCAGGGCATTTGGCAGAGGTCCGATCACTTGGGAGTTTTTTAAGACATCCTTTCTGGAGAGGTTCTTCCCCAAGGCAATGGCTAAGGTTGAGGAGTTCATCAACCTTAAGCAGGGCTCGATGACTGTTAGGGAGTATTCTCTGAAATTTGTAAAATTGTGTAGGCATACCACTTTGTTTGTGTCAAACAGTAGGGACGAGATGAGCAGGTTCCTTACAAGAATCTCAAAGGACTTGGAGGAAGAGTGTCGAGCTGTGATGCTCCATGACAGCATGGACTTGTATAGGCTGATGGTGCATGTCCAGCAGGTTGAGGACAACAAGAAGAAAAGGAGAGTCCGTGAGGGAAGGAGGCCTAAACCTTCAAACCAAGTATGTCACAGCAGTGGTGGTGGCAGGAGCACTTTCAAAATTCGTGATCAGCTCAAATTTAAGAAAGTGCATCAGAGATAAGGGAATTCTAACTCTTAAAGGAATGCAACACCTAGATAAGGCATACTCGAGCCTAATAAGGGCAATGGAGGTGATTTGCAGCGTCGCAGAAAGAAATGTGGCAAGTGTGGTCATATTCACAGTGGGGAGTGCAAACTAGGCACAAATGCCTTCTTCGGTTGAGGGAAGAGCAGACATATGGTTAGGGGCTGTAAACATAATAGGGGTTAGGCTGGAGGTAATGCTTAGCCTATGCCTAATCCCCAGATATCTGTTGTAGCCGAGCCTGATAGTAGGAACTTATTCTATGCCTTCAAGGGCAGGGAGGAGCAGGAGAAGTCTGCTGATGTGGTCATAGGTATGCTGCAAGTTTTCTCAACCTCTGTTTATGCTTTAGTTGATCCAGGGTCTACACTTTCTTTTGTGACTACCTTGCTTAATATTACCTTTTGAATCACTACCTGAGGTTTTGCATGATCCTATTGTAGTTAGTACTCCCTTAGGAGAAAATGTAAGAGCTGATACAATTCATAAAGACTTTCCAATTGTAGTATGTTGTAAGACTATGTGTGCAGACGTTGTTGAGTTAACCATGAATGGCTTCGATATAATACTTGGTATGAACTGGCTCCATAAATGTTATGCCTTCATGGATTTCCATAGTAGGGTTGTGATATTACATTTCCTTAATGAAGTAGAGCTAGTCTGGGAGGGGAACAATTTGAGTCGTTCAAGTCCCTTGATTTCGAACCTATAAGCTAAAAAAATGATGTCCAAGGGATTGTTATGACATCTTGTGAGTGTCAATGATCTAGATTATGATATTCCTTCCATAGACTCTGTGCTTGTAGTGAGTGAGTTCCGAGATGTTTTCTCTGATAATTTGCCTAGATACTCCATCTCGAGAGATTGATTTTGGTATCGACCTAGATCCCGACACCAAACCAATTTAAATTCCTCCCTAAAGTATGGCTCCAGCTAAACTCAAAGAGTTGAAGATGCACATAAAAGATCTCACTTATAAGGGTTTCATATCCCCTCGGGATGCTCTAGTGCTGTTGGTCAAAAAGAAAGATGGAACCCTTATGATGTGTATCGATTATTGACATCTCAATAAAGTCACAATAAATAACAAGTGTCCACTTCCCAGAATAGATGACTTATTCAATTATCTCCAAGGGTCTAGTTTCTTCTGAAATATTGATATTCGTTCTGGGTATCATCAACTTAGGGTTAAGGATAAAGATATCCCAGTGGAAACTTTTGTACCCGTTATGGTCATTATGAGTTCCTAGTCATGTCATTTGGTTTCACTAATGCACCAGCTGTATTTCTGGACCTCATGAACCGAGTCTTTCATGAATACCTTGATTCTTTTTTCATAGTATTCATTGACGACATCCTTATATACACTAAGGCCTAGGAAGATCATGAACAAAATTTGAGACTAAGCTTGAAGGTACTTAAACAACATCAGCTATATGCCAAATTCAGCAAGTGTGGATTCTGGATTACATTAGTGACCTTTCTGAGTCATGTTGTGTCCGTTCAGGGTGTAGAAGTGGACCCCAAGAAGATTGAGGCTGCTAAGAGCTATACATGACCTCTTACTCCCACTGATATCCTTAGATTTTTGGGATTGGCTGGTTAATACCGAAGGTTCATGGAGCATTTTTCTTCCAATGATGCACCACTGATAGCTTTAACTAAGAATAAAGCCGAGTTCAAATGGGCGGACACTTGTGAGAATAGTTTCCAGGAGCTCAAAGACAAACTCACTTCATCCCCAGTTCTTACAGTGCCGAAATGTAGTGAGAGTTACTCTATTTATTGTGATGCATCTAGGGTTGGTTTGGGTTGCATTGTTATGTATAGTGGTAAGGTTATATACTATGCGTCGAGATAGCTCAAGGTTCATAAGAAGAATTATTTCACTCATGACATAGAGTTTGCAGCTGTGGTGTTTGCATTGAAGTTGTAGAGGCATTACTTGTACGGGGTGCATGTGGATGTGTTCACAGACAACAAGAGTCTCCAGTACGTGTTCACGTAAAGGGATTTGAACCTATCTTAGCGGATATGGTTGGCGATTTTGAAGGACTATGACATGAGTATCAACTATCATCCAGGGTAGGCAACTGTTGTAGCTGATGCTTTGAGAAGGTGGAGCATGGGGAGTACAACCCATATTGATTATGATAAGAAGGAGTATTTAATGATGTACGTATATTTTCCAGACTTGGTTTGCGGTTGATTGACTCTACTAGTGGGGGTGTTTCAGTTCATCCTAGTTTTGAATCATCCTTGGTAACTGATGTCAAGAAGGGCCAGCATCTTGATTCTATGTTGATGGAGTTTAAGGACTCAGTGCTGGTGAAGATGAATGAGTCATTTGCTTTGAGAGGTGATGTCATAATTAGGTACCAGAACAGGCTGTGTGTACCAGATGTGGATGATTTGTGGATCATGATAGTTGCAGAGGCACAGGGTTTTAGGTTTTCGATACAATCCCGGTTCCACCAAGATGTATCATGACCTCAAGTAGATCTATTGGTTGGCTTGCATGAAGAAGGACATTACTGAGTATGTGGCCAGGTATCCAAATAATCAGCAGTTTAAGGAGGAACCCCTTAAGCCTTGTGGTATCACTCAAATGATTGAGGTTCCAACTTGGAAGTGGGAGGCCATTAACATGGACTTCGTGGTTGGTCTTTCGAGGACTAGGAGACAACATTACTCCATATGGGTTATTGTGGACAGATTGACTAAGTCTTCCCACTTTATCCCTGTTAAGTCTACTTACAGGGCCGAGGATTATGTGAGACTATACATTGATGATATTGTGAGATGGCATGGGATTCCTTTGTCTATCATTTCGGATAGAGGATCTCAGTTCACTTTGTAGTTCAGGAGATCGTTCCAAAAAATCTTAGACATGAAGGTAAAACTCAGTACCGCTTTCCATCCTCAGACAGATGGGATGGAAGATCGCACCATTCATACATTGGAGGACAAGTTGAGGGCGTGTGTGATCGACTTAAGGTGTAGTTGGGACGACCATATGCCATTGATAGAGTTCTCGTTTAGTAAAAAATATCACTCCAACTATGAGATGACACCATTTGAGGACTGTATGGTAGGAGGTGTAGAACTCAAGTTGGGTGGTCCGAAGTTGTGGAGTCATCCATTTAGAGTCCAGAGATCATTCATGAGGCCTTAGAGAAGGTCACGGTGATTATAGATAGGTTGGCTACTGCTTATAGTCGGCATAAGTCTTATAAAGATAATAAGAAACCTTTGATGTTGGTGACTAGGTCTACTTGAAGATATCACCCATGAAGGGGGTGATGAGGTTTGGCGGGAAGGGTAAGTTGAGTCCGATGTACGTTGGGCCATACGAGATTCTACAGCGTGTTGGTGAGGTGGTCTATGAGTTAGCGTTGCCTGCGGAGCTAGCTTCTGTTCATCCAGTATTTCCTTTATAATTGTTAAAGAATTACCTTTTTGATCCATCATCGATTCTTCCTGTTGAAGGTTTGGGAGTTGATGAACACTTGTCCTATGAGGAGGTTCCTGTTGAGATTTTAGACCGGCATGTGCAGCGGATGAGAAACAAGGAGTTTGCTACAGTGAAGGTATTGTGGAGAAACCATCTTGTTGAGGGTGCTACGTGGGAGGTCGAGGCTGATATGAGATACCACTATCCTCATTTTTTATGCTCTTGAGGTTAGACTTCCTACTCATAAGTCTAAGTTTCCTTATCTCCTTTATTCTTTGTTGCTTCGCTTGACTCTATGAAGTACTTATGTCATGATATGACTGTATTTGTGCTAGATAATTAGAAGTATCATTCGGGGAAAAATGTTCCTAGGGGGGGGATAATGTAACAACCCGAAAATGTCTATGCGAAGTAATGCCTTAGCGTACCTAGAATGCCTATATTAAACCTGGTTCATACAGCTTGATGCGCATTGAACCAGACCTCAAAACCTATGCACCAGCAAAGCCAACCAACTTGGTGAGTTAGTTGAGCTAGGCAAGGTTAGGTCCAGCCATGTAGGGCAGCCGAATATTAAGATTCACTAAGATGAGTCTTAACCAAACTTGAAAGGGGTAATCTAAGGTTTGGAGGGTCTAGGGGTCGAATGGTCTTTTCCAAGATAAGGGTAGTATCGTAATTACCCTAATGATTTAATTCATTAATTAATGTATTTTAGTGGACGATTCAGATTGGGTCAATCGGGATTGGCCCATTCGCGAAAAGAGCTTCACTCAGGTTTTATCCTTGGTGGAAGCAATATTAAATCGAATTAATTGTTATTTCATTATTTGATTAATGTAAGAGCAGGTTAGTCATCTCACTTAAGCCTTTTAAAAGTCAGATTTTTAATTCAAATAACAAGGAGTCCTAGTTTGAGTAACTCTTGACCTGAAAATCCTATTCCTAAAATTATTCTCACATCTCTCCACTCTCATTCTCATATTATTTATCAGTAAAATAACATAAAATAATAGTTCATCACTCTTGAAGAACTTGAACGCTAAAGATCAAAAGAAAAACAAGTCTAAAAATGCAAAGCAAAAGAAAAATTTCTCAATGGGTTGTGCTTGAAGTTTCGGTGGTGAGGCATTGATTTCGTGGGAGTTGGCAGTAAATTGGATCAATTTTGAAATAGTGATGAATGAAAGAAAAGGTATGGGTTTCTTACTCTTGGTCCCTTTCCCAAGAGACCCCTAGGATTCAGTCAAAATCTAATTCGAAAACTAGGAATGTTTTCCCGTTGCATGTCCCGGTCACTAGGTCCCTTCGATTGTTGTAGGTTGGTTATGTTTTCTAGTAAAATTTATGGATGTAATTTTTTCGTGATGATTATGTTCATGTATATATGTTCAGATTTATTTTATTATTAATTATGTTTTTCCGAAACTATGTGATTAGTGAGTGTACAAAGGGCTATTGCGTGGTTATTGATCACGGGTTGGAGCATGAAAATGGCATGTTAAATCCTTGTATTTTTGTATAAATTACTTGGAAAAATACATATAAACATGTACGAAATGTCCAACGAACTGTCCAACGAACTGTCATAAAAATATAACAAACAAAGGTTGAGAAAAATGGACTGAAAATATGACCAAATTTACAGAAATTTGGAAATTTTATCTCGGCTAAGCCGTTTGAAGGTTTTTGGATTCCAAATTTTATTTTAAAATGTGTGAGGTCATCAGGGATTTACCCAAAACCTCACCTATCCAAGCTACTAAAAATTTAATAATAAATGTGAGGTTAGGGGGGATTGAACTCGGGCTTAGCCGAGTAAGAGAACCTTGAAAAGTAATTAAAATAAATAAGGTACATGGGATTCGAACGCGGGTGTCCTTGGCCAAAATTAAGACCGGCCCATGCAAGAATAAGAATAAATTAAATGCGGTGTGTGGGAATCAAATCCACTAACTCTCGGATAGATGAGGAAACTAGGAGAACCATTTAAAGAAAAATAAAATGAGGTTGTGGGGGATCAATCCCACATTCTCTCTGTCAAAAATAGTGAAGTCAAGGAGACAAAAGAAAGGAAATAAATGTAGGCGTATGGATTCAGTCTCAGGTCCCAAAGCTGAATTTTTTAATAAAAATTTAATATAAGACCAAGTGTTGCTCAAGGGGTTCGAAATAGGGTTCCCTTTACCAATTCCGTATTGATACGTAGGTCTTATGTGAGCAAATATTTAATGAATGCTTCCTATAGGAATCGAACTCAAGACCATGGCATACTTACAAGATGCATAAGTCTTGTACCATATAATCTTGGGTAAGTATAAGTCACTTAGACGAATTATGAACGAAGCCTCATGGCTTGTACGTAAGAGTTCATAATTCCAGTGTACGCTTAAAAGTAAGTGAACATAACATGTATATGATGAAATAATGTGAACCCAAGAGGGTAAAGTAAGAGTGTGAAACAAACCAAAAGTCCAAGTGCATTGGCATATGACGAAATGAACATTCATGTAATAGGGTGAGTAATTATGAAGAGCTAATATGCTTAAGTTAAAGAATGTGATGACAACATGATAAGAGACTAATATGAAAGACGAGACCAATCTCAAAAGAGCCTAATAAGTGTTGACAAAAAACGTACTCACCTATGAGAGTGTAAAACTAATAAAGAGTCCAGTCTGTAAGAAACACAAGAATAAAAATATTGAGATTAATGCACACCTAATACTAATGATGAGATGAGAAATCATATAATGAGCAATGATGCCCTAATGCTAGAAGCCATATTCTATGGTGTGTGAGATGAATGTAAAGGAACTTTATACTAAGCACCGATAGGCTAGCTATGAGTCGCGATTCCTTCTTTCGGGAAGGAAGACATTCGTGTAAATCTCATGAGATGATACTGTCCGTTTAGGCGAGTATAGGTCTCTTTATATCTCCTAGTTTTTGAACCTATGCTTCCAACATATGGTCTATCAGGGTTCATTTCCCTATATACGCTAGCATGTTTTGGTTTCACTTTGGCCTGTGATTCCACCTTTTTTCGGTGTGGGCTAGACATTGGATTTCATGAAGCTCACATGATATATGTCGGTTAAAGTTAGTGTTCCAAAAGAAAGAATAAGGCCAGCCTGATGTAATGCACACAATGAAATGAATGACACTGAAGGTGTTTGGATAGGATAATAAAGAGGTTAACTAAGCTGAAGTAATGACACTAGGTTTTTCTTGGTAATTTCACAGTGAATCCGATGAGAGTCCTAAACAACATACTAGGTATATAAATTGATAAAAATGAAGTACATATGAATAAATGAAGCAGGCTCTATATTTGCTAAAGAAGGCTCCCTAGTTGAGGTCCCATATGTGGAGCCCTAATTGGGGAATCCTAATGTCAAGTCCGTGATTCCAAGTTTTCACTGAATATGAATGAAAAATATGTGATATATGTATGTGCTAAATGAAATGTGTTATGTGTTGTGTGCAATATGAAAAGAATGATGATGCATATTACTCTCTTAGCATGACTTTCCTAATCTGATTTGGCAAGTACAACTAACTTGTCTTTCCATAACTCATATCGTCAGGAGGGATCTCTTATTAATCATGAATATCCTTGGTGTGTACTTGCATCCACCCATACTTATCACAAGTTTGTACTAATTCCATGCAATCCTTTATTTTTAGGTGCAGGTGCAGGTGGACGCCAGAGCTTACGACACTATGTTGAAGCTAGTGTAGGATGTTCCACTAGTGTTTCTTTCTTACTTATTTTCAAACGTTGTATTGTTGCCATTTTGGAAACTTTATATTAATGCAGTTATGACCCATATCCTTCATTTGAATATCTTATTATTGGATGGTTGTTGTGAACTGATGTGATATAATGAAATTCTTACTATGAAATCTATGTATACTTCAAAGCAAATAAAAGTTTAAAATTTTCCTCTAAATTTAACCTATACGATGTAATAATGACGTATGTAGGCTTGTCTGCAACCTCCGAGAGGCCAACAACGCCAGTTTCGTGTAGGGTCTAGACCCCGGTCGCGACAATAATGATTAAGCTTTATGTTTTGTTGGGTGTTTCCACAGAGAGATTAATCTCCACTCACTACCAGATACATAATGTGCGCATACCAAGGACTTGAGATATATCTTTTTCGATAAATTGTTCATCCAGAAACTCATCCCGGATTTGTTCACCTTCATGCACATGCGAAACATCCTCCAACCTAGAAATATGATCATCTATTATATGGTAGGTTATAAACAATTCTATCATGATCTATACATATTCCAGTATTGCAATACAATCTACACACGAATTAAATAAGATCAAGCCATGATCAATTCATTATAAGTTAGGTTATAAACAATTCTATCATGATCTATACATATTCCAATAGTCCAATACAATCTACACATTAATTCAATAAGATAAGACCATGATCAATTCACCCACTTTAAATCCAAAATTAAGATTTCAAGGAATACATGGGTTCAAGGATTTTTTTATCCAAAAAACAACCAATTAATATCAATTACCTCATAAGATATTGATTTAATTCTTTTCATGCAAGAATCCATGCTTAGAATTCAAAATAGGATTTTTATGCTTTTGAACTTCTTTGAAAAGCCTTTGGAATTAGCCCCTTGAATGAGAATAGAATCAAGGATCAAATCACCATGATTAAATTGAATAAAGTCAACAAAATCGATGGAGAAACAATGAATAACTTTGACTCCTAGCTTCAATCTTGCTCCTAGCTTCAATGGAGTCTAGAGAGAACTTCTTTTGATCTTGGGGTTTTGTATTTGAATAATGAGGTCTAAGACTAGGGTTTAGAAGCTTAACTAACTTAATATAACATAAAACATCCAAAATAACTGTCCATTACTTAATTAGGACCCTAGGTGAGTTTCCTTAAGTGCCTTTTCCTTGGTCGAGACACCTGCAGAAGATTGCAAGTGTCAATCTATGGATGCTACTGATAGAGCGTAAACCAACCAACGGACCGTCCTACTGGTCCATGGTTTTGGTCAGAGACACTTCAAAGGGGTCTAATATCCCACCACTATATTTGGGGATACGCCCCCAAACGACGAGGCTTACATTGATCAAAGAGGTGTCGACGGTGCTCGTGGTTTGGACTGTTTTTTGCAGCGTCTTGCCAAGGTTTGGGTCTTTCTCTGTGACTCTTAGGGTGGTCGTTGGGCTGTATTACCTAGACTTTTGAACCATAAACATGTTAATAAAGGTCTTATAATCCTTTCCTATCAATGTAAACATAAAACAAAACCCACATAAAACATGCGAAGGCACACTAGAACACACAAGCACACACAAATGCTAACTTCCGAACGTCTTGGTTATTCTTGGACATTTGACTTCCAAACTCCTCAAACTGACTTCTAATGCATAAATTCATAATTTAAGACCTTATTAACTCATATCACACATGATTGGAACTAGTTTAACCTACATCATTTTGAGGTTGCAACATACCTCTTATTGATGAACATTTTATAGAATCCATGTGGAATTTATGGACATGAATGATTTGACTCTAAGGTCTAGATAACTACTTGGAACTAATTTATACGAATGTTATGATTATCTTACTTACTTCTCAAAAATTATTTCAAATTAATAGTTTATCTTAGAGGATTAACAATTGAACTTAAATGCTTTCTTGAACTCTATTCTTAACTCTCTCTTGGATCAGAATCATGAATCCCAGAGTTATGGTTCATGATATGAAAGATCTCGTTATTAAAAAAGTAGAATCATGAACACATTATTATTACTGTAATACTAACTTGCCCGAGTCTTGAAACAAGTTACTAGAAGTTGTAGAAGAATCCATAATAAGACTCAAAGGGACTTTCTTAGAATGTTCGAAAGAATTCTTAAAAACTTAAATCTTAACTCCACCTTGAATTTGAATTATTAATTCAAGGTTATCCTGATGTTATGAATGATTTGTTAGTTCTTTGAACTAGCTTAGAGTAGTTAGAACTGGAAAAAAAAAGTAAAGGTACCCTTTGAAAAATACTAACGGAGCGACCAATTTCTAACTGGAGGAGGTAGGCGACCTTGGGGATATGAGTGGCGCAGGGTGCCAGACCCTAAACATTAGAGAAACCTTGGGGCTCTCTGTATGGTGACACGCCATACCCCAATCCAAAAGACCCGAGGAAATTCATTGCTTATTTTATCACCCTAATTCACCTAGAATTCAAAAGGTTCGTCCTCAATCACTTAGATTTTGTAACTTAACATAAGTAAACTATAATATACTCAATAAAACACTCAAAACATTAACTTTAATGTCAATAAATCATCAAATCCCCAACAAAACAAGTTTTAGAATGAACTTCAAGAACTATTATCAAGAACTATAATGTATCAACTTCAAGAATAAAATTTGCACTAAAAATAAAATAATTGGTATGTGGTGAACAAAAACAACATTTTTTAAGCTTACATAACTCTTAGGGTTTAACCATAGTAAAAATCTTCATCAAAGACTCTCGATGAACGCTTTGATCCTCTCCTCTTTTCTCTCATTTTCTCATCTTGAACTCTCAACTAAAACCTTATGTGTATATTAGGATTATTAAACTGAACGTAATAGGAATAGATCCCTAAAACATTACTTCAGATGAATTAAAACTTGTTTGTTATGGAAAAGAGAAAAATACCCCTTGCTATTTTTGGATGAAGGGGTATATCTCATTCTCTTAACTCCATTATTAGAAACTCGGTGGCATTGGAAAGATGGTTTAAAAAACATTAATTGGGTGCCTTGTAGGCCATTATGGTTATTTGAAGTTTACCCGCAACTTAGAAGAACATATGAATGACTTGAATGAACTCTCTTTACTTTTTCTTCAAGTTGAAGGTGGTACATCTTATAAATTTAACACTTGGGAAAATTATAAATTTCATTGTAAAAACATACTCACTATGAAGTATATAACGACTCTTAGTTCAAAAACTTTCTGGGATGTTATATTCATACCTACCTACCTTTCCTACCCAGAGTGTAATATTGATTTTATTTACGAGCTTCAGTAGGGTACTCGACCAACTTGCTATTCTGCCATATCACATGGCTCTTGCAAAGCTTAAGGAGCTCAATGTTTATCTTTAGTATCTCTTGGGTAAGGGGTTCATCAAACCTACTGTATTACCTTGGGGTGCTGACATTCTTATCGTGAAGAAGAAGGACAGTATGATGCACATATGTATTGATTATAGACGTCTTAATAAGGAGATGGTGAAGAACTGTTACCCCTACATAGAAAAATCAAAGACCACATTTAGGATTCGATATGGTCCCGATGAGTTCCCATTGATGTTTTTCTGAGTTGACTAATGACCCTTTAGACTTTATGGACTTGATGATGTGCTTATGCAAGTTGTATCTTTATTTTTCAATTATTATGTTCATATATTACATTCTGTTATACTCGCGGAGCATGAGTTATCATGAAAAACATTTGAGGATTATGCTCCATACTTTAAGAGATAACCGACTTTACATCAACTTTTTAAAGTGTGATACATGGTTTGACTTTATAGAATTCTTGTGGAACGTTGTATCCAACGATGGAATCATGGTATATTTGGTGAATATTGATGCTATTTGTGAATGGGTTGTGCCCACTTTGGTAACAAATGTTCGGAGATTTGTACTAGTAGGATAATAAAGATTATTTGTACAGGGTATATGAACTATTGAAACATTTCTGAACGAATTGACGAACCTTGATGTACCTTTGAGTATTTGAGGAGTGTGAGTTAAGCATTTGAATCTCAAGAAGTTGTTGACTACTACTCTTATATTAACTTTTCAAGTTGAGGGTGTGGGCTTAACATTATATGGTGAAGCATCTGCCGTTGCTTTTGATTGGATATAAATTAATGTAACAAAAAACCCCTAGAAAAAAGTTGAATTGAAAATTTTCTTGTCGATTAGATTATGATATAAGATTCTAGTTAGGTCAACTTCAATCAGCCATATCTATTAGAATTTTAAGAGTAATGTGCCTCATATACTATAAAATTAAAGGTATTTGAGTCGTATTTATATACTTCCATGTTTTTGTATTGATAGGAGTTTGGAGTAAAATGTTATGTCCATTTAATCAGACACTATCTTGGCACGCACCGGCTGCACGCTTGAGGAATTTTTCACTCGAGCGCGCACCAAGGCAGCAACTACTGCCTTCCTGCACGGTTGAGGGATTTTTTTCTGGCGTCTGGATGTTTTAAAGCTCTGACCCTCCCCCCGTAAAATGTAGTTCACCTCCCTAGTTAATAAATTTACCCTAGAAAGAAAAGTTTTCAAGAAATTAACTTCCCTCAAGGTTCATTCATCATCCGAGGTAAGATTTGACCATAAATTTCTTATTTTCTTTATCTATATGACAATAAATATTTTCTACTCATAAAAATCATAGAGTTCCAAAAATGCTTCTCAAAAACTCCTCTAAGGTTGAATATACAATTATATTTTCATCCAAAGATCGCACATTTATGAATAATGTGGAGTTTATAATGTATGTAACACCATACATAGAGATGAGTTATGTTTTTGCAATATTATGTGCATTGATATTCTTGATTTACTATAAGTAGAAAGTTGAATTTAGGGTTTTACCCTTAATTTTAGTAAATTCTTGATATGAGTTATGTTCTTGTTTTGGATATGAAATTCTTATAAGATGAGATTGCAATATTATGTGCATTGATATCCTTGATTTGGTGTACATTCTTATATTTAACATGAACCCTAGGTGATGAGATTTAAATTAAATGTACATTGTTATATTTAACATGAACCCTAGTTGATGAGATTTTAATTGAAATCCATTGTGAATTATTTTCATTCATTGGGATTGGAATTTTAAAGTGTTTTTAACAATATTTCCAAAGTATCTTTTGAGAAGATTTAAAGAAACAAAATTGGTTCCGAAAATAATATTTTCACATTGAGAAAACAGTTACTATTTTAAAGAAGATCATAAACAATTTTCAAAGCATTTTAGCTACAAAAAAAGTAGTTTACTTATCCCAAAAAGAAGGTATTATTTTTCACATTGAGAAGATAGTGCTAATTTCAAAAAAACTTAAAGATCTTCATAGTATTTATGAAAGATTGAGTACAATTCAGTTACCTCTTAAAGAGTCCCTTTTGAGTAATTATTTCAACCAAGTGAGTATGTTACATGAGAATAGGCATATATATATTGGAAGTAGTATTGAGCATTAATATGAAGGAGAGTTTGGAAAACTCACAACCCCCATAAACTATATATCCAGAGTTGATGCTATGCGGTTTACATCAAGACCATTTACTAGAATATAACCTCAAGTACTTGAAATGATGCAACGGTTATTCTTGAAGATGTAGGTGCTCGAGATGTTGTGGATGACAAGCAAGGACTTTCGTACCTTGAAGATGGAATAAGAAGGCACTTTTGGCGTGCAAAGCCTACTTGATACATCGTCCCATGGCTTTGGCGATGGTCCCAACTTTTCTAATGCTTGAGAACATGTCAATTGATGAATACCATTAACGAATACTCTCCAAACAGGTCGGAACATCGGCCAAACCAATAGGCAAGCCCGAATTTTATCATTTTAGGCTGCTTTTGGGCCTTGTTCACCTAAAACTATAAGTAGCTAGCTTGGGTTAATATTTGAATTAGACTATTTTAAATGTTGATGATTGATGAATTGGACCTCCTTTGAGAGACTTGACAACTTGATAAAGCTTTCGTTGAACCTTGTTTAGAAATGAGATTGATTGGAGATTCAATTTCCTTGACGTAATTCGTAAGATATTTGATTCTTGATTGTGGATTAATAAATTGAGGTCTTCAAGTTTAGTGTACCTTTAGGTTGATTTTGATCTCCTTTTCTTTTGTCAATGTATATATGCGGATTAGGTGCTTGTTTAGGATAGTAATTGGAGGGTTTAGGATTTAATTCATCCTTTTGGTGCCAACTGTTTCTTATCTTGCATATCTTCTTCTATCTTTGTTTTGTTTCTAATTTTTGTTCATAATTACTTTTGAGAAGTACATCATCAGGTATTATATATTCGATTAGATTCGTTCTTATGATTCTAATCTTGGTTTGTTACAAAAAAAATCAGTTCCAAATAGTTTTATGTTAATTGCTGAAATGGGTCTTGTTGATTTGAGTCTTATTTGAGTTTGAAAGGTTTGAATAGTATTCTCTAACTCTATTGGACTCTTGGGTAGAGATTTGAAGGATTTTGGTGCTATTTTGAAGGTTCCACTATTGGAGACTTAAAGAAGCTTGAAGAAGATGAAAAAGGGTTTTCAAATCTTAAAATTTTGGTTGGAATTAAAGGTTAAAAATTATTGGGTGTTGTTTGCCACACTTAGGATAGTGGTCACCCAAAATTTTGTGAAATTCCTAGACAATTTTTGAGGGTTTTATTTTGGGTCTTCATTTTGTTTGTTGAAGTTATTGAAGATTATTAAAATCTTCAAAGGGAAGAATGGTTGAAAAAAAGGTATTTGATTCAATAAGGAAAGAAAAAAAAGAGTGAAAGTGTTTATTAAAAAAGGAATTTACCTAAAAGGGTAAATTCTAAAGAACAAGTGCAGGGGTGGACCATAAGATATGAATTTTCAGACTTTGTAGGTGCATCTTTTGAACCATTAGGCCAGACACGACTTAGCTCGCCTAGTCCATTCAATGACTCACCCTTTGGGAAGGTTGGTAGCTTAAAGGGTTGCCAATTCGAGGGAGATACTTGAATGTTAGGCGTGATCAAGCCTTGGTTGGTGAGTTAATCAGAGAATCGCCGAACTACCATCCCTATCACCGAGTAACCTTGTCAGTTTGTAGAGATTTGCGAGTCCATCTTAAATTTGGCGAGCTATACTTCACCTTTGGTGAAGAAAAAAGTTCATTTGTCAATCGGAAACTCAAGTTACTTATAATCTTAGGTTTAGATTCTTACTATTATTTCTTTTGATTCTCAAACGTTCTCAAGAATCTTAAACCTATTTTTTACTCATAATTACGTACTTGTTGACAATT
The DNA here is from genome assembly GCA_027704765.1 of Solanum habrochaites. Lineage (NCBI taxonomy): Eukaryota > Viridiplantae > Streptophyta > Magnoliopsida > Solanales > Solanaceae > Solanum > Solanum habrochaites. The sequence continues at coordinate 16,515,739 of JAKWJA010002496.1, forward strand.
AGGTATATGAATTCACTTACTTGCTTGTCCCTTTTCTTTTAGTTCTTTTCTCATTTTACTTCATATTTGATTCTTTATTCAAGTCGATTTGTTTAATTGAATCGTTTGTTCTTCTTCAAACAAGAATCTGTTCTAATCAAGAGTAGAAATTAGTACCTTGTGATCAACTGAGTACGAACACCAGTCAATACTAGTTGTGCCAGTTGAGAGGCAATCAAAGGTATGTAAACACCAGTGATTGTGAGTTCAATTTATTAATGCTAAATTTTTTTGCTATTTATGTGAGTTTTCTTAATGTCACGGACAATGGAAACTGGAAAGAAGATCAGGCACCTAGAAGAGAAATTATTTCACTTTGTTGGAAGTATTGAACAATTTCATAGGTTATTTATCAAGGATGAACGGTAGGCTGGCCAATGTGGAAGGTAGAGTCAACTCCAATGACTCAACACCACAAGCTACTTTTTATGCTTCTACAAGTGGGGACAATCACACTAATTCTTCTACTCTCACACCCGGAATCCTCCACCAAGTTTTGCACCCAACCATCAATCAATTGGGTTCAAATAGCCAATCTAATCAATTGACCATAAATTTTCCTCTTAGTAAAGAAGCTCTACAAAATCAAATTCATCCTTACAAAACACCACTCTATAAAAATATCCCTTACCAAAGACCACAACCATAACCAAATCTTGGTAATAATGAGGTGACGAATGATGAATATCAAGGAGGTTATGAAGGTGAAGGTGAAGAAGCAATGGTTATAAAGGTGTGAAGAAGGACCATGCAATGAGTGATCAAGGAATTGATCAAGAGATAAAGAGAAAGGCTAATAGGTAGATTGGGTTCAATGACATTTGATAGGAGACAACATGGGAACCACCATCAAGGTGGAGTCCAATGGGAAGTCAACTGCAATCAAAGAGTTGGCTAAGAAGCTAGAGAAGAACAAGGTAATCGATATAAATAAGGATATCACAAGGGTTACCATTACAATGACCAAGGTGTCCATGGAGGCTTATATGTTGGCATCAATTCAATCAAAATGAGTCTTCCATCATCCAAATGGGAATGCGATCCCGATGCTTATTTAGAACTGGAGTTGCAATGTGATCGACTTTTCAATGTTAATGACTTGACGGAAGTCAAGAGTAGTTGCTACTGTATTGCTCAATTTGGGGGTATGCTGTCACATGGTGGGAATACATAAAGAGGTATCACTTAGTTGTTCATGAATATAATCCTCCACCATGGTTCGAGTTGAAAATATTGGTGAGAAATAAGTATGTGCCGAAAAGATACCACCAAAGGGTACTTCCCAAAGTGTACAACTTGAGGAAAGAAAGTATAAGTGTCGAAGCGTATCTTGATGAGTTTCAAACACTAGTCACGAAGCTAGAATATCAAGGGATTGATCAACATGCCATGATTCGCTTTAAGATAGGTTTGACCAAAATGATTTCTTCGAAGATGACCATTCATAGGTTTGCTACCTTGAATGATGTCTTTGAGGAAGACCATGAGATAAACTTTGAATTCAAAGAGGATAAAATGTCTAAGAATAAGAATTCATCTTCTAATTCATTGACCAATAACAAAGTGGTATTTCATACATCGTTGAGTTGGAGCAAAGGTGTAGATGTTCAAAAGACTTATGAGAAGAATATTCGAAGGGAACACTCCAAAGTACCCATCAAGAAAAAGGTTAATAATTACCCAACCAGATTTTCTAAAGGTATTCAGTGTCACACATGTAGGGGATTGGGTCATATAGGAAGTGAGTTACCCAACCGATTTATTTCCCTAATGCAAGGAGGGGAAATATTTATTAGTTTAGATGAAGATGCAACAAGTTATTGGTAAGAAGATCCTCAAGAGGAGGAAGAGTTATATAATGGGGAATATGAGGAACCAGACGTTTGTGTTAATGAAGGAGAGAGTGTCATTACTTTATATTTAATAAGGTGAGAAATGATTAGTAAAGCCAGGGATGATCTGAGCCAAAGAGAGAATTTATTTCACTCCAAATTCTTCATCAAGGATTTTGTATGTTCCTTAATCATTGATAGTTGGAGTTGTGCAAATGTTTCTAGCACATCTTTAGTGGAATTCTTGAAACGTCCTACTACTAAGCATGCTACACTTGACAAGCTTCAATTTTTGAGTGTGTGTGGATAATTGACGGTCCATTGCCACGTGATGATCAAGTTCAACAATGGGAAATATTAAGATGACGTTTTGTTTCATGTAGTCCCAATACAAGCTTGTCATGTACTACTTGGGAGGCTTTGGAAACATGATTGTTCAACTAAACATGATGGATAACCAACAAGTATTCCGTTTGTTTTATGATCATAATTATGTTATTCACTCTATGTCACCCTCTCAAGTCAATGATGTATATTAAAGGATGAGTGAGTCGAGGGAGAAAAAGAAATGTGAGGAGGAACATGTGGAGGCTGAGAGACAAGATTATGAGGACATGAGGAAGTTGAAAGGAAATGCCCAAGTATTGTTGGATAATTACAAAAAGATAAAGGGAAGAAATTGAGTACGAGAGTTCTTGATTATTATCACAAATAGGGACCACGTTCTACAAACTAACCAATCTCATTGTTCTCTTCAGAATTTTATTTCTTTTCTCTATAAGGATTATGAGGATGTCTTCCCAAAGGAGTGTACAAGAGGATTACCCCCTCTTTGCGGAATTGAGAACCAAATTGATTTTGTACCGGGATCACAATTGCAAAACAAGCCTGCTTATCAAAGAAATCCAGAGGACATTAAGGAGATAAAAGGAAAGTCGAGGAACTTCTAAACAAGGATTATGTGACGGACATCATGATTAAATGTGGCATGACAATTTTATTTGTTCCAAAGAATGATGGAACATAGGGAATATGTGTTGATTCTTGAGCCATCAACGAAGTTACGGTGAAGTGTTGTCATCCTATTCCTAGGGTAAGTGATATGCTTGACAAATTTAATGGCTCTTGAGTATTTTGAAAGATTGATCTTAGGAACTATTATAATCAAATCTAGATGAACCCCAGTGATAAATGGAAAACAACATTCGTCACTATATTTGGTCTCACTAATGCTCCTAGTACCCTTATGCGTCTCATGAATCATTTGATGAAATCCTTTATAGGGCAATTTGTGGTTGTATCTTTATATGATATCTTGATTTATGGAAAAACCATGATAATCATGTTGATAATTTGAGATGTCTGTTTGATGTGCTTTGGAATGAAAAACTTTGTACTAATCTTGATAAGTTTCCATTTTATGTTGATGAAGTTGTCTTCTTGGGTTTTTTTGTGAGTTAAAGAGGGGTTGAAGTTGATTAGTCAAAAATTGATGCTATTAATAATTGGCTAATTCTACCATCTATAGGCGATGTTATAATCTTTCACGGGTTGGCTAGTTTTTATAGGTGATTTGCTAAAGGTTTTAGTACCATAGAAGTCCCCTTGATAGAGCTAATAAAAAAGGATAAACCTTTTAAATGGGAAGAGGAACAAGCAAAAGCTTTCGAGGATTTAAAATCCTTGCTTAGTTCCACTCCTTTGTTGCAATTAGCTGATTTCGATAAAATATTTGAAGAGGAATGTGATTCTAGTAACATAAGCATGGAGCCGTCTTATTGCAAGACCCAAATCCCCGTGCTTATTTTAGTCAATATCTAAAAGTGGTACTTTGAATTATTCCAGTTATGATCTTTAATTGTATGCCTTGATTATGACTTTGGGTTATTGGCAACACAACTTCTCGCTAAAGGAATATGTTATTATGACTGATCATGAGTCCCAAAAGCATATTAACTCCCAAGGAAAGTTAAACAAAAGGCACGTTAATGGATTAAATTCCTTGAATCTTTTTCTTATACAATCCAATAAAAAAAGGGAAAGGAAAATGTGGTGGTCGATGCCTTATCTAAAAAAATATATTGATAAATACTTTATCTTCTAAATTGATTTGTTTTGAATGCTTGAATTTGCTCAAATATTCAAAGATTGTGAGGAATGTGAAAGGGAAAGGTGGCAGAGGGATATTTATTCTACTCCTTATTCCAAGTTTTTTATTTTTTTTCAAAGTAAAGAGACTTTGTGTGCCTATGAGCTCGCGGAGAGAAATATTTGTCAGAGAGGCACACAATGGGGGTTTAATGGGTCATTTTGGTATGTACAAAACTAGGGGAATTCTTGACGAACAATTGGTTTGGCCTAAAATGCACACAAATGTAGTTCAAAGTTGTGTTCCATGAGTAGAATGTCGACGTGCTACGCCATGCCTCCTGCACCATAGTTTATACACTCCACTTCCTACCCCTCAAAGACCTTGGCTTGATATTTCAATGGACTTCATTTTTGGTTTGCCAACGATCAAACAAGGTAAAGTTAGCAACTCTGTTGTTGTTGACCGATTTTCAATGATGGATCATTTCATTCCATGTCTTAAATGTTATGATACTTCCAATGTAGAATCTTTGTTTTTTGAGCATATTGTTAAATTGGATGGAATTCCTCAAACCAATGTAAGTGATAGAGATCCAAATTTCTTTCAATCACTTTTGTAAAGAATTGTGGGGTAGACTTGGAACAAAGTCATTGTTTTCACTTCGTGTTACCCACAACCCGACGTCCACACTGAAGTTGTAAATAGGACCTTAGGTTCTATGCTTCGTGTTGTCGTGCATGGAAATTTCGCTCGTTGGAGGAACATTTGCCTTTAGTTGAATTTGAATATAATCGAGTTATTCGTAGAACTTTTCGCATGACTCCATTTGAAGTGGTATATGATTTTAACTCCCTAACCACTTTATATCTCACTTCTCTTTCTCAAGATGTTCTGTTAAGCCTAGATGGGAGTAAACGAGATGAAGATATAAAGGACCGGGATGGAAAGGTGCTACTACACATAGAGAAGAAGAACCAAGAAGAACCCCAAAAGGCTTAGAAAGGGCGCAAGAGGATTATGTTTGAACTGGCTTATTGGGTGTTGGTACACTTTTGCAAAGATCGATTCCCTACCAATCACAAGACAAAGTTGATGTCAAGTGGTGATGGACAATTTTAAGTACTTGAGAGGCTCAACGTCAACGTCTGCAAGGTTTCCCTTCCTTCAGAGTTTCAAGTGGACAACATTTTTAATGTCCTCAAAGTTTCCCTTCCTTTAGAGTATCAAGTGGACAACATTTTTAATGTGTGCGACCTGTCACCTTTCTCAACTGTTGGTGATAGAGATCAGTCAAATTTAAGAACTAATTCTTTTCAAGAAGGAGAGAATGATGCAATACATATTACATGAAGACCATTTACTAGAAGCCAAGATAAAGTACTATAAAGGATGCAAGGGGTATTCATGAAGATGGAGTTGCTGGAGATGGGTGTTGATGACAAGCAAGGACTTTCATTCCTTGAAGATTGCAAAAAAAAAAGCCCTTTTGGCGAGCAGTGCCCAGTTGGCGCATCGCCCAAAGTCTTAGGTGATGGTCCAAACTTTCTTATGTTCCTGAATGTGTCCATTGTTGAAGACCAAACATGAATACTAGCTAAGCAGGTTATCGCATTGCCTAACCTACTAAGAAAGTCTGACTTGGCTCACCCTTTATCTTTTCAGGCCACTTTTGGGCCTTGTTGACCTAAAACTATTAGTAGCTAGTTTGGGTTCATATCAGACATAAACTATTTTTATCATTGATGGTTGATGAATTGGATATCCTTTGAGAGACTTGAGAATTTTGTAATGCTTTTGTTTAACCTTGTTTAGAAACAGGGTGTTGCTTGGAGATCAATATCCTTGAGGTCTTCGTAAGAGATTTGGTGCTTGATTATTGATTAATCAATTGAGGTCTTTAGGTTTAATATACCTTTAGATTGATTTTGATATCCTTTACTACTATCAATCTATTTATCTGGTTTAGGTGCTTGATTACAATTTTAATTATAGATTTAAGGATTTAGTAGATTCTTTATTGCCAATTTTTTCTAATCCTTTATCTTTTATTCTATCTTTCTTTTGTTTGCGCATTATGTTTGTAATTCAATCTGAGAATTACATCAAGTGTGTAAGGTCATACCGTATGATGGGGGACTCATCATTTACCTGAAGAAAGTTTTTAGTGTATCCATTTGTTCAATTGTTATCTATACTCCGGCAAGGTATAGGGCGACTCTGGCTTTGTGGACAAGACGTTGTACCATTACAAGGATCAGAGTTATATTTGTCGGTTAGAGAAAATCCCAGTAAAAGTAAGTGTGCGTGTGTGTTTGGTGTACAAATATACATATATAAGTATATATATTATATATATTATATATATATATATTATATTATATATATATATATATTATGTCATTATTACTCTTATAATATTTCTATAGGAAATCATGAAATTTTTTTTATCATGAATTTATGCTAAATTCATTGAGTGACTTTAACCCCTTCATTTCGTGTATTTTGTATTCAACCTTAGTGCAGTACTCCTCTTCTGCTATTGATGTCATTCGATCTTCATTATTTCATGGTGTAGATTCAAGTTCATCGGATCATATTCACAGATCAGTTGATATCACATCATCCACTTATTAACTTTTGGTAGGCCTCCTTGCTTCTGTAGGTCTCTAATTTTATGATTTTTTAGTAGTAATGCTTTGACGTGTCGTGGTTCTTGTCTCGACACCTATTTTTATACAATAGATCAGATAAACATTGTTGGTCAGTCTTGTAGATAATTTCAAGATATAATAAGTTGGTTTTAAATAATTTGTTAGCTTTTATGCTTGTGTATGCTGGAGGTACTCTTCTTCTTGTACTCATCAAGGATGAGGGTTTGCTTTGGGACTAGCAATGGTTCTCAAGTTTCAGCCATGTTTCGAATGTAGGTTCGAGTCGTGTCACTTACCATCTGTACAACTCCCTTTTGTCAAACAAATGTCGAAACCCGACAAACAAATTTATATATATATATTGACTAAACAAATTCCCCAAAAAAATACTATAGAAAATTAATTTAATATAACTTAAATTAAAACTTCAAAAATAATAGATGAAAGAAAAAAAATTTCTTAAAAAAATTGCTACCTCGTTAGCTTGGTGAATCATCAATTCGATAAAGAATAAGAGCGAACCTTTGAAGTGTTGCTTGACTTTGCAAAATAAATCTTAATTCCCTGTGAGAAAGTAATGTTTTAAAGTTTTACACCATTATCTGATTTTCAAAAAAATTTAAATATTGAATTGACTGTAAAAAGGTTGAAAGAAAATTAAAACTAATATTCAGGCATTGAATTTCATCAAATTTTTAAAGTTCTGTATACCGTAAAGATGATTTTTTTTGGTCGAATATTGTTATTATACAATAATTTAAATTTTAATTAACCAAAACTGTGTAGATGCACATAGGCAAATTTCTGAAATTGATTTTGCTTTTTCTTGTACTAACGTTTTTTTTTTAAAAATAGTTAATAAATTGAAGTTCTTAAAAAGTATGGTACTCAAAGAAAACTCGTGGTTTTGACCTGTTTTAGTAATTCTAATATCAAATATGTTTTAACGCGTATGGAGATTTTTTATGAAGAGCATAATGTAGTTAGTTAACTATTATTAAAATTTAAACATAATAAAAATTATAAAAAATTAAAGGGGCTGATCCTGCTACATTGGAGCCTGCTGACACCATTCTGGCTGACACCACTCATGCTTCCTGTAGGGCCCCCAGCTCGTCCCAATCTACACCGCTATTTGCAAAACTGGTTCCTTTAGCGCGGGTACAGAAGTTAGAGGCGCAGATGGTCACCATACTCCACCACATGAAGCCTTAGATATAGAAGTCCATCGATGAGACCGAGGACTGGATTGAGAAAAGGGTGGCCCAACAGTCTGACAAAAAAATTCAGGTTGTCCATCAACGGCTAGACACCTTCAAGCTTCATGTTCTATCCCGCCTAGCGCTCACAGCCGACCTAACTACTCTTTGGGAGGCGGTTGCTAGTTTTCCAGCTGATGTACATGCCATTTTAGTGATGAGGGGGACAGAGTAGGAGAGTGTTCCTATCGAGCTAGCAGAGGACACAGTGTTTGACGGTTTGTTCGAGCCTTCTATTGAGCCGCAACCTGATCCATGTAGTCATGAAAAGAGGCACGGTTCTAACCTTACTACTGATGAAGGAGATGATGCCCAAAGAAAGAGAGGACTGAACTTGAGGCTGCAATGAGGGCTTATTTTGTAGATAAGGAGACCCTCCAGATTAGGGAAAGAGATATGGATTTGGGAGCATCTAGTTCCATGTTGGTGACCGAAGAAAGGAGAACCATTGATGGTGCAGATATTAATATGGGAACCACTGAGGGTGATCCAAGAAGTGATGTTGCGGGTTCCCGGAAATTGGACGCACCCACTTGTTAAGAGATCATTGGCGCTACGCACCATGGGTTTGCTTAACCTACCACCCTGTACTTATTTTTTTATACATTGGGATAATGTCATGCTATTTTTGTTGAGGGTGGGGTAAATGGAAAGTGTGTGTTAGGGTGAGTCAGGTATCCAAACTCACAATTCTAGGCTTGGGTTTGCTGCTTGTGTTTCTTTTCATAAGAGAGGTTTCATTTTTGGTTGGAACAGCAGGTCGTTATTGTTTCAAAGCTACCAAAAAACATGTGAAAGATGAAGCATGATGGCTGAAAAAAATTATATCCCTACCTAGAACGTACTTGCATGAATAGGTGAAAATGAGTTGAATGTGTTAGCTCTAAGCATGACATAGATAGGCACCCACTGCACGACCCTCAACTATCACCTAAACTAGGAAATCTGCCAATCTAATAGTGTATTGAGGTGTCAAGAGAGTGTGAGGAGTTTTAAATGTTTAATAGTTGGTACCTAGCTTTAACTTGTCTTGTTATTACTGAAAAGGGAAAATGTGTTTGAAGACTAGGAAAGGATCATAGGCCCTAGTTCGAACTATGAAATATCTAGCCTAGAATGAAGTTAACATAATGGAAGCTTTATCCCTTTTTTTTCCAAATTTGTTGAGCCTATAATAGATCGATTATTTTCTCACCAACCCACCTTCCCAGGGTTTAATGTTTTGGCCCCGATCTGTCCTTGGACATGTGCACCTCGACGTAGGATAGAAGCGTAAGCTGAGCGTGGCTAATGCAGAAAATGACCTCATCTTGGCCTTGACCTGACCTCGGTTATTTTGTACCTCAACTCATGGAAAATCCATGACTTAAGGGTGGCAATTATGAGTGAGAACCCAAAAATGGGTATGAAAATAGTTGAATGTTGAAAAGAAAAGAGAAATTGAGCTAATGATGTGACTCAGTGAAATTATATGTGTGAATGAAAAAAGAAAAAAGTAAAATAGAAGAAAGAAAAGAGTTTTAAAATGTTGATAAAAATAAGTGAGTCATATCTAACAAAAAAAAAGAGGAGCAAGAGAAAGATAAAAAAAGAAAAAAAGTAGGGCGTAAAAGACAATGAAAATAGGTCGGATTCTTAGTAGTAATATCAAGAGGGAAAAAATTCACTGAAATATACCCATATCTGATCGTGAACTTACGTTGCAAGCCAAGAAAGTCCTACCATGATCCTAGAATCTAATGTGGTGAATCTAAGCATTGAAATAAGGGCAAGCCTAAGGACACGAGTACTAGCTATGTTTGAATTTATTTCTGAGGGTGGGTGTTGAACAAAGATCCTTTTACCCATACTTAAAATCATTGTGCGAAAAATAAGGATTTCTTTTAAATTGAGGGCAGTAGTTGCGGTGTCGGAGAGTTGGCACCTTTGTGAGAGGCAAAACAGTAGAAGTGTCAGTGCATGGTGAGTTTGTGTCATGATGTGATCCACATGAGTTATCTTGTCGAACATGAAAGTGTAACAATGCACTAAAACAAATAAAGAGTCGGGACTTATAACCATGTGATTGTGAAAGCTTAAAAGTGTATGCTTTTGTAGAAGTGTTGTTTTGAGTCATAGTGCGTCGCTTGAGAACAAACAATTGATTTAAGTTGAGGGTGTTTATGTACCGTGGATTTACATTGCTTTCAATGCATTTATCTTAAGAGTTATGTATGTCTGAATCCCTTTTGTAGTAGTTTTAACATGTTTTAATGTTTGTTTTGAAGGAAAGATGTTTAAATAAAAAATGCAGAAGGCAGCTGGAAAAAAGTGCAGAAAGACAATTTACGAAGGCCATTGACGTTCCGTTGCTCAATCGACGGTACATAGGTGGTGACCGTCGATGTGCAGTTCAAGCTAAAGGATAAACTCGGGGAAATCAGACTAAATGTGGAACTACGAAGGGGAAGATGTCCTTTTGATTAATTAACAGACCAAACTGGTAGACCGTGGTTTTTATCAGAGATAATTCCAGTACCCGAAGATGTAAAAATTCAAAGGATGGAGCGACGAATGGCATTGATGGACCGTATGTTCTTCAATGGATCGTTTTATTGGTCCGTCGATTGATTTAAGAGAAGTTTTCATCTAAAAAAAAATATTCTATTTGTGATCCACATGGGTAACTAAATCCACAAATTGGGTTGTGAGAACGATGGGTTATGAACAAAGAATACCTAGGAAAAAAGCAATTATCAATTAGGTTCTTGCATGTATTGATATTTTTGTCGTTAAAAAGTCTTTTTAACGAGTGGACGGTTTAGAACTAGCCATGTTGCTACTTACTAGACCAAGGAGGTAGTAATAGGAGAAGAATTATCAACATATATTTAGTGGGATACTATCTAAATACTAGTGTCGATTGGTGTGAAGTAATAACTAAGCCATACATCAATTATGATGTATAATATGAAGTAAATGTAAGGGTTATAGACACTTAGCGGACCAACGTACGGGTTGAAATTCTGTAGATACCGGACCAAGGATTTATAGATACATAACTTATCAATTAAATTAAAAACACTAGGTAAGAATTGTTATTGCTAGGGATGCGACATTATGAACCTTTGGGGAAAACATATACCCTAGTTCGTCTTACAACTTGATAAAAACTCAATTTTACTTTTGCTTACTTGTTAACATAGAAGTGTTAAAGAAGCATGTTTCACAACCCCCCTCTTAGTTACTTGTTCGAAAAAACCTTTGCTAAATAGATATAATTATACATTGAAGTTAAGTCTAATCCATTTTGCTTGTGGGATAGACCCAACCTACTAGTTGGGTTCTCTACTTTATTACGACGGCTTATAATTCTTTAGGGAGGTGTATTTGAGCATATCAATCACCAACATTGCATATCTAGACTACAGATGAAACATAGCCTTAAAAGTAGCCATTATCATACCACCTTGATCAAAGTCCATGAGCTCATTAGTCTTATCATCTCTCAAAGTTCGGGGCACATACTTTTCTATGAATAAAGCAGGAAACTATGTCTAAGAGTGGGGGTAAAGTTTAAAAATTTGTATTCCACATAGTCTCTCCACCACTACTTAGCCTCACCTTGAAACTTAAACGTCACAAACATCCGCCATGTTGATTGACAATTCCAAGCTTATGAAGCCTCTCATTACAATCTATAATAAAATCAAGCATCATCACTCTCAGAACCAAGAAACACGTGAGGCTTTACAAAAACATAGCAAAAATTTTATGCTCATTACAATTCATAACCTGACCAAACAAAGGATGTAAGAAAGTATTAGTACCTCAAGTTCCACTAACCTTGGGGGGCAGCGCTAGAAATAGGGGATTGATGCGAGCTTTAGTTTCTTGAACAGAGGAAAAACTCTAGGACCAACCAATCTTTTTAGAATGATATGATCTGTTGATCTAACACTGAGTCCAAGGGAAGGATACAAATATTCTCATATTGAACATATTTATCTTGTACAACACCCTCCTAATTCTCAACCTAAACTTTTTCCTCTCTCTCTTCATGATGCTCAAAAGGGTTCTCATTTCTGGGATCATTCTCAAACGAATCTCTATACTGCCCTAAAGTGAACTAAGGTGAACTAGATCCTCGTGAGTGTCTTCTTTATTTAATTTAGTGTTAAAATGATTTATATTAGTGTTCTTAGTCAATGTTTTAAGTTTTGAGGTCAAACGTCCAAGAACGTCCATGACGTTCGAAAGATGTGCCTTAGAAAGTACTTGTGTGTCTTGATGAGTTTAAGTGAGTCTTAGGTGTTTGTTTTGCTTGAAATTTCTGTGGGATGTTCCTATGACCTAGAAGAATATGTTTTGTAGTTTAATGTTTGGGTTAGACCCCACCTAGGATTCACAAGGGGCCCTTGAGAAGGGCCCAAGAGAAGGACCCCAACTGCCTTGTCAGTGTCCACCAACGAGGGCAATCGACGACTAGTGGTTTAACGAACGGTCCATTGACTTACCTCATGTATTGTAACTTCAAGTTTTGTTATACAGGATCAAAATGTATCGAAGTGTAAACCCAGGAGACCCCACCAACGGGCCGTTGGTTAGGTCTCGTCTGTCAAGCCCGCAAAAGCTTTTAAGGGACTGCCTTGGCTTGGGGTGTTTCGTAAATTAACCCCAAGTCTTTTAAGGACCTTGGATATTTTTATTTGGGTTATTTAGGTATATTAAAGAGTTCCATACCTAAGACCTAATTTTACACCCCATTTCCTAAAACCCGAAATACCTCTCCTTTAGAACTCTCTCTCAAAATGACAATTGGAGCTAGAAGTCAAGGAAAGATAGGAAGTTTGGTTTGGACGCATTTCATCACCAAAATTATTGGGTTTCCTTCTTATTGAGGTATTTTATTCATCCTTTAACTCTCATCCATTTAAGGAATCCATTCTAATGGATTTCAAAAAGGGTTTTCAACCCTAGTTTCTTCTATCTTCAACTTTAAAAATGGGTCTTGCATGAAAACGTTTTGAATGACTTAATAATGTTGTTTCTAATGTTATTTGATGATTTTAAGGTCAAAACATCAATGAAAACCTGTTAAAGATTTTCATCAAATATTGGCTTAAGAAATGGGTTAAATGAGGTTAGTTTTGTAGTCTTTGAGCTTTGCTTTGCTTATGTTGTTATTGATGTTTAAATACTGACCTATGTGCTAATTTATAATTGAGTAAAATGTTTTAGGTGATGGAAGTTTGTATTAAAAGGTAAGTTGGTTTGTGTTTGGTTAAGCTTTTATTTGAAATGCTCTGAGCGTTGGTATGGTCAACCTTCTTGGGTGGCGTGTTTGCTTGACGAAAATTGATTAGACAAGAATGTATTATGAGGTGTCTTTTGGACTAATATGTGTGAAATGAAGTTAATTGAATAGGTTCTGTGTGATTGAAGTTTTTTTTTTTTTTAAATTGCCAAGTTAACTTAGATATGTCTAATGAAAGTATTGATATGTGAAGCATGTAAGATGTGTGATTTAATGAATGAAGGTCTAAAGCATGTATAGAAGTTAAATGTAAATGATATAATATTTATGTGCAAGGTGTTCTCACATCTACATACACACACACTTTTAAATGAATGAATGAATCTATGTTAAGTAAATATAGGAGTTTTTAGGTGGACACTCTTCGTGAGTTGAGACGTAGTGTTTAATAGCAACCTCACTACATCCTCAGAGCTTTCTAAGATAGGTCGGAGGATGAGTGAACTTCGTGACATGAGATGTGTTGTTCACTAGTTTTCCTAAACCTATAGTATATAATGTCTAGAAACCATGGGTGTTATGTCAAGCACCGAAGGGATATAAAGAAGAGGAGGTTACACTTCGTGAGTTGAGATGTTGTATTCCAATGTACCTCTAAAGATGAGTACTCCTCGTATATAGGGAATGCGTTAGTTTGTAGCAATCTCTTTATCCCATAACAATGCGCCCGCATAGGAGTAGCTATTGGGCAAGCCATGTTAAAGCTTAGAGAGTGACCTTAGTCTAGGCAAGTGAGGATCCATCATCCGATAGGGGTTAATATCGAAAATCCATGTCAAGATCTCATGGTCTATGTTGTTTAAGTTAACCTCCCACATAAGTAATGACAATGCTAAGTCTTCTAAAAGAGTGTAGTACTTAGGGTAGGTTCCTTTCCCAAACACTTAGGATTTGTATGATAATTTTGATTAAATTTTTTTGTACAGTGGTGAGTTTCTGAAAAATCATCGTTTAATTGATTTATTGTTATTTTCTTCTTGTGCAATGTATTATTCATATTTATGTAATGTTCGTTTAGGACTGATTTGAGCCTTAAAGTTTCTTCATTAATTTTAAGGTGTAAGGTTTAACTGCTTTGAGGGTTTAATAGTACTCCTCCATGCACGTATCAAATATAGGTACACAAATGTTGCTAAAATGGATCAAAATTATTTATATATTTTGATTTGATTAAGTTCCATTGGGTAACAGGGAATTCACAAACTCTATATGTCTTTTTTAAGATACAGGATAAATTTAGATTTCCTTTTTTGTTTTTTCTCATTCTTAAATTTGTTACTATTTTACTGCCAATCATATGCTTATACGTATCTGATCTTATTAACCTACTACGATTCAATAAAATTACGCTCACAAATGACTATCTCCACCTGTGCCTTCTTATGCTTTAGTGAAAAGATCAAATCTCTTAACATAAGTTTTTATTCACTATCATATACGTTAATAAAGATTATGTTCTTTATTTATTTGTTTAACTCACAGTCAAATAATAAATAGTTGGCATCAATTTCAAACAATTAAATTAATGCTTTTTGATAAGTAGATTTTTTTTTTTTTTTGGGGGGGGGGGGGGGGGGGCGAGGAAGGTGTGACCATATTTTGGAAGATATGATCTTAATGTATTTATGTCATTTCCAAGGTCTAGAAAAATATTCTACATCCTATATCTATGTAAAATTACATTTCTGAGGTATCTTGCAAGACACAATACCAAAATTACAATTTATAAATTTAAAATCATAACATATAGAATACTTTTTCAAGCATGATTTATTAATAACTATCAACCATGTGCTTATATGATAGAATAATTTAATGAATTATGAATATGTGCGATAATTTATCATGATAGAAACTTTTAAATAAGAAATAAAATTGCCACGCCCTAAGACTACACTCTAGACATGGCCGACACTTGAATATCATTGCTGGCCTCGAGCGGACCCTTCACCTGACTTACATACTCAAAGGAAGACTTAAACACAAGAGCTAGCTAAAGTGGATACTCATGTCTTAAACGGTTACAATTGAAACGAATAAGACTACACAACTATTCTATTTGTCTATGAAGACTTTAAAATAAATAAGGATGTTGGGAAAGGACCCCAAATCATCGTAAAAGCTAAAAAATGATAATCAAGCAATAAAATATGTCCCTCAGAATGTAAGGAGGCTCACCGGCTAACTCTGAGCGGCTCACTGGATCAACAGTACGTCGGATGACGATCCTATTTATCTACGACTGAATCATAAGACCATGTAGGTCAACTAGTATCAGTACATTAAGGTATTGCATGAGTTGAATGTGACACAAACAGAAGCGTGAATTACTCAACAAAAATAAAACAAAAGACAGAGGTGAGCTATATATAATATTATAGGATAGAGAGAGAGAGAGAGAGAGATAAATGAGATATAGTATATATAAAGATGAAGATAGAAAAAGAGAGAGATAATATAGAGATATATATAGATATATGCGATAGATATATAGATATATATGAGGAAGCGAGAGATAGATAGATATATAGAGATAATATATAAAAGCATTGTTTAAAAATAGCGTCAAACAACATAGTTCGTCAAAAAAACTACAATAACAAACCAAATCTTACTTTTCGATAAATAATAGAGTTTCTGTGTGGAGATTCTGTAACCGATAACAACCATTATGAACCTATTTAGTGATTACGCGGCCAGAAATATCCTATACTTTGCAGTCACATATAACTACTGAACTTAGTGGATCCACTAGCTTAACTTATGTGATCATAAAAAATGTATGACCCCTTAAAACCACACAAAGATGGACAGATGGTTTTATGGAGACTGGACTTATTGTGAAACTTGCACCCCCTAGCGTGTGCTAACTATTTACCCCAAATTATAATTAGTTGTTGTATTTTTAAAACAAATTCTTTCTTTGGGTTGAGATAATTTCTCGACGCTTAGCTTTAAAAGCTCTCTTGAAATCAATATTTCCTTTTCTTGCTCAAAACACTTTTGGAAATCTTAGTTTCTCTTACTTAAATATAAAAATATTTACAAAATCTTAGGGCTTATTTAGTTTACTTGTAATTTTTACGAAATGAATTCTATTCTATACTCTTTACTTAACTTGAAACTTAAATCTTAAAACAAATTTAAAACATTGCTAAAGATTCGTGAAAACTTTTGAGAACTTTTCTTTGACTTGCTTTTTAACTTTTAGACTTTACTTTTAACTTCTTTGACTTTGATATTAATTGTGGACTCAAGGGGGGTTCCCCCCCCCCCCCAAAACTCATGTTTATGGATTGCTTTTTATGAGTTTAGAGGATATCTTAGAGTTTAGTTTAATAGAATGGAAACAATGTAGATAACTTACGAAGTAGTACGAAAATGTGCGGGAATAATCAGGAGAAGTTGCGTCCCTAGCACTATGAGGGGCGGGGGTGCCAGCCGTCAACTTACAGTGTTTAGGTTGAGGCACTCTTGCTGGAAAGGCGCCCTAAGGCTCTAAGGACAGAGACTATCCTTTGTGGCTCTGAGAGTCGCGGTGTCCCAACCCCTTCATCCTGGTTATCTCAAGTTTACTCCTTCGTTTTTTAATCTAAAAATTTTCTAAATTTCCATGGTTCCTTCCCCAAACACTTAGGATCATTAGTACCCTCAATACCAATTAGACTTAACTAAAAAAATTCAGCTGGAAATACAAATCAAATCAACAAGGGACTTCAAAAACACAATCGTCAAGCATTGAACGAATTTTCAACAATATTTTTCAAGAACTCACTTTCACAAAATTCAAATAACTTAGAGACACTCAATTTTAACAAGATTGGCATGCGGTTTAACTAACCCAACACTATGTGATTTCACATATCTTTTTAGGGATTACCCCGATGAAATTCACACGCAAAGCTTGAGCATTCATGGCTATTCTTTATTTCTATCCTCTTTTCTCTTTAATTTTTTCTCTTCTACAAGACTTTGTGTGAATTTTCTTTTTCCTAAACTGAACAAAGTCTTGTTTCACCCCCACTTTAATTCCTAAAACGAATTAACTAAATAAAGTAATGAAAAGACAACTTTGCCTGCCCAAATCTGGATTGAAATTTCCTTAATCCAACAGCCCAACTTTCAAAAGGCATAACTAACTCATAAGATATTGAAATCGTGCAAAATCAATTGAGTTAGAAATATCATTCTAAGGGATTTCGAAACTTATCTGGGACCACTCTTAAATCTTCCTGCGCTAGGACTTATGGTCATTTTAAAATGAGCAAAACTCACTTTCCTAACTTAGACAAATTTTCCATATTTTCTTATTTTTTCAAAAAAATAAGTATTTCAGATTTTAAAATCTAGTTGTTTCTAGCTACAAGATGTTACAATATCTACCCCTTGGAAATATTTGTCATCGGAAGAAATTACTATTAGTATACATAGGGTAGCAACATAAAGTTTAAACACCGATAAGAAATTGCAACCAAACAACATGCTTACTCAAAATTTGACAGTACTAAGAAGAAAATTACTACCTTGGTCTGCATATCCTATGGATTCAAAGAGATGCGGATATGTACTCTTCATGTCCCCTATTAGCTTATTTAACAAATTGGTTCCTCAAAAAAACATTGACTAAGGCTAGATTTTTTGTTCTCAACATGCAAACTTGGTTATCTAGAATATGGACAAGAATTTCCTCGTAAGATAGACTGTCCTTGATCCCGATATTTTCAGTTAGTTTGATCAAAGATGGATCACTCATGTAGTTCTTCAACACGAAGATGCAAACACCAAATAATAATTTACATTGCAAATACTGTTGGCTATGCGATAATGTCTAATATATCGGGGAATGAGTTTCCCCTCCTTACCAAACCTCCTCACACCCTTCATGGGTGAAACTTTTAGATATACACAAACCTTCTCATAACATAAGTGTAGCATTTTAGATGGCTCTCCGTCGTTTTTAACGTCTTTTGGATCATCTTCACCTTCTCCATAGCTTGGTGAACTAAATTTTATCGTATCAACTCCGCTTCACCAACTTCAAACTATCAAATAGGACATCTACATCTTCTCCCATAAAGAGTTTTCTATGGAGCTTGGTGGATGCTAGAGTGGTAACGATTATTAAAGCCAAACTCAATTATAGGTAGATGATCATCCAACTCCGTTTGAAATCAATAATGCATGCCCTCAACATATACTTTAAGGTCTGAATAGTATGCTCTTCTTTCCCATCAGTCTGAATATTAAAGGTAGTACTTAAGTTCAACTTTGATCCCAAACCTTTCTGAAAAAGATTACAAAAGCTGTGCAGTAAATTGAGCACCTCTATTCTAAATAATGGAGACCTGAACTTCATGAAGTTTTAAAATTTCTTGAATGTATGACATAGCATAATCCTCTACCGAATGGGTAGTGTTTACCGGTAAAAGTAGGTTGATTTTATCGTTCTATGAATAATCAAACAAATTGAATAATCGTGTCTGTGAGACCTTGAGCTCTTCTTTTGGAGGTACTCTAGGGAGCATTTGGATATTGATGATTGTCTCAATGACTAGTCTCTTCATTAATTTGATTAAATTTATGAAAAAATAATTAAATAGGAAAGTGTTTGATACAACCCTGTGATGTAATTTACAAAACATTTTGAATATTTTCAGATTTTAATAATTGATTGCATTTTAAAAAAATTACTTGTCAGTAAACGTAACGGTTTTGTAATTTTTTAGGAGTAATAAATATTAGGGTTTGATGTATACTACTAGTCGTAATAAGAATACATGTATTAATCTTGACATTCTTCTTCGATTATAGCTTCCATGTATTTATTTAAAATAGAACGTAACTTGTCCAATAGAAATAAAAAACCATTTTTATTTTGTGGTTTTTCCAATTGTTGTGTTAGTAACAAAATTGCTTAACATAAATCGGTACCCTTGTGGTAATACGTCTCTCAAAGATACTCTTGAAGCAATGGTTGCCCTATTAGAGTTAGTTATGTTAATGGGTCGGGGCATGAGTAGGGTAGGGCAGGCTTTATAATTTTTGAGGTAAATCGGTTTATAGGTTAACAAGTTTGGGGCGGGGATTTCACGACATATACCGTCGTGATTGGCCTCTCCACACTAACCCATTAGTAGGAGAACCATTAATACAAAGTACTAAACAATTTTAAACTATGAAGTAGGTTAAATTCTAAGTAATGAAATAGTGTTCCCAAAAACTCCAAACAAAGTGTAACAACTAAATAAATGTGGAAGAAAAATATGCATGTAACTTTAATGTAAATGTAGCATAACTCTGACAAGAAGGTTTACAACCCAAACTAATGAACTAATAACTAACTAGAGAGTCAACTACTAACTAACTAGAGAGTTTAAGTTTGAACGAAACGAACTTAGCAAAAAGAGAACTCAGGGCAGCCTGAAAAAAATATCTATCAATTTTGCTTTGTACCTCCTGATGTGAGATCGTATCCTCCTTTTTTTTTTTTTTTTTTTTTTTTAAAGATATGCGCTTGTGAGTGGTCATGTATAGGGGAGGTGGGAATGGGGCAATTGGGGGAAGGAAGGTACATAGGTTGTAAGGGGCGGGGCGGAGGGAGAAAAAGAGAGTATTAGGGATGAATGCAGAAATTTGTTATGATAATAAATAATTTTATAAATTCAAAAATAATATATAGAGCGAATAAATATTAGACATACCAAAAGAACCATCATTCCTATCCCAAAAAGATAAGCTATTCTATCTCTATAAATCTGCTTTGCTATCCCTCCAAATCAACTGTTCTATCAAAATATTTATTCCTTTGATTCTACAATATATATATATATATATATATATATGATCATGCTACTTTATATCACAATATCATTACATTTATTTATACATTTGTTTAGATGTCCATCATGCTATCATCCCCCTCAAATTAATGCTGGTGGATGAAGAATCATCAATTTGCCTACTAGAAACTGATGGTGTTGCTATGCCATGGATTTTGTAAACGTATTAGCTCTTTGAAGATCACTTGACACGTGAGAAAGAGTAATGACTATTTTATCTAGAACTTATCACATATAATGTCAATCCACTTTTATATCTTTGGTCCTCTCATGAAAAACTATATTAGTAGCAATCTGAATCGCACTCATATTATCAACATAGAGAGGAGTAGGATGATATTGAGGAGATACAATCTCAACAATTAATCCTTGAATCCATACCACTTCGGAGTAATCAGTAAACATGGATTGATATTCAGTCTCGATTGAAGACTTTGACAGACAATCTTACTTTTTACTCTTCATAGATATCAAATACTATCCAATAAACAAGCACAAACCAGTGACTGAAAGATAAGTGTCAAGACATTCCGTCCATTCAGAATTACAAGAAACATTAAAATGAATAGGAGAACCAATTAAAAAGAACAACTAACAACCTGATTCTGCCATTATAGAAAATTCAATAAAGAAAGAATTGGGGCCAAATAAATTCTTTGTAGTAACTTGGAATTCCTAGCCTTTTAAAGATTTGAAAAAATCCGAGTCATTAACTTGTAGGGAATCAAGTAATGAATGCGATTACATTGATAGATAATTAATATGATAAGGAAAATTTATCACTTTACAGAATCAAATATGGGCAAGTAGAACTCCCAAAAATGATCTTAGCGTGAACAAGTATATTTTATCTCAATTGAGGCCACTGTAGCGGAGCCACTGTAGCGGGATGGCTCCGCCTTAGCAGAGCATATGTAACTTAAAGTCTCTAATAAACCCCTAAATAATCTGATTTGAAACTTCCCAACTTTTAGAGCTTAGAAGGCGACCCCAGACGAGTTCTTGGCATATTTTAATAATTCTTAAAGCTAAAGATAAGATTTTAACACCGTGAGTCCATTTTTTTGATCTGTAGAACCTATATACTTGGGTTATTATTGATGGAAAAATATTTTTATCCAGAATATGGTGGAAAAACCCTCAATTGGGTGTTAGGATCTTGGGTTTGGTCTAGGGTTATTGGGTTTTATATAATTCTGATTATTAGACATTTGATTGTTGATCATTGCATATAAATGTTTGTTTTTAGGCCTAGTACATGCGCAAAAAATACGAAAAGGGAAGATTCAGGTGCCTTAGGGGATTCAAGCTTGGAATCGAGGTAGGTGTTGGTTTCGATTTCATATTGGTGTGATATATATCTGTAATTTCTTCGTTATTATGCTTATATATATGTCAATGTTTTATTATTGATCACTCTAATTGTAAATGAGGATAATTATATAATTATATAATTATATACCATGAATCAACTCTTGTTGTTATATCTTGATTATGTACTTTTGGTTGTGATTGTGGTGTGTGAATATGGATAAGATTGCCACGTTTTGACAAGATAAATTGGATTGTGTTTCCATGTTCCGTAAAAACACTCGGATTAGTTGCCACATCCCACATAAAAATGGGATGGGATTGCCACGTTCAAGCCATCTAATAGTTTTTGTGTGGGTTCTATGAGATAATCATTCAATTGTATTATGTATCTACATGTTTTGACTATGTACATACCTAATGATTTATATTGTATATATTTAGTATATGCATGTTTTATAGTGTTTTGGTTACTTATATATGTTTCACTTACTAGGATGATTGTGTGATCCTACCAGTACAGCGTGGATTTGTACTGATACTACACTTTGTCTCATTTTAGTTGAGTACATGGTATCTTACGGTGGCTAATGACGTATCTCGTTTAGAATATCAGTATAAACATCGAATTCAGGGGTGACCTAGATCTTCCTTGAGTTCTCTTTTATTTAAGTACACTATTTTAAGAATCAGAGTATTTGTTAAGTTGTTGCGTAGTTTTGGGGTTTTATAGACTTGTCGCAAGTAGAGTTTTGGTACATTGACTTTCAGGTCTAGGGGTTGTATTTCAGCATTTGTGTTAGTTCATTTTTTAATTCCATAATAAATAAATTAGTTATTAAGAGCGTTTGTTAGCCTTTATGTTATCAGTAGAGTTTGGTATAATGGTTACTAACGTCCGTAATTTATTAGAGCACATTAGGACTTTAGAAAAACTTTACTTCTTTCAAATCCTTCATGCTATGGCTCGAATCCAATTTGTATGTCGTTGATACAAGCTATTATCTTTTATCCTTTACTCCACGCTCCGAACTAGATAAACAAAATTGGAAATGACTTAACTACCAAGAGTAGATGCCGATAGACTACCGACAGTTGAATAGGGTTAATGTTCAAATAAAGTATACATTTTCTCGGATAGAAGAATTTTTTGGCCAGTTGCAAGATGCATCTATTTTGTCTAAGATTGATTTATTGTTGGTTACCATCAATTAAAGATTGAGGCGGTTAAGAATAGGGTTCAATGAAGTTCCATGATTGAAATTAGTCATTTTGTGGGGCTTCGCTAGCTACTATTTTTGTTTATTGTATGAGTTGAGTCCAATTGGTATCTACAAGATTTAAATTGTATCTCAACAAAGTGAACTATATGGCACACAAGAAAAGTAGATTTGAAACTGAGAAGGTTCTAGTTGGTATATTACCCTAGGGGTAGTGTTAATGCATTGATTATCAAGAAGGGTCATCCATGGAGTGAAATAATTAATTAAGAATTTGGTCTTAATTGTGAATTGCACCTTGCAAACATTGAATGCATACTTTTTGTTGTCTAAATTAACTACAAACGTGAAGTTGTAATTGCTTGAATGTGATGAGGTGATTTTGTGAACAACAAATATGTTCTTGACATTTTTATGTGTAATGTGTTGGCTGAAATGTTATAATTGTGCAAGTGGAAAATACTTTAGTATTGTGAAATTCATTGTGAAAGGAAAATTTTGACTAAGGATAGTGTGAGTGTCTTAGTGTATCCTGGGGATGTGTTGGTTGTGGTTCTGAATTAACAAAGAATGAATTGGTTTGCTTATCCTGGATTGACTGAAGCGGTATTTGCTGAGCATAGAAGTTAGAAGTTTGTTGTACCGTGAATATGGCATGTATAGAGGTGTAATTGATTTTGTGGCGGATGGGACAAAACTGAAAATTGAATGTTCAAGAGGGGAGCTCACTGGTCCACTTTATGTCGCTGTAGTGAGATTAATTTCATTATGGAGCCACCGACAGCGTGATGAGGGATACTAGAGCGGGAAAGGGTGAGACTAAATCCCAGCCCCGTCTCCCCTATTTTCATAAGTCATAATATGGACCTCAAATTGTACCTCAATGTTAAGCAATCAAATATATATTTTAAGGTTTCTTATGATTGTGAAGAACCTGGGAATACGAGTGTCTTATGTAGGTATCCCAATGCTATACCTTTTGTGACTGTATGACTAATGTGTTATTGGTCCAAATTCTACTTTTTCATACATGTCAATTAAATTGACTTGAATTTGATGTGGTTGGTGATACACTTGCTGCCCCCATCCATTCTTCCACTCTAGTATAAGAGTCAATCATACTCACCGACGTATATCAGGTTGCTTTGTTGTGTTTTGTTTTTTCAGATTTGGGTTGATTTAGTTATGTTGGATATGACTAACTTGATATAATCTTAGGAATAACTTGGTTTTCCCCTTATTATAAAAAGTTGAATTGTAATATTAATATCATTACCTATAGAGATCCTGGGTATAGAATGGTTTGAATTGAAAGGGGGGGGGGGTATAAGCCTAAGTCAGTTAAGGTCATATCGTTCATTAAGGATAGGAAACTTGTTGAGTAGTATTGTTTGGCGTAATTGGATCATATTTGGGATGTTGAGGTCGAATCTTCCTCTATTGATTCTATTCTTGTGATGTTAGTATCAAGACAAATTAAAGCTCAAACTTAAGAGCTTCGAGATAAAGGGTTCATCCATCCTAGTGTTCCCAGGTAGGTTACTCCTGTTTTGATTGATACGAAGAAGGAGGGTAGTATGCGGACAAATGATTTTATCTTAAACCAATAAGGTAGTGGATTAATACCAAATGTAAAGATTATGGATAAAGAAAGTTACATTTAGATTGTGAATGATGTGGTTGTATGGTATGTTTGAAGAGATGGTGGGATACCATTCGAAAAGAAATTAACGAGCTAGAGACATAATATACAAAAAAAATAATGGGATCAAGTGCAACTTTTAGAGAGAGGCGAGAGCAAGAAAATTGGATTTTATTGAAAGGCCTAAGGAGGTATCTTTAGAGGGCTAGATAATTGGGTTCAATAATGCAATTTTTCATGATGATTTGGCTATGGTAATAGGGTCAAAATTCTGTAAGATTGGTTAAAACTATTGAAAAAGAACTTGAGAAAGAAGTGTATAAACACTATCTCGAGTGTGATGATAAGTGGCTTGGTTTTGTTTTGATTTAAGTTATGAGTACGATTGAATTTTAGCAAAAATATATAATGAGATTGATGGGGATTAGATCCATGATATGCAAAGAACCATTAATTCATTAAAATAATTGAGGTATAATCTAATGTTGATAGATAAGGGGATCTTGTTATGTAGTTGAATTTACAGTCAATTTTTTTAATTATATGTTTACATTTATGGTGATATATTTCGTCAAGATACGAATTTCAAGGTGAAAAGAGATAAATTGTATTGGATATTGAGCATTTGAAAAGACTACACCTTGTTTGAGTCCTAAGGTTTATTACTACTGATTGTAAAAGTACATTACATAGCTTTTCATTTATAAAGTGTTGGCTTAAAGTAAGGTCAATGGTCAAAGTAGTTATGACGGTTGTTAGTAATATGCGTGTAGGCTTCAGTCGAAATATGTGAAGAGTGTGTTGAGTCAAGTGGATGGAAATGTTTGGTATCGACTTTTAGAAGGAAAAACTTTCGGATATTTGGTAAATTCTTATGTGACAAACTATTTCATTTTGTACATAGTTGTGAGTGTGATGAGCTTGCTATGTTCATTTGTGTTTTCACTTTTGGGGATGAATCCCTAGTGGTGGATAAATTGTATTGATTATGCGATGTTCTCTTGGTTAAGTGGGATGATTTGGGAAGACGAAATTAATTCAGATGACTTATGTGGTATGGTTTTGGAGTTGTTAAGGTATTCTAATGGTTCTACTTGTACCACCTTGCATATAAAAATTTATAGAAGATCTACCTTGTGTATTTATAGTTGTCCGACAATTTTGATTTTAATCTTGTCTTCAAGGTCAAGTATCGATTATGTGTGGATGAATGTGGGGATTAGTGGGTCCAATTCTACTGTTCTTAAGAAGTAATCTACAATAACTAAATCTAGAAATTCGATAGTGTTATAGGAGGGATTTTATGCTTGGACATATCTCTCGATGAGTATCTGATTTCTAAATATCAAAATTTTTATAACTTAAGTTCATCAGAATTTCTGTTGTGGCATGGAGATGTTGTTAAGTATCGTGATCGTTTGGGTATTATGAATGTGTATTGGTTTGTTTAGGTTAAACTCTAATTGTAGAAAGTTTTGATTTTTGATTTTATCATGGTTATGTCAGAAAGAATTAGTAATGATGATTGTGTCAACATAGTAAGATAACATGTGGCAAAAGTGTGTAAGATAAAAAGTGGTGGTTATTGAGATTCATTTTGTTGTTTGGTTAAGCTTACATACAAAAATATTTATTACTGGGTTTTTAAGATGACTTCGTTGATGCTTTTTAGGGGAGGATGTGTGGGTATTAAATTGGTTGGTTTGAGGTTGGGGATATGAAACCCTTATGGAGTAATGATATTCGTAAGAAGGTTATGCGAGAGAAGTATCCCTGTAACTCTATAATTCATGTGTTATTGTACCATAATTTAAGCCAACTCATTCCACTTCGATCATTCAAGGATGAGTGATGGGTAAATTTTATTTATTATAACAACTTACTTCCTTCGTTATAGAAAATCAATGAAAAAATAATTGGGTCAGAATACTTTTTGGTAGTAACTTGAAATTCCTAGCCTGGTCAATATTTTGACGAAATCAGTGTCATTAAGGTGTAGGAAAATCTAGTTAATGCTGAGAGATGTAATTGTAAGTTTGATTACTTAGTATATATCTAAGACGATAGCGAACTTGATAGATTTAAATAATCGAATCTGGGCTAGTATAACTCCAGAAAATTATTATAGCATGGACGGGTACATTCTTTCTCTACAGGCTACTATAGCGGGATTCTAGGAGCTATAGAGGGGCATAGATGTAACAATCCCAAAGTCTACAACCTTGTATATAGCCTCACATGATGAACTATGAACTAAATAACTATTTCTAAGCCAAAAATAATGTATTGAAGCTAAATAGGAAGTGTAAGAGTCAAATCATTAAGAAACGACCATGACATCCGATAAATTGCCAAATAAGTGCTAGAGTTCCTTGGCATATTCCAATATATTTTACGAGTTGGAATCTAATTAAAATTTGGCAAAAATGTGTTAAACAAATAGAAGAGTATATTTAGGGTCGAAATGTATGCGCATGACTCCCCTAGGACCACCCTAAGTGTCCTTGGAGAGGGCCCTTCAATTTGACCCAAAACTATTAATTTGATAGTAGCCAAACGATGAACCAATGGACGTACTATCTATGGGTCAAAGGCCCATAAATGGTGGTCGTTGGCTAAAACATTGGGTTTTTAAAGAAGTTCTAAAAACATAGTCTCTCACCTAAACTAGAGAGAAACAAGACGGTCTGTGGTTTAGTTAATGGATGTAGGTTAGAGTCTCGTTGGTTGAACGTCAATTTCATTGTAATGTTTTTAAGTTAGGGAGTAATAATTTAGTTGGTTAGTTAATTAATTAAGGGTTAGGGCTGCTTAATTAAGTTATTTAAAGTACCATATAAGACTTGACCCTTATTAAACTAACCTAACACCCCACATTTCCCAAAACCAATTCTCTCCAACTTCTCTCAACTTTCTCTCTCTATTCAAAGACTTGATTGAACAAAAAACTCCAAGATTGATTAGGGATCAAAGACTACAGGTATCTTATATCAATCTTCAAGGATTTTTAAGGAATGGAAGCTCTTCACTCTTGAGATCTCTTTCCACAAGAGGCTCTTCATAATTGATTTAAAAAGATGTCCGAATACAAGGGTTTCATTCAAATTTCTTAAATTATCTTCCTATTGGATTTGATTTTTATTTTCTTTGATCATTAATGATATATTATGATTTTTAAGGGTTAATTGTTTTAGTTCTTAGTCTTTTACGTAGTTCTATGAAAGAATCTATGATCGAACCATTTTCCCTTACCCTAGTTATGAATTGGACATGTCGATGATTAGGGTTGTTTGCATTTTTTATGTTATTGTTTAATATTATAATGATTATGAATGGATCATTGGATAATTGTGATCAGTTTAGGGTAAGATATTGATTAAGGCTATGGAGGCTATTTGGTATGAATTTGTGACTTAAATTCTTTACTTCAATGATGGTGTCGTGTACTTGATGATCGTCCTCAATTGAAGTATTATATATGATTAAATAGAAAAGACAATGATATGATTATTATGATAAAATGCCATTACTTTGTTGAATTGTGATATCATGTTAAGGTTATGAAAATAGATGGCTGAATGTGAATCACTTCTATGTCTTACTATGATATGATTATAATGTGATGATCTCACTACATGAAAGTTTGTATTGAAAGGAAATTCTCATTCAATACCTAATGAACTAGGGACATGATATACAAGGGGTTTGTCTCCTATGAGCTATATTAATCTATGATGATTGACAATGACTTAATGACATTTCAAAAAAGGACTTTAGCTTTGAACAAATCAAACTAAATATGAGAGGTGTCCCTTTCCAATGTGGGAAGGTAGATTCACTATGGTTTTTATGAGATGGTGACTGTAATGCAATTGTTCATAAAGAGGGTCCAATACATATCTCCTAGTTCTTGAACAATGTTAACCCTATAGGAATACTATCTTGTGGATCCACAAAAAATTCTATGTTCATGTTTTGGCTCTACCATGTCAAGTAGACCACCTTCTTTCAGTTTACAGTTTAGCGACACCGGATTCTATGTTTACCTTACATGGTCTATTGTTGGTTAACGAGATTGTTCCCAGAAGTAAAATGAATGAATTGAAGTACTTAAGTAAACACTAACTAGGGTGACTTAAGGGGTTTTACTTAGTGTAGGTAGGGGTATGGGTCTCTACTTCTACATTGCACAAGTTGTCATTGAGGGGAGTTGTAGGATGTTTTTCTTATGCTCGTATGAGATGAATGATATGCATATGTTGACTTTAAATGTTGATGATCCTATATGATGTTAGTTTCATTGGTAAACATGTTATTGTGCTAAATTGCTATAGATGATAATGACTATACATTATGCTATGTTATATGGAGTAAGACATTACTTTTGATCTCTTTTCTTGGTTACTTGATTATGTGGGGTTATGGGGATTCACATGATCTTTACACTTGTAGGCTTGGGATGGGACTGTTGGTAAGAGTCTTATATGTTTGATGTTATCAACTCTTGTACAAGAATTGTTGTGATGACATTATCTTGGAGTAATTCATGTTGATATAGTGTTATGATGATATTAGTCTTATGTTGCATATGAACTTGTCTAAATGATGCTATGCCTATTGACTTGTATATGTTCTTGTATGTGCATAAAGGCGTTTAAAGTGACTTAGAATTGTTTTGAACTAAATGTCCTTTTAAGCATGATTTCAAAAGTTTTTGCATACTTAGTACAAGTGGATGTACTAACCCATATTCTTTATATTTGTACAAATCTGTACGTTTGGGCCATTGAAGTGCTTAGAGGCCCTTATCTAGAAGACTTGGTCATTTTCCTTGTTATTGGTAGGTCATCAACGTTCGAGGATAAGGTCATTTCTTATGTAGCTATGATGTTGTTTTAAAGACATTTGTTCCTTTCCTTAATTCTTGCGACTATTGATGTAAGCCTATAATGGCATATTTTACTTACATATGAGATTATGCCCGACTTTGTAATACTCTTAAGATGGTTTATATGTGAGACTTTCTGTTAGACTCTTATTGTATGTTATGCTAAACAAGAAGCCTATGTAAGCTTCAATAAGCGAGGAGTCTATATAAACTCCATATATGATATGTGGGGTATATGTATACCTCACTATGTAAAAGTTTTTAAATTTCCTCATTTTGACCTATAATATTTCATAAAAAATGCGAAGGTCTTGTCCAATTTCTTTCAGAGGACGAAGACAGCGGCAACGTCTAGGGGGTGCTCCCTTGTCGTCGAAAACTTAATCTCAGAGCATGAGGTTGAAGTAATCTTAAGATTGATGTCTCACTAAACAAGGTCTAAGTAGAGTATTATTGATGGATGTGAAGCGTGCAACATTTATGAGTGGTAAATCTACGTGCCTCAAGATTGGTAACTCTACTTGTCTTTTTTTTTTCTAACTCTTTTATTGGTTGTTATAGGTCATGAAACTAGAAGGGCAACCGCAAGATAAGTTGAAGAAGACATTGAAAATGTGGGAGCTCCTCCCGAAGGCATCCAAGCTCCTCCATAAGGAAATCAAGATCCTGCTCGAGAGCAAGCTCCGAAAGGTGACCAAGCTCCGGTCATTCCTCCACCAATGAAGGAAGGAGAGAGAAGGTCAAATTTTTAAAGTTTTTCTTAAGATATGAATACCCAATCCTAAGCGGTAGCTACTAAAGATGAAGACATGACGACACAAGAAAAATGAGAAGTTGGAACCCATGTTAGACAGAATGCTAGTACCATGACTTCTCGGTTGAGACACTTCACAAGGATTAACCCTCCAATGTTATTAAGGTCAAAGTTGAATAAAGACCCCCAAGAATTTCTTGATGACTTATACAAGATCCTATATGCTATGGGAGTGGGTTCTAATGAGAAGGCCAAGCTAGCATCATATCAACTGAAAGATGTGGCTCAAACAAGGTATACCCAAAGGACATACAATAGTGCTTTGAGAACGGGTCCTATAACTTGAGAGGCATTTAGTAGGGATTTTCTGATAGTTTATTCCCAAGGGAGAAAAGGGAGGAAAAAGTTAAGTGTTCATTAACCTTCGTCAAGGAGGTATGAGTGTGCAAGAGTGCTCCTTCAAGTTCACTTAGTTTTCCAAGTATTCTCCTTTCTTGGTGTCTAATACTAGAGATTAGATGAGCCGGTTTGCAACGGGAATGTCCAATGATCTAGTTTAAGAGTGTCGTTCAGTGATGCTTCATGAAAATATGGACATCTCTCCGTTGATGGTAAATTCCCAACAAGTTGAGGAGACTAGAATTAAGAGGAATAATAAGGAATTCAAGAGGGCAAAGTGTTATGAGGGAAGTGCTTCCAATGGTAGGCTTGGAATCCAAGACATACCTAGGTTGAAGAAGAGGGTCTCCAATCAATTCCCTTTGGATTTCCACAAGGCTAGCAAGGATAGGGTGTCTAACCCAAGTCCCAAAAGGCAAAGAGTGGGAATTCATCAAGAAAGAAACCTACTTGTTCCAATTGCGGTAAGAAGCATATGGGTTAATGTTTATTTTGGATGGATAATTGCTTTTGGTTTTATAATAGTGGGGGATTTTCCTAATGTGAGGGGTCAAGAGAAAGGGAGTATCCATGTTCAAGAAAGAGGTCCTAGTTCCGATGCTTTTAAGTCTGGTTTTATGCTCTTCGCTCTTGGGGCAAGCAAGAGGAATCTCCCAATGTGGTCACCGATCTTTTATAAATCTTCTCTATTGGTGTTAATACTTTACTTGATCCAATTCAACTTTATCATTTGTAACCCCTCCAGTAGATAACATGTTTGATGTTTTACCCGATGTTTTGATTTGAATAATTTTTGGTTACAACCACAGTGGGTGACTCCGTTCTGCCTAGAAGAGTCTTTAGGAGTTGTCCTTTGGTTGATTTGGTAGAAATTCATATGGTCAATTTTGATGTCAATTTGGGAAAGTATTGGTTGCATTCTTTTTTTGTTCTATTGATTGTAGATCAAGGGTAGTTATGTTCCAATTCCCTAAGGAAACCGTCTTAGAGTGGAAACGGGAAACTATATCCCTAGAGGTTGTATCATTTCGGGTGTAAAAGTTTGTATTATGATCTCTAAGGTGTGTTTCTACCATATTGTGAGGGTTAAAGATCTTGAGACTAGATTCTTTCATTAAAGTCGGTGCCCGTAGTGAAGGATTTTATGGATGTTTTTCCCGATGAATTGCTCGGAATTCCTCCCGGATGGGAAATAGACTTCGGTATTGACTTATTGCAAAATATGAACCCCATTTTAATTTCTTCTTATCGAATGGCTCTCGCAGAATTGAAAGAGTTGAAGGTTCAACTTAAGGATTTAATAGCCAATGGTTTTATACAACCTAGTATTTCCCCAAGGGGTGCTCCGATATTATTTTTAAAGAAAAAGGATGGGTTCATTAGGATGTGAATTGATTATCGTTCAATAAATAAAGTCACCATAAATAACAAGTATCCTCTCCGTTTTATTGATGACTTGTTTCATCAACTACAATACGAAATCTACTTTTCAAAGATTGGCTTGAGGTCGGGGTATCACCAACTTATGATGAGAGGTGACGGCATACCTAAAACGACTTTTTGAACTTTGTATAATAATTATGAGTTACTAGTGATGTATTTTGGTCACACTAATGCCCCAAAATATTTTAACGACATTACGAATAGAGTGTTCTAGAATTACCTAGATTTTTTTATGATTGTCTTTATTAATTATTAGTATCGATGAGTATATTGTCCATTTGAGGGTTGTATTCCAACTCGTCAAGGAACATAAATTCTTTTCCAAGTATAGTTAATGTGAATTTTTATTGAGAACAGTTGCGTTTCTTCGTCACAATATCTCAAGAGAGGTTAATGTAAGACCTCTAAAATGACATGAGTCTAATACATGAGTCTTGAGGTTCTTAAGTCTTAAAATAATTTATAAGGATGTTTATAGGTAGTGTTTAATGTTTTGTGAATTTTGGATGTCAAACGTCAAATAACATCCATGATGTTCAAAAGGTTGGCCTTGAAGTGTACTTGTGTGCCTTAGTTTCTTTCGTCGAGTTTTACATGTTCGTTTGGATGAAATTTATGTGAAGGGTTCCTAACATGTGCATGATTATTTTAAGTTCGGAAACGTCAGGATAAAACTCCCAAAGGATAAACAAAAGTGTCCTTGAAGAGGACCCAATTAAAGAGCAAAGACTGTCAAAACAGTCCCACCTACGGTGAGCAATCAACGCCCAGTAGACTGGTCGACCCCCCGTAGTTGGTGGCGTCGATGGATACTTAGTCTAGGGATCTTGAGGTCCCATTTTAAAGGCTCTGTGCCAAACAATCATTGCCAGCGCTTGCTGTAGACGGGATGATGTCTCGTAAGTGTTGGTCCGTCGATGGCACCTGCAATTTTTCCAGGTCTCTCTTCCAGCCTAATGGTATTCTAGGGTCTTCACGCATCCTTCTTAAAATTAGTTGGACGGTTCTTACAGGTTATTTTGGGTATTTTAAGTGGGGTTTATAAGTCAAACACTTATATGAAATCACTTTGAAAAATCAATAACCAAAACTTCTAGAACACTATTGAAGATTGAAGAGGGATTGTATCTTGGAAATGGATTTGTCAATCAGTCCATCTCAATTTTCGTTGTATAGAATCAATTACAGTAAGGTTTTCATTCTTGATTGTTCTTATTTCAAGGATCCAATAATCAAAGAATTTTTTGAAGATTTCTAAAAAAGATGATCTTCTAAATTGTAATCTAGCCATGGGTTCTTGCATAAAACGTTTTGAGTAAATCTATTATGATTAAAATGATGTTAATTTGATTATTTTGGACTATAAACTCTATGAACCCATGCAATTCATGAAACCCTAGTTGTGACAATTTTATGCGTGATTTGTTTATGTATTTATACTAGTGAATTCTTGTGTAGTTTGATTATGTCTATGGAATTATGAAATAATCATGTTAGAATTGTATATTGTGATTATTGGGTTGAATTGTTAACTATGGCTATTGGTAAGAGCCCTTGTATATTCAGTTAGTTTAATTTGCTATGGATTGGAGTTATGAGATTGGAATGGTGGTATGTTTACCTAAGCTTGTGTAGTTGGTCTATATTATTTCGTATAGGTCATATATGATAATGATTTTTGGTATGGTACACTTATGGTGGCGGTGCTTATGTTCTATACTTGTGAATAATGTGGCATCATTGGCACTACTTTATTAATTGTGAAACAATGTGGCCTCGTCGGCATTACATTATGTATAATGGCTTTAAAATGTTTGACAGATCCGGGGAGCATCCGCTAGACGTATCCTGCATCGTCGTCCTCTTCTAGGACTAAGAGTAGCCTCCTAGCTTACATCATTAGATTGATACGTTAAAAATGCGGAAAATTTAAAACATTCCGTTAACTTCTACATTGAGGCTTACATAAACCTTTACATACGCATAATATATTCATATCGAGTATGCATAGACTCTTCGTATAGGAAGATTTGATAGTCTTCTACTTTTGTTGCACATACATAATATAACAATATAGATTCATAAGAAGTCTAGAATATGTCTCATATTAAACCATCTAAGTCAAATGCAACATCTTAGTTTCAACCCATATTTCATTACAATAAAGTCTTATATAGGCATACACGAACTCAACAAAGAATGATAATGAACTAAATTGTCTTTAAGAATAAACAATATCCAATAGCAAGATAGTGGCATCATTTTCGGAAGTTTAGGAACTACCGAACACTTGGGAAATATCCAAGTAATCTTCAAAGGAATTTTATAATCTCAACGTCCTGATCCTACAATTTTTAGTGCACATAAACATGGGGTTAGTACACACTAGTACTAAGTATGAGAATATGCACATAAATAAAATAAATCATGCTAAAGAGGACATGTGTTAAAATCCATGCGAAAGTACTTTGTAAAAATTTAGGTACAATCAAGAACAAATATAAGCCAATAGTTAAATAATCCAAAAGTTCAAGCCATGTACAACACAAGACCAACATTAACAAGTATAGTCAAGTAAACATATATATCCACATAATTGAGTGCATAATCAAGATAACTAAAACATCAAGTCATAACATAAAAAAAAATGTATACGAGTTCATAACATCATAACATAGGCAAGACCTTACTAATAACCCATCATTAAGCCTAGAAGTGAAATGAACAAGTAAAGTATCATAACCTTACTCAATCAAGTAAAACAAACAAAGGATCATAAAAATCATCCAACTCAATATAACATAACATCAATAATAGTCATCATCACATTTAGCAATATAAACCAATAACATGCTAATAAATAAAACTAACAACATATAGAATCATCAACATGTAAAGTTGGAATATTCATAATATATTCATTATAAGAACATAAGAACAACCTCCTAAATGTTTCCTCAAGGAAAACTAGTGCAAGGCATAGGCAGAGTCTCATACCCCTATCTAGGCTAAGTCAAACCTCTCAAGTCACCCTAGTTAGTGTATAGTCCATTACTTTATTTTACTGTTAGGAACACTTGTCTTAAATGACATAGACAACAACAACTAAGTGTGGAATCGTGTGTTGTAAAACCTTACACCTATTGAAGGTGGTATACTAGTAAAAGTAGACCCAAACATGAACATAGCAACTAGGTGGATCCACTAGATAGTATTTCTTTGGTGGAAAAATAGTTTATGGAGCTTGGGGGTTGTCTTGGAAACATAAATCTATGTTATTTTGGACTATGAGGATATTAACCCCATTAGGACTATGGTGAAACCTACCTTCCATCCTTCGGAAGGTGTCGCCCCTCATTTACAAGTTCATTTGGTTCTAAGATAGAGTTCCTTTTGAAATGTCTTTCTTTATCAATCATTCGCTTAATTTAGGTGATCGGGTCTAATCCCTTGTATAGCCATTGTCATTAACTCATTAGGAATTGCATGATAATATCCTTTGATGGCTACCCTCACATGTGAGATTAACATAACATCATAATCATGTCATAATAAGGCACATAGGTACTTAATAACCAACCTTATATAATTTAATCTTACACCAAATCTCACAATAACATAGTCAATACATTTCAATTACACATCATACCAACACCTACTTTGTCTAATCACAATTCATTCTTCATTTGAACTACATCATCAACCACAAACAAATATAATTGAAGTAAAGTTTAGGATCTTAAAGACTTACTCAATCTCCTTCAATATCCATCATCATGGTCTCACAATCAACCATCTCTATGGTAGGATATGTAGGCCTACAGTTCGGTGATTTAAGGTTGTTGAACCATCACTTGTTAGTCTCGAAATAATCTATGAAGCATTGGAGAAAAGTTTTGGTGATAAGATATAGGTAAAAATATGCTATAGTCGGACAAAATCCTATGCCGACAATAGAAGAAGAAATGTTGAATTTGAAGAAGGGGATGTAGTGTATTTGAAGATTTTCACCTATGAAAGGGGTGATGAGATTATGTAAAAAGGTGAAGCTAAGTCTTGGGTAGGTAGATCCCTATGAGGTGTTGCAACGTGTCATAAAATTTTCATATTAGTTGAATTACCTAGTGAACTAGCTTAAGTTTATCCGGTATTTCATGTCTCCATGCTTAAGAAGGTATTGGTTACCCCATGTCCATTCTCTTATTAAAGGTTTCGGTGTGGATGAGAACCTTTCCTATGAAGAGGTTTTAGTGGAACTTCTATATTGGCAAGTAATGAAGTTGAGGAACAAGGAGGTGGTCTCATTAAAAGTTCTATGGAGAAACCCCATTGTTGAAAGAGCAACATGTGAGGCTAAGGCCGACATGAAGTCCCGTTATCCTCATCTTTTTCATCAAAATTATAGCCAAAGTTGAGGTTAGTAATCCTCATAAAATGAAAAAATGAATAAAGTTTAATTTGTCTTGGTTTGATGAAATGTGCATAATTATGGTAAAGGTTCATGCTAAAATGAGTTTCCACGTAAAAATGCTCTTTTGCTTAACTTGCACTTATTTGTGTTTTGTGTATTGTTGATTTCATAAAATTGAACTGAGAATGTTGATGTGTTTTTATAGAAGGTTGGCATAAGTGACTCTTTATGATCATATTCTGCACATGTAAAGATTAAGAAGGTAGTTCCTCATGTTGTAATGTTGAGGTGTTATATGTGGTAAATTGTGATTTGACTTTCTATGTACATATGCCATGTTTATGTATTGAGTGGAGTTTTGAATCACTCTTATAGTTTGTGACTCATATTTATTATATGTTGTTTATATTGTTGTTGGTTGTGCTGCTATTCTTGAGTCATTCAGGGACGAATGTTCCCAATGGGCCGATAATGTAACAGTCTGAAAGTCCATAACCTAGTCTACAACCTCAAATGATTAACTAAGACTTAAAACACTGTTCTAAGCCTACAATAATATATTTAATCTATGTAGGAAGTCTTAGAGTAAAAATTTTAAGAAACGACCCTGACGGCTGATGAATTTTGAAATGTGTGCTAGTGTTCTTTGGCATATTTATTTGGGTTTTTGGAATTGGAATCTAATGAAATATTCTAAGAAGGTGTTAAACATATAGAAGATTGTGTATAGGGCAGAAACTTCAAGGTACAACTCCCTAAGGACAACCTTAACGGACTTTGGAGAGGACCCTTTCAATTATCCCAAAACTATCAACTTGACAGTAGCCAAACAACGAGCCAATCGATGAACCGTCGATGGGTCAACAACCAATCGATGATGGTGGTTGTACAAAACTTAGACAAAAAAAGGAAAACAAATATAGTCTCTAACCTAAACGATAGACCAGCAGGACAGTCCGTGGTCCAATTGACGGCCAGTAGGTCGGGGGGTCAATTTGACCAATAAGTGTTTAAGTTAGGGAGTTAATTTTAAGATGGTTAATTCATTAATTAAGGGTTAAGGGTTACTTAATTAAGTTATTTAAAGGTTTATATAATACCTAACCCTCATTAAACTAAACTAACACCCCGTATTCCCCAAACCCATTTCTCTCCAACTTATATGTACTTTCTCTCTCTATTCAAAGACTCCATTGAAGATAAACTCGAAGATTAATTAGGGATCCAAGACTGAATATTTATTCCATCAATCTTCAAGGATTTTTGAGTTATGGAAGCTCTTCACTCTTATGATCTCTTTCCCCCAAGAGACTCTTCAAAATGGATTTCAAAATATGTCAGAAAAGATGGGTTTCATTCCAGTT
Organism: Solanum habrochaites; assembly: GCA_027704765.1. NCBI lineage: Eukaryota > Viridiplantae > Streptophyta > Magnoliopsida > Solanales > Solanaceae > Solanum > Solanum habrochaites. The sequence continues at coordinate 16,553,179 of JAKWJA010002496.1, forward strand.
TCGTAGATTATTTTTCAATTGGATTCGATGTTGATTTCCTTTGATTATGCATGATATATTATGATTTTTGTAGTTCGTAGTCTTTGACCTAGTTCAATGAAAAAATCTATATTGAACCCTTTTCCCTAACCCTAGTTATTAATTGGATTTGTAGATTATTAGGGTTGTTGGAATTGGTTATGTTATTGTGTAAGTCAATATGTTATGATGATGATGAGTGGTTCATTGTATAATTGTTATGAATTTAGGGTAATATCTTGATGAAGGCTACGGAGGGTATGTGGTAAAACTTTGTGATCTTGATTTCTTTATTTTAATGATGATGGCTTATGCTTGATGATGGTATTCTATTGAAGTATTATATGTGATTAGATTAAGAGTATGATTATTTGATGATTATGATGAAGTTACATGACTACATTGAATTCTGAGATCTTGTTAAGGTTATGAAGATACAACGTTGAATGTGAATCACTTAGTATGTCGTACTATAATATGATTATGATGTCATTTTATCACTGCATGAAGGGTTATATTTAAAGTAAATTCTCATTCAATACCTAATGAGATAATGACATAATATAAAAGGGGTTAGTCTCCTATGACCTATATTAAGTTATGATGATTGACAATGACTTAATGGAATTTCATAAAGGGTCTTAGGTTAGCACAAAACGAATTAGATATGAGAGGTGTCCCTTCCAAATGTAGTAAGGTAGGTTTACAATGGTTCTCATGAGATGGTGACTATAATGTAATTTTGCATAAAGAGGGTCCAACAAATGTCTCCAAGTTCGTGAACTATGTTTCCCCCATAAGAATATTAGCTATTGTATCCACCTTGAATGTTATGTTCATATTGTGGATCTACCTTGGCAAGTAGACCTTCTTCCTTTGATGTAGGGTCTCATTACGCCGTATTCTATGTTGAGCTCACATGATCTATTGTCGGTTAAGGAGATTGTTCCTGAAAGCAAAAGAAATGAAAGGAAGTAATAAAGTGAACAGAAACTAGGGTGACTAAATGGGTTTTACTTAGTATAGGTAGGGGTATGGGACTCTACTTATACATTGCATAAGTTAGCCTTCAGGGGAGTCCTAGGAGGTTGTTCTTATGGTCTTATGATATGAATGATATGCATATGTTGACTTTACATGTTGATGATACTTTATGATGTTAGTTTCATTGATAGGCATGTTATTGGTCTGAATTGCTATAGATGACGATGACTTCACATTATAATATGTTATACAAAGTAAGGCATTACTTATGATGTCTTTCCTTGGTTATTTGATTATGTGTGGTTATGGGGCTTCACATGAGCATTGCACCTCTAGGATTGGAATGAGATTCTTGGTAAGGGTCTTATATGCTTGAGGTTATGAACTCTTGTACATGAATTGTTGTTATGACATTATGATGGAGTTATTCATGTTGATATGACTTTATGATGATATTGGTCTTATGTATGATATGAAGTTTTCTTACTGATGCTATGCCTATAAAATGGTCTTCTATGTGCATAAAGTCATTCAAAGTAACATAGCATGGTTTTGTACAAAAAGTCCTTTTAAGCATGATTCAATGGTTTTACGTGCATATGTTTCCATACTTAGTACAAGTGGATGTATTAACCCATATTCTTTATTTTTGTACAAATATGTAGGTTCGGGCCATTGAAGTTCTTAGAGTCCATTTGCAAGAAGACTTTGTCATTTCCTAAGTTATTGGTACGTCGTCAATGTTCGAGGATGGTGTCATTTCATATCTACCTATGATGTTGTGTCTAAAGAGAGTTGGTCCTTTCCTTAATTCTTGAGACTATTGATGTAAACCTTTAATGGTATATTGTACTTCTGTAGGGATTATGCCCAACTTTGTAATACTCTTTAGATGGTTTATATGTGATAAAAAATGGTAGACTCTTATTTTATGTTATGCTAAAGACTTTGTAAGCTTCATCAAGAGAGGATTCTATGTAAACTCCATATATGATATGTGAGAGGTCTATGATTACCCACTATGTAAAAGTTTTTCATTTTCCTCATTTTGACCTATTATATGTGATAACGAATGCTTAAGGCTTTTCCAAGTCCTCCCCGAGGACAAATACAATGATTACATCTGGAGGGTTCTCCTTGGTCATGACAAGACATGACTTATAGTCGCTTATTAAACCCTTAATGACCTTATTTGTCACTTTCTTGTTTTTGGGACTAAGGAGGCGACCCTAGACGAGTTCTTAATATTTTTCACCATTTTGAAGGCTAAAGGTAAGATTTTAACACCCTGAATCAATTTTTATGATCCATAGAACTTTTTTCCTTGGTTTATTGTCGATTGAAAAGGGTTTTGATCAACAATTTATGGTGGAAAAGTCCCTAAAATTTGTATAGGATCTTGGGTTTTGTCTAGGTTATTGGGTTTGTTATAATCCGGATAATTAAACCTTTGATTGTTGATCAGTGTATATAAATAGTTAATTGTAGACCTTAAACAGGAAAAAATAATCCGGAAAGGGAAGATTCACATGCCTTAGGCGATTCAATCTTGGATTTGAGGTAGGTGATGACTGTGATTTAATGTTGGTGTGATATAGTTTGTAATTTGTTCGTTATAATGCATGTATATATGCAAATGTTGAATCATTCATCACTATAATAGTAAATGAGGATAATTTAAATAATTGTATGCCCTGAATCACATCCTATTGTATAATATTGATGATCTACTTTTGGTAGTGGTGTGTGAATATGGATCGAATTACCACAATCCGGCAAACCACATTGGTTTGTGTTTCCACGTTCTAGCATAACTATTGGATCCGTTGCCATGTTCCAACATAAATATTTGATCGGATTACCATGTTCTGGCAAGATAAAAGTTTGGGTGTGCGTTCCATGAGAGGACCATCGAATTGGGTTTCATGAGAGCACCATTGAATTGTGTTCTGTATCTACTTCTGATAATTATGTTCATACTTAATAATGATGATATTATAGTTTCTTTTGAAAACTTGTGGTTATTTATATGTGTTTAACTTTTTGGGATATCCACGGGTTCCTTCCGGTATACTGTGGTTTTGTACTAGTATTATACTTGCTCTTATTTTTCTTGAGTAGAGTGCCTCTTCCGACGGAAATTGACAGACCTTAAATGAAAAATCAATGACGACATCGAATTCAAGGGTGAGCTAGTTCTTACGGACTTCCTTGCATTCTCTTTTGTTTAAGTCCACTCTTCTCGTACTAAGACTTTACATTAAGGCACTGTTTAGTTTTGGGGTTGTACCCCTTGTTCTTAGATTTGTTGCTAGTAGAGTTTGGTACATTAACATTCAGGTTATAGGGGTTGTATTTCCACATTTGTGTTACTTCATTTGTTATGTTCCATATAAATAATTTAGTTATTTAAAACTTCTTTTGTATCTTTAAATACCTAGTTTTTCTTTTAAGCTGCTTGGTTGGGTTGTAGTAATGCCTCTCCCAGCGAAGGTCTAGTGTGTGTGCCAATCACGATAGTTTGGATAGTGATAGAACAATCTACGAGTAGATGTTTCTAGAAGATAGTGAAAGATGTGATAAACAACCACCAAGTGGAGATGACGAGTAGCTTCCATAAATTGACTAACTTGTTGCGCCACAAGAAGGATACCGGACCGAGTAATTGTAAGGTAATTTATAATCCTAACTAATTGTGAAAACATAGCTGGATTATGAAGAAGATTTACTTCCTCCCGAGGATACTTAACATTAAATCCCAATGAAGTATCTAGAGAGGAGGAATCTCTGAGTGTATTTTTGTTGGATTAGAAACACACTCAAAGAACCATTATAAATTTCCAAACCCAAAAAATTTGTAAGAGTACCAAGTTCTTTCATATGAAAACAATCTTGAAGCTCTTGTTGGTGATTGTTGATTAGTGAAGAATCCGTTTCTATGATGATAATTTAATCTTTATTCACCAAAAGCAGATCACAACCTATAGATGTTTTTCGAAGAAATAAAAATGGGTCATATTTTCTTTGCTCAAAATAAAATTGTATCAAAGTATATTGGAATTTATCAAACCAAGATATTGGTTCTTATTCTAATCCATACGAATACCTCTTCAACTTGAATACATCTAATGCAGGCGATGATAATAAATCAGGTGGAGGTTTCATATAAATGTCTTCTTTGAGATCACCATGGAAAAAATTGTAAAATCTCGTAACTTTCAATATCCAAGAATAGGTTAAGAAACCAAAATTTATCACTTTTGGAAAGATAAGGAAAAATTATGAAAATTTCCTAGGTTAAGAAAGTGAGTTTTGGTAATTTTCAAACGGACATAACTTCTATATCAATATGAGTCAGGGGTAGTTCTTGATATGATTGGACATCTTGGAGAGAAATTTCCAACGCCACCGAGTATGCACATTTTTGACATCATATGAAGGAGATATGCCTATCAAAAGTTGGGCTGCAAAAGTGAGGACATTCCAATTCCAGATACAAGGAAGGGCAAACTAGTTTTATTACCCATTTATTTCTATTTTGTATTAGAGATTTATTTGGGGTAAAAATATTTTTTTGTTCATAGTAGAAAAGAACTTTATGCTTAGGTCTTAGAGAAGAGAGAAGAAACGAAGGAAAAGGGAGAAAAATCAAGAATTTGCCAAGAACGCCAAGGTGTTGCGAGTAGAATTCTTCGAGGGTGATCCCTATTAAGGTATGTGAGATAATTTTCGTGTTAAATTAGCTCACCCACCCCAACTTTTTTATTTCTGCGATTTTGAGTAGATTGAATGATGAAAAGTTAAATTCTTGAAGAATATCGTAGAATTCTTGTTTGTTGAGTTTTTAGATGTCTAGAGTTGATATGATTCATCTTTCTGGGTTGTTTTTTTAGTCTAATCAATTGTGTATCGAGGTTATTAGAAATTCTATATTTTTGGAGAAATAACCATGTAAGTTTAGAGGGGTTAGAGATTAAAAATGGAGAATTAAAGTCGAATGCATGTCGGTAAGGACTTGGGTCACCGCGTATCCCATATCCCCACAGGATAGTCTCTATCCGTACGGCCATGGGTAAGGGGGCCAGCCAGATCTCCCCAACTTGGCCTGTGGTGTTTGAGCCTTTCACCCCGCACCTCTCAGAGCGCCAAAGACGCTAGTGCACCCTATATATCCCCCTTCTTTTTGTACTAGTGCCTAAGTGATGTACCCATGTTTCGTAGTTGTTTCAAACACAATAAGGTAGATATAAACACCATGAAATCATCCATAAACATGAGATCATGATCCTTGAATCCATAATCCAATTCAACAAAAGTGAAGATCAAAGTAAAAAAAGTTAAGAGTCAAGTCTACAAGTTAGGAAGCACGTCAAAGCAAATTTGTTAAGAGTTATCTAGGGTCTTTCAAAACGTTTAAACATTCTTTACAGACAAATATTTAAAACAAAGTAAAGTATAAGGAGTAAACAATAAAAAGAAAAGTTGAAGTTCGTTTCTTTAAAATTATAAGGGAGTAATTATCTCCAAAGACATATAAAATGTTTTCATATTTAACAAGTGAGGAAACTTTAATTTCAAAAGAGCCTTCATGCTAGTTTTTCATAAAGGATTAATAGCTTTATAAAATGAATCAAGAAGGGAAACTAAGATTCCTAAGATAGCATTTGACCTATGGTTTGAGCACTAATCTCACACCACAAAAGCTGTATGTTTTAAAAACATAAGAGCAAGTATATTTAGGATTATTATTGAGTAGTGAATTGGGGACGAGCATGAGTTTAGATAAATCACATTTGTAAAAAACCATGTAGCCACCATGCGTAGAAAAGGGTCATACTTTCTACATGAAACCTTTTCATAGTACACTAGTGGATTCATTAGGAAGTTCAAGTCTTATACCTTTGTCCGGGAGTAGGATGCGCTGACAGCATGAGGTAGATCGTTGAATAATTATTATAGCTCTTAATTGATTGTTGTCGGTTAGAGAAATTCCTACAGAAGTTATTATAATTTTAAATATATTTGTTTATTTGGTTTTTTAATTACATCTCAGAGTTAATTGTATCCTTTCATACATTCAAAGTTTACATCATGTTTTAAGATAGCACTCTTTTTATATTGCACTTACTTTTAAAATGCATCATATTGAATGAGTTAGTTATTAATGGATTGAGAAGAGTAAAGTGAGTGTTCCTTCTTACTCCTTTTCAAGCTTAAGTTGTTTTCTAACATTCCAAATCGTATGACCGTGAATTCAATGTACTGATGCCAGTTGACTTGCATATATCATGATGCAGACGCAGGTAAGTAAGATCAGCATTTAGCGTATTGTTGATCCACTGAGAAGGTCAGAGTGAGTTGGTGAGCCTACCTTCATTTCGAATGACATTTTTATCATTCAAGTTATTGTCTTCATTTTTCAATTGTTAGGGTGATTGGGTTTCTTGTCCCAACATCGCTCTTTATTTAGAGGCTTCACAAACAGATAATATTAGTTCTTTTGTTTATAAATTTTATTTTGTATACATTTTAGACTTAAGTTGTCATTTTTTAAAGTTAATAACTTTAAGTTATTTCACATAAGTTTAAATTTTCTGATGTGTTAAGAAATCTAGGCCAAGGGTTCACTTGTGGGCTAGCAGTGGTTTTCGAGTGTCAGCCATGCCCAATGTGTAAGCTCGGGGCGAGTACAATAAGCATTTTTGAAATCCATTTGATGAGAGACAAGTTGTGTGAAGCAACTATGACAATAGTTTGCACATATATTCTTTTTTACTATGGGTGCAAAAGTCTCTTCATAGTCCATCACATATTCTTGTATGTTTCCATGAACAAACAATCAAGCTTTGAAATGATCAAGAGTTCCATTAGAATGAAGTTAAATGGAATAAACTTGTTGACATTTATTAGGTAGACATTTGAAGGATATGAAACAATGTCCCTTGTGTTATTTTTTTAAGAGCCAAAACATCCTCCTTGATTTTTTTTTATGCCTTTAAGTAGCATGTTCGAATAGAAGTGGTTGATAAAGAATAAAAAAACCATTGAATTTATGAGTTTGAGACACTTTAGTAGATCACCAAGGAGGCTCAAGAGGAGTAGTCCTTTAAAAAAACTCAAATCCGGGTTGTGAAGCAGTCTGAGGTGGAGGATCTATAGTAGAATGGGGTAAAGTTGGACATTGTGCATACACAATCCTTGTTTGAAACGCTTAGAATAAAAAATCCTCAAAATTATAAAGAGAGGAGAAACAGAAGATGACTCAATATGTGTAGTAAAGAAATAATACTCTAAAAAAAATTAAAATTTCTAGAAACATGAAATTTGTTAGAACTTGGATCATAGCAAATAAATCGTTTCTGTGAAGTAACATAGTTATAAAAGCACATTTAATAGACTGAACATTGAGTTCATTGCGATGAGAAGGAGGAAGGTGCACAAAACAATGAAAACTATGATAGTTAGGATGCTTGTGAAAAAGATGATAATGTGGAGACTCAAGAATTAACACTTTAGATTGAAGTCTGTTAACCAATTGGCAGTAGTAGACGAAGCTTCAACCCAATATTTAGATGGAGCAATGGACTGAATTAATAAAGTACAAGTGACATAAAAAAGATAATGGTTTTTATGCTCAACAACCCCATTTTTTGTGGCGTAAAGTGTGTTGTGATAAAATTCTTTTCTCAAACAAAAATTATTTAATTTATGACACATATAATATCCACCAAAAATACATCTTAATATTTTGATGCATGTGAAAAACTGAGTCTCAACCTAACTCAAAAGTTCCTTGAATATGTAAAACACTACAATTTAGATAAAAAATAATACACCCATGTAAAAGACTATAGTTATCTATAAAGGAAACACTTTAAATGATGATAAGAAATAATTGGTGAAATGCCCCCAAAATTTACTATGAATAACATCAAAACACTTTGCTGCACGACTACCAAAAATTCGAAAAGGAAGAGACATCAAAAACCTTCGCAGCACGACTAACAAAACTTTGAAAATGAAGATATTTACTTTTTCCTAATTTATAATTAGAACAATCAAATGTAGCAGCTTAAAATTTACTTTTATATCACAATAAAAATACGAATTTGAAAAATGATACAACACAATTGAATTCTTATGTCCTTGACATTTATGATTAACCCCCTTATTAGTAGTGATGGAAGCGAAATCTAGAACACGAGGAATAGAAAAGTGTATAGAAAAAAGTACTCCATTTTTAGGCTCCTTTGCAATTATCTCCCTCGACATCTTATACCGCACAAGTCAACCATTATGAGAAAAATTCACATTACAATTGGAATGTAACACTTTATAAATACAAGACGTGTCGTAAAGCCTTACATAGGTGTCATGATGTCCAAGTAATTTTTTTAAGCCAATTTTAATTAATATAGGTCATTTAGGAAGTTTAATAACCAAAACGTCGAAGAATGTCCATGACGTCCGGAAATTGGTTCAAAGAGGTACTAGCATGCCTTAGCCTATTTGACTAGCTTTTAGGAGTCAAAAATTTATTAAAAGTGGTGAACGGGCTGCTAAAAGGTTTTTGAGTTTTTTCATAGTCGAAACGTCTAGGTATGACTCCCCAATGACCAACTAAGGACCCTTGAGGATGACCCCTTAAGTTTGAGGCAACACTGCCTGAGCAGTGAGCATCGACGCCACAGTCTACGCTCCGTGTGTGGACTGAAGGGGCGTTGATGCCACCGTTGTCCCACAATTAGAAAATTTTTGGAAGCACCTCGCCTGCACAGTCTCTGAATTTACCAACGAAGTGCAGGACGGAGGGGGCGACAATCCGTCAACCCACAGACGGCCCTTCGTTGGGGGTCTCGTCTGTGAGGGTCGAGTTTCCTTAACAACTTATGTCAGTTTCATTTAATTAGTTAGGGGGTTATGATATTAATTAGGGGGTTTACTTGAGTCTAATTAAATTCATTTAAGTCCCATTTAATACTCCTAACCCGCATTAATTTTAACACAACTCACAAATAAACTCTCTTCCTTCTCTCTTCTTTCTCTCGCTACTTGAACTCACCGTTGAAGACTAGCAAGGAAAGGGGTTTGGGGGATGGAAATGGACTAATTCACCATCAAATATTCATCAAATTTTAAGGTATGAGATCTAATTCACCTTTGAGACTCCTTCCTCAAAGGGTTCCTTCAAAATGGATTTCAAAAGTTCAGTTTTCATGTTAGTTTCATCTAATTACGAAATTGATGTTGTGAAATGAGTTGTTTATTATATATTTAGGGTATAATGTATAGATTAACATGCAATTTTGACTTGATTATGATCAATTCTGATTATTTGGTTTAATTTGAAAATTATGATCCTTAACCCTTAACCCTTGGTTCATCTTGATATAAATTGGATTCTTATTGATTCAATTGTCTTAAGTATGTGTTAAATCACTATTATATGATTTTGTTACATCAATAATTAAAAAATTAGAGTGAATTGTTTTTTCATGCTAATCTTGTGAAGTGATATAGGTTATGGAAATTGGCCTATGTAATCATCTTTTAAGAATTGAATTGATATTGAGTTGTGGTGTAGTGATTCTTCTAGTGTTGTTATCATGGTAATTATTTAATTATGATGTTGAACATCTAAATTGACTTGAATTGAGATTTCATTGTAATGCCTAGATGATGAACAATGAATTGCTAATGTGTTAACCTCACTTATATGAATTGTGATGAAAGCACTATACTAATGCAATTCTTATTGAGTTATTGATAATGATGATTATACAAGGGGTATACCCTATGACCTAAAATAAGCTATGATTGATAATTAAAGTCTCAAAAACATTTCAGTAAAGGGACTTAGCTTAGCACCGAGTTAACTTTACAATGGGAGTGATGAATTCCCAAAGACGAAGATTTGCCCTATAGTTCCATATGAGATGTTGACTTCCCAAATAGGAATACTCATCCAATAAATTCCCATGAGAGGATGCCCCTATTACCTATTGATATCAAGAGGGAATATACTGTCTCTTAGTTCTTGAACTATGTTGCCCCCATAGGAAGACTAGCTAGTGGATCCACCTAGAAAGCTACGTTTATATATCGTTCTAGTTTGTCCGGTACACTACCTTCAATCGGTGTAAGGTTTTACAACACCGGATTCCAAATTTAGCTCTTGTGATCTATGTCGGTTAAGGCAAGTGTTCCCTAAATTTAATTAAAGTAATAAAGTATAAACTAAATAAGGTGACTTGAGAGGTTTAACTTAGCCTAGGTAGGGGTATAGGACTCTACTTATGTCATGCATTAGTTGACCTTGATGGAAGCTCTAGGAAGTTGATATTATTTATATATATGATAATGATCTATATGACTATAATATGTTGATGCTACAAAGAAAATGAATATATATGATGATGATGATCCTCTTGATTGAGCAAGATTAGAGGGCTTTGCTTGGTCATTGCACTTGTTGGTTTGACGAGGATTCATGATTTGTTGTCTTGCTTATTATAATATGATAAACTCTTATTCATACTTGTAATGTTATTCCTTGATGATACGTCTGAATTGGATCATGGGCTTAGCATATGTTAGGATACGTATTACTTATTTGAGTTAGTAAGCATGTTTTGTTGGTTGGTATGACTTTCTTCATTATGTATGAGGTTTTTAAAGAGGTGAAATGACATGTTTTGACTAAATGTCCCTTTTTAGCATGTTTTGATATTACATGTGCATATGGTCTCATACTTAGTACATCTGGAGTACTAACCCCATTTTCTTCCCTTTTTCCAAATATTTTAGGTTCCGGTCCTTGAAGGCTCATTCGGGACGACTTGAAGAAGATTTAGATATTCTTTATCATACAAGTTGATAGATCCTCACTTTTTTTGGACGATGCCAATATCTTGCCTACGCAGATTCTTTGTTTTCTAAGACTTTTATGTTCGTTCCACTTTCATTGTGTACGACTTATAAGCCAATATGTGGCTTCTTTTCATTAATGTTGGGCTATGCCCAAAAATTGCATGATCATTTAGATAGTATGAGATGAGACAATCTTTGAGACTATCCTTCTATCTTATATATAAGTCTGTGCAGTAAAAGTAGAAGGCTATGTAACCTTCCTAAACGAAGGGTCTATGTATACTCGATACGATTATATGTTATGTGTATATAGAGGTTTATGTAAGCCTCCAAGTAGATGTAATGAATGTTTAAATTTTTTTTGCATTTTAAACTTGTGAATGTACTAACATGAGATTAAGATTCTAGTCTCAGTACTCAAGAGGACAACGATGCCGGTTAAGTCTAGAGGGTAAGTAAAAATATGACAAATTTGGTATCAGAGACATTTTGAATATCGTTGAGTTATGTCTCTCTCTCGAACACGTCTATGTAGGTTTGTATCATAATTGTGAAGTGCACCACACTTATGAATAGGAACCTATGTGATGCTTAGGAATCGCTCTATTTCTTGGAAATCCTATATTGCGCCAATTAGAGTATACTTATGGTGTTATTTTGCATCTAATCCTATTGTTGTTCCTATAGGAAGCATGATCACTCAAAATAATGCGGCTCGAACAAATGAAGAGAAAATTGTAAATGTGGGAGCTCCACCCCGTGGTGAGCAAGTTCCTCCACTTGAAGTATATGCTAATATTAACCAAGCTCCGGTCAACCCTCCACCTTTGACGATGAGATATAAGGGATGCCTTCATTCAATTGGCTCAAGCTGCCATTTTCTAAGCCCAAGCTATAAAGGCCCAAGCCAACCAGGAGCTTTTACCAGTCCTTAACATTAAGTCACTACTATGGCTTCTTGTCTAAGAGATTTCACTCGTATTAATACTCCTACTTTGTAAGGGTCTAAGGTTGATGAAGACCATCAAGAATTCATCGATGAAGTCTAGAAAATACTTTTGGCTATGGGGTTGTCCATGAGTGAGAAGGCCGATTTAGCACCTATAAAATAAAGGACGTGGCACAAGCATTGTATGCACAATTGAGGGATAACATGCTATTGAGGGGTGGTCCATTTCATTGGGATATATTTAAGAAGGCTTTTCTAGATCGATTATTTCTGAGGTAGATGATGGAGGAAAAAGTGGTTGAGTTCATCAACCTTCGCCAAGGAGGAAGGAGTGTTTATGAATACTATTTGGAATTCATTAAATTGTCCACATATGCTCCTTCTTTGGTTTCCGATCCTAGAGACCAAATGAGTCATTTTGTGACGGGGGTGTTGGAAGATTTAGAGGAGGAGTGCAATTCGGCCATGCTACATGACAACATGAACTTTTCCGATCTTATGGTGCATGCAAGAAGGGTTGAGGAGGTAAGGGCCAAAAGAAAGAGTTGAGATGCTAAGAGATCAAGATCATTTAATGGAGGTTCTTCAAAGAATAGTCTTGAAATACAAGACAAGCATATATTTAAGAAGTGGGTTTCTAATAAAGTTTCCTCCAAGTTCCCGAAGTCTCGTGATGACAAGGGAAATAAATTGTGAGATAAAAAGGGATGGAGTGGAAACTGACAAAATTAGAAGCCTACATGTGCCATGTGAGGAAAGGGGCATTATGGCGAGTGCTTGGTAGGAACATGTAATTGTTTTAGTTGTATAAAGACGGATCACATGATGAGAGATTGTCAAAAATTTAAGGGTCCAGTGAGGGGTGGTAAAAATCAAGCAACTGTTTCTAGTGATGCTCCCAAGAAGAATCGCTTTTATGCTCTTCGCTCTAGGGGTGATCAAGAGACTTCTCCCAATGTGGTGACCGGTAAATTGAAACTCTTCTCTAATTATGCTTATACCTTTCTTGATCCCGGTGCTGTTTTATTATTTGTTACACCTCTTGTAGCTAAAAATTTTGAAATTTGTTACCGACATTTTGCATGAACCTTTTATAGTGTCTACTCCGGTGGGTGACTTGGTTTTTCAAAGAACAATACACAAAAATTTTCCTATAATGTTGCTAAATAGAGTTTCTTATGTTCACCTAGTACAACATGACATGTTTGAGTTCGGTATTATTTTGGGCATTGGTTGGTTTCATGCATTTTTTGCCTTCTTTGATTGTAGGACAAGAGTTGTGAGGTTTAAATTTCCAAATGAACCCGCTGTTGACTGGAAGGGGGGAAACTCTATTCCTAGAGGTCGTATAATCTCTTGTCTAAAAGCATGCAAAATAATATCAAAGGGGTTTCTATATCATATAGCAAGAGTCCAAGATTTAGAACGACATTCCTCATATTAAGTTGGTCACCGTAATGAGTGAATTTTTGGAGGTTTTTCCTAATTACCTTCTCGGTATTCCTTCCGAACGGGAAATATATTTTGGCGTTTATTTGCTACCAGATACAAGTCCTATTGAAATTCCTCCTGATCGGATGGCTCTGGCTTAATTAAACGAGTTGAAGGCTCAACTCAAGGATTTACCCAGATAAGGGTTTTCTAACGCCTAGTATTTCTCTGTGAGGTGCTCCATTTTTTTTGTAAAGAAGAAGGATGGGTCCTTGAGAATGTGTATTGACTACCGCCAACTCAAAACGGTCACCATTCAGAATAATTACCCTCTCCCTCAGATTGACGACTTATTTTATCAACTCTTAGGGGCTAAATACTTTTTAAAAACTGAGTTGAGATTGGGGTATCACCAACTAAGGGTTAGAGGTGAGGATGTACCAAAGATGGCCTTTCGGAGTAGGTATGGGAACTATGAGTTCTTGGTAATGTCTTTTGGTATCAATAATACTCCAACGACATTTATGGACCTAAAGAATAGGGTTATTCAAAATTACATAGATTCATTTGTCATTGTCTTCACTGGCGACATCTTTGTATATTTGAACAATGAGTATGATCACATAGGTCATTTGAGGGTGGTACAGCAAACCCTTAAAGAACATTAACTATTTACCAAATATAGAAAGGGTGAGTTTCTGTTGAGGTCGATGATGTTTCTTGGGCATAATAACTCTAGTGTAAGATTTGAGGTCTACCCAAGGAAAACGACGGAGGTGAATAAGTAGCCTAGACCTTTAATCCCAATCGACATTGGGAGTTTCTTGTGTCTAGCGTGTTATAATCAGATGTTTGTGGATGGTTTTGCATCCATTATATCCCCCTTGAAGACTTTGACCCAAAAGAGTAATAAATTTAATTGGTTAGAGGCATGTGAGAAGAGTTTCCAATTGCTGAAAGATAGGTTTGCTCTCCGGTGTTGACATTATCGGAGGGTACAAACAGTTTTGTTGTTTATTGTGATGCATCACGAGTAGGTTAAGGGTGTGTCCTTATGCATCATAGGAAAGTGATAGCCTATGCCTCTAGGCAACTTGAGGTACATGAGAGTAACTATCCCACCCTTGACATTGAACTAGGGGTTATGGTGTTTGCTTCGAAAATATGGAGGCATTACTTGTATGTGGTTCATTTTGCTGTCTTTACCAACCATAAGAGTATCCAATATGTGTCTATTATCACCCTGGCAAGGCTAATGTCGTTGCGGATGCTCTAAGTTGTATGACTATGGGTAGTGTATGTCACATTGACGAAGCTAAGAAGGACCTATAGAGATACTTGGCATAAACATTAGCCTTTGGTGGAGTTTTCTTATCATAATAGTTTTCATTCATCCATTTCTGTTGCTCCCTATGTAGCCTTGTATGGTAGGTGGTATAGGTCTTCTATTAGATTTTTTGAAGTGGGTGAGTCTTTGCTTCATGGTCCCAATTGGGTTTATAAGACTTTGGAAAAGTTAAATATCATAAGGAACCGGTTACAAACGACCTATAGTCAGCAAAAGTATTATGCCGATCATAGGATAAGGGATTTGGGGTTTTAACGAGGTGATAAGGTGTACATAAAAATTTCACCATAAGGGCATAGCCCTTACATTAAACCAAGAAGACCACATATAGGTCATACGAAAGTTCAATACTAAATTAAAAAGGAAATAAATAAAGAATCATAAGCTTATAACAAAATCCGTATGCTAGAGGATGGCATTGCCCTTGAATGTTGAGGACCTACCCTACTTGGCTGAAAGGAAAAATCCAAGCCTTCAACAATGTCGTCTTCAAAACTCTTCAACGACCGGAACCTAAAAATGTCTGGGAAAAGGGAAGAAAATGGGGTTAGTAGTCCACATGTACTAAGTATGAAACCTTATGCACATATAAAAGAAAAACATGCTTATAGGGACTTTTTAGTCAAAACATGTGACTTTGCCCCTTTATGGACCTAGTGCAAAACCAAGCAAGTCATACCAATCAAACAAACATGCATACTAACTCAACAAGTAATACCTATTCCAACATGCTTGAAAACTATGATTCACTACAACCCTAAAATTAGGGAATAACATCACAAGAATGAATAAGAGTCTATCATATCATGAAAAGAAAAACAACTACTCACAAGTCCTTATCAAGTCAAAAAGTACAATACCCAAGCAAAGCCCCATAACCTTACTAATAAAGTAGTATCAACAAGAAAACATGATCAATGTGTAAATTTACATATCATAGCAATTAGATTAACATTTCATAATATATTAACATTATAACCCAAGGCATATTTAAAAACGAACTAATCAACATATAGTATCAACAATGTGTCATAGTCATCATATACACCTCACATTTCATCATAATATAAACATATATAAGAACCACCTCCTAAGGCTCCCCTCCAGACTAACTAGTGCAATGTTTAGGTAGAGTCCCACACCCCTCCCTAGACAAAGTTAGACCCCTTAGTTAAAGTTCAAGTCCTTTAATTCACTTTAACTTTTAGGAAAATCTTTCCCTAAATGATATAGACCACATAAGATAGTGTGGAATGCGGTTTCATAAAATCCTACATGGAAAGAAGGCGGACTACTTTCCAAGGTAGTACAAAAACATGAAATATAGAAACTACGTGGATCCACTAGCTAGTATTCCTATAAGGGGAAACATATTTCAAGAACTAGGAGATGTAGTTGGGACCCTCTTTATGCTCCACGCATTATAGTCTCCAATCTAAAGAGTAATATAGTATTCCTACCTTCCCTATGTGGGAAAGGACACTCCTCAATCTAGTAAACTCATGCTAAGCTAGTGTACCTTTTTGAAATGTCTTTAAGCCTTTAATTATCAATCATAGCTTAATTTAGGTCATAGGGTCTACCCCTCGTATAGAAATCATCAGCAATAGCTCCATAAGAATTGTAATTGTATAAGTCCTTTCATTACAATTCATATAAGTGAGGTTAACACATTAACATTTCATTGAACATTAAGGCACATTTGTTGTTTTCACCATTCTTATATCACATACACCTTAATCAACCCCACAACATAGTCAAGATATTTTAATTCAACATCAGACCACCCTCTAATCCTAGTATAAGACATACTCCAATGTAATATGATGACTTAACAACAATTAATCACAACTTGAAATAAAGATAGAGATTCTAAGACTTAACAAGTCTTCCTCATAGTCTATCACCAAGGCCTTACGATAAGCCCATAACTCAACCCAATTTGGGGAGTAACATCATCACACAATGATAACCAGTAGAACAACAAGGCCAAGTGCATCTCTGGAATGGAATTCAACACTAGATCATAACTTATGATAAAACACATAGGCTAATTTCACAATACAATTCATAACCTAAATCACATCCTAAGAAGTAGGATGATAGGACTATAATTCATATTAATTTAATCATAACAACACCATAAGATAATAATCTTATCAACAGCAAACTCGATTGAATGATCACAATACAATATAGGTCAAGATCACTACCTTAGGTTAGGTATGGAGGATCATATTCTTTAATTTAGACCAAACCACTACAAATTATCATCATCAAGTTTAAATTCATGTTAATATATCCAATATAACCTAAATAGATCATCAACAATTCAATTGATAACTTCAATTTTGTAATTAAATGAAACCCATAAGAAAACTCAACTTTTGAATTCTATTTTGAAGAGAACACTTTGAGGAAACAGTCTCCAAGGTGAATTAGATTCCATACCTTAACGTTTGGCAATAATTTTATGGTGAATTTTTCCCTTTCCAGACTCCAAACCCTTATCCTTGTGAGTCTTCAATGGTGAGTTCAAGTAGAGAGTGAAAGAAGAGAGAAGGAAGAGAGTTTATTTGTGAGTTGTGTTTCGATTAATGAGTGTTTGAAGTATTTATGTTGGGTCGTACATCAACTTAATTAGACTCCCTTAACCCCTAATTAAAGCACCTAATACTCTAACTAATTAAATGAGACCAACTTAAATTAGGTAGAAAATTAGACCCTCAAAGACGAGACCCCGATCAACGGTCCATCTTTAAGTTAACGGTCCATCACCCCTCCATCGTGCACTCCATTGATGAGTTCGGAGATTGTGCAAGCGAGGGGCTTCCATGAATTAGCTAAGTGTGGTACAACGGTTGCATCGACGCCCCGTCAATCCACACACAGACCGTAGAATGCACCTCTACACTCCATCAATGAGTTCATAGGATGTGTGGGCGAAGGGACCTTCTTAACCATCCTAAGAGTGGGACGACGTTGTCATCGACGCCCTGTCGATCTAAACACGGGCTTTCTTCTACCTCGTTGAATCACACTGCTAGGCAGTGTTGGATCAAACTACAAGGGTCCTCCTTAAGGGTCCTTGGTTGGTCTATGGGGTGTCGTACTCGGACGTTTCAACCATGAAACAACTCCAACACCTATTAGCTCTTCCGAATCCTAGAAGTTAGTAAAATAGGCTAGGTACTCTAACACCCCTTTAAACCAACTTCCCGGACATCATAGACGTTCTTAAACATTTTGGATCTTATACCTCATATATGATCTATATTCATTAAAATGGACTTAGAAACAATACTTAGACCCTATGACACCTATGTTAGGCTTTAGGACACGTCTTGGATCTTTAAAGTGTTTCATTATACCCCTTTCCCCGAGGAACGTTCGTCCCTGAATGACACCAAAACTCTTTTGAAATAAGGAACATACTCAAGACTAGCAGCCAGACCAATCAACAATATCAAATCAACATAAACCATGTCATTTAAAAAAAGGAAAATATCAAAACTCATATTACCACACATAAGGTTCAAAAAACATTATCATTTGGCATTTCCTTCTCACAACACTTATGAACTCAACATACTTACATGAGTCAACTAGCACAAAGTTCAACTTAACAACATGATACGTATCATTTCATAAGGACACACAATACCAAAATGCACAGCATAACTTAAAACAAGAAAAATGCAAGATTTTAAGTTTTTTTTTAAGTAAATACTATAGTGACTTCACCATAATGTTTTTCAAAAATGCATAATGTACAAAACTTCACCCAAAAATCAAGAAACCTTAACTTTTTTTTATATTTATATTATTAAAAATAATGACTAACGTTAATTATCAGAAAGATGAGGGTAACAGGATTTCATGTCTGCCTCGGCCTCCCACGTTGCACCCTCAACTATATGATTCTTCCATAACACCTTTTTTGAAACCACTTCTTTATTCCTCAACTTCTTGACTTTCGTATCAACAATTTGAACCGGAACTTCCTCATAAGAAAGGTTATCCTTGACACCAAGACCCTCAACAGGGAGAATGAACTCGGGATCACCGATGCACTTCTTCAATATAAAAACATGGAAAACCAAATGAAGCGAAGCGAGCTCACTAGAAAGTTTCAATTTATAGGAAAACTTACCAACCCTTTGCAAGATTTCATAGGGACCCACATAGCGAAGACTCAACTTCCCTTTCTTTCCAAATCTAATCACCCCTTTCATTGGTGAATTTTACAAATACACCTTATCACCTTCTTCAAACTCCAAATCCCTTCTCCTATGATCAATATAAGACTTTTGCTGACTATAGGCCGTTTCCAACTGGTTCCTTATGATATGAACCTTTTTTAAAGTCTTATAAATCAATTCGGGACAAGGAAGTGATGGCTCACCCACTTCAAACCATCCAATAGGATATCTACGCCTCCTTCAATACAAGGCTTCATAGGAACCATTGAAATGGATAAATGAAAACTATTATTATAGTTAAACTCTAACAAAAGTAAATATTTATCCCAATTCTCTTTAAAATCAAAAATGCACTGCCTAAGCATATCTTCAAGGATTTGTATCGTACTCTACACTTGACCATCCATTTGGGGATAAAAAGCGGTGCTCAACTTCACCGTAGTACCCAACACTTTTTTGAACGACCTCCAAAATCTGTATGTAAATTTTGCGCCCCGATCTGATATCATGGATAACAGAATGCCATGTCGGCACACAATCTCATATAGGAAGCTTCTTGCATAATCCTCCGCCGAATGCGTAGACTTGACTAGAATAAAGCGAGCGGACTTAATCAATCAATCCAAAACAACCCAAATAGAATCATATGACTTTTGAGTCAGAGATAAACCTACTACAAAACCCATATTGATGTCTACCCACTTCAAAGTAGGAATTTAGATCTTTTGTAGTAAGCCACCCGGCTATAGGTGTTCGGCCTTTTTTGTTGGCAATTCGGACACTTAACGAGAAACTCCTCTATGTCCCTTTTTAGATCTTCCCACCAATATATCTCCCTTAAATCATGGTACATTTTTGTCGACCCGAATGAATTGAGTAGGTGGACCCATGTGCTTATTCTAGGATCCGATCCTTCAACCCATCTACATCTGGAACACATAATCTACCTTGGTACCTTAACACACCATCCCCCTAAGGAGAATGATTCATTCAACTTATCGATAACTGATTCTTTAAACTTCATTAATGCGAGATCAAGGTATTGTTTGGACTTCACCTAAACCACAAGAGATGACTCAGATTTACGATGAACAATAACACCCCCATTCTGAGAACTTTCCAACCTCACCCCCAACCTAGAAAACCTATGAACTTCCCTTGCTATGTCTTTCTTGGCTTCATCAAGATGGGATACACTACCCATAGTCATACGACTTAGGGAATGCGCGATTACATTAGCCTTGTCGGGGTGATAAAGGACACACATATCATAATCTTTTAATAACTCTAGACACCTTCTTTATCGAAGATCCAACTCCTTTTGAGTACACACATATTGAAGACTCTTATGATCAATAAATACATCTACATGAACCCCATACAAGTAATCCCTCTAATTTTTTAACGGAACATCATGGCCGCTAATTTAAGGTGATGAGCGGGGTAATTTCTCTCATGTACCTTAAGATGCCTTCAGGCAAATGCTATTACCTTCCCTTGTTTCTTAAGCACATACACCAAACCCTCTCGAGATGCATCATAATAAACTACAAGACTCTTTGTGCCCTCCGGTAAAGTAAACACCGGAGCGGAAGTAAGTCTATCTTTCAACAATTGGAGTTTTTCCTCACATGCCCCTGACCACTCAAATTTCTTACTCTTTTGGGTAAAACTAGTCAAAGGAGACGCAGTAGACACAAAACAATCTACGAATCTCCGATTGTAACCCGCTAAGACCAAGAAACTCCTAATGTTGGTTGTAGTCAATGGTCTAGGCCAATCTTTCACTGCCTCTGTTTTCCTTAGGTCTACCTCAACTCCCTCTCTAGAGATGATATGCCCATGAAACGTCACTGACCTTAACCAAAACTCACACTTACTATATATTTCATAAATTGATGTTATATAAGGGTTTGCAGTACCACCCATAATGACCCATATGATCACCATCATTCATCGAATATACCAAGATATCATCAAGGAAGACAATGACAAATGAATCTAGGTAATTTTGAAACACTCTATTCATTAGGTCCATAAATGTTGCCCGAACATTGGTGATATTTAAAGACATGACCAAGAACTCCTACTGCCCATACCTAGTTTGAAAGGCCATATTTTGTACATCCTAACCTCTTACCCTAAGTTTGTGATACCCCGATCTAAATTTAATTTTTGAAAAGTTACTTGCCTATGGAGTTGATTAAACAAGTCGTCAATCAAAGGGAGAGGGTACTTATTCTTAATAGTGACCTTGTTGACTTGGCGATAATCAATACACATTCTCAAGGATACATCTTTCTTCTTCACAAACGAAATAAGAGCACTCCATTGAGTTATACTAGGCCTTATAAAACACTTATATAGTAAACCCATGAGTTGAGCCTTCGACTTCTTCAAATCGGTCAGAACTTTTCGACAAGGAGAAATTTATATAGGATCTGTATCCCGCATCGAATAAATACAAAAGTCAATTTCCTGTTCGGGAGGAATACCGAGAAGGTTATTAGGGAAGACCTCCGAAAACTCACTCACTACTTGTACCACCTTGATAGGAGGAACATCGGAGTCTAGATCTTAGACTCTTACTATATGATAAAGACAAACTTTTAAGATCATTTTGCAGGCTTTTAGATAAAAAATAATACAACCTCTATAAATAGAATTTTCCCCCTTCCTCTCAACAACGGGTTCACATGGGAAGTTAAAACTCACAACTATTTTCCTACAATCAATGGTTAAAAATCATTCATGCAACCAATCCGTACCCAATATAATATCAAAATCAAGCATATCGAGTTCTAAAAGATCAACATAAGAAATTCTATTGGTCAACATTATTGGACAATTTCTATACTCCTTTTTTTAAACAACCGACTCACCCACCAGAGTAGAATATCAAACTTTTTATCTACTAGAAGTGTAATAAATGATAAAGTAGCATCAGATCAAGTAAGGCATATACATTAATAGAAAAATATTAAACATACTGGTCACCACGTTGGGCGAAGTATCTTGCTCACCCCTAAAGCGCAGAGCATAGAAGAGGTTCTTCTTTGGAACATCACTAGAACCTCTTCTTTTTTGTTCTTGAACACTACCCTTGTCCTGACTATTAAAGTTTGGGTAATCTCTCATCTTGTGACCACTCTTGCCACAACTAAAATAATTATGCGTCCCCTTAAGGCAATCACCATAGTGCATTTTACCAAAGTTTCCACAAGTTTGATTCTCATATGGTGAATAAGTACCTTTTCCCTTCTTGAATTTAGGGTTAGATACCCTATCACCACTAGCTTTTGGGAATTATGAAGGGACTTTATTACTAACCCGCTTCTTAGTCTAGGCTTGTCTTGTATCTCAAGCCGATTCTCTGAAGAACCTTCATCAATTGACCTTGCTCTCTTAGCATCTCTACTCTTTCGCTTAGACCTTGCCTCCTCAACCCTTTTGCATGCACCATAAGATAGGAAATGTTGATGTTGTCATATAGCATGGCCGAATGACACTCCTCTTGTAAGTCTTCCGACTCCCCCATCACAAAATTACTCAGTTGGTCTCTAGGATAGGATTCCAAATAAGGAGCATATTTTGACATTTTTATGAATTCGTAAGAGTACCCATGGACACTCTTTCATCCATCGAGATCATTAATGAACTCCACCACTTTTTCCTCCCTCATTTTCCTAAGGAAGAAGTGATCTAGAAAATATGCCTTAAAGAATTCCCCAGTCACCGGAAAACACCTCAATGACCTATTATCCCTCCATTGAACATACCAGGCTTGAGCCACATCCTTGAGTTGATAAGTGGCCAACTCACACTTTTCACTTGTGGACAACCACAGAGCCGAATGTATATTAGAGTCCTCATCGATGAATTCTTGAGGGTCTTCTTCAACCTAAGACCCATGGAATGTAGAAGGTTTCATTCGAGTGAAGTCTATTAGACGGGAAGCCATAGTAGTTACTTGGTGATGAGAACGGGGCACAACCTCCTGGTTTTCTTGGGCCGACATAGGTTGGTCTTGAGTCCTAGCCACTTGTGCTTGAGTAGTCATATCCTGGGCCATTTGAAAAAGAGTGGCCTTTATATTCTCATCCGTCAAAAGAGGAAGGTTGGCCGGTGCTTGCTCCACATTTGCATCTTCTTCAAGTGGAGGAACTTTGTCACCATGGGGAGGAGCTCCCGAATTGGCAATTACCTCTTCATGTATTCGAGTCGCATTCCTTCGAGTGTCCATTCTTCATGTAATCACAACAATAGGATTAGATGCAAAAGCAAACAATAGGTATACTCAATTTGCACAATACAAGATTTCCAAGGAAGATACTGATTTCCAAACAAAAACAAAACATGCTTAAAGGGACTTTTTAGTCAAAACATGCCACTTTCTACCTTTAGAGACCTAGTGCAAAGCCAAGCAAGTAATATCAATCAACCAAACATGCGCACTAACTCAAAAAGTAATACCTATTTAAACATGCTTGAAAACCACGATTCAATACAATCCTAACACCAAGGAATAACATAACAATAATAAATAAGAGTCAATCATATCATGATAATCAAGACAACTACTTACTAGTCCTTATCAAGTCAACAAGTGCAATGACCAAGCAAACCTCATAAACATTTTCATTGTCTATCTTTACATATTATAGCATTTAGATTTACATTTCATCATATATTTAAATTATAACCCAAGGCATACTCTTAAACGAACTAATCAATCTATAGTATTAACAATGTGCCATAATTATCATATAAACATCATATTGCATAATAATGTAAACATATATAAGAACCTCCTCGTAAGACTCCCCTCAAGGATAACTAGTGCAATGTTTAGGTAGAGTCCCATACCCCTACCTAGACTAAGATAGAGCCCTTAGGTTATCCAAGTTAGAGTTCAATTCCTTTAATTCGCTTTAACTTTAGGGAACATCTTTCCCTAACTGACATAGACCACATGAGCTAGTGTGGAATCCGGTTTCATAAAACCCTATATCGAAAGAAGGTGGACAACTTGCCAAGGTAGTACAAAAAATTGAAACATAGAAACTATGTGGATCCACTAGCAAGTATTCCTATGAGGGCAACATAAATCAAGAACAAGGATATTTAGTTGGGACCCTCTTTATGATCCACGCATTATAGTCTCCAATCTCAAGAGTAATATAATGTTATTACCTTCCCTATGTTGGAAGGGACACTCCTCAATCTAGTTCACTCGGTGGTAATGTAGACTCCCCTTTTGAAATGTCTTTAAACCTTTAATTATCAATAAATGCTTAATTTGGGTCATAACATCTACCCATTTTATAATTATCATCATCATCAATAGCTCCATAAGAATTGTATGAGTATAAGTCTTTTAATCACAATTCATATAAGTGAGGTCAACACATTAACATTTCATAGCATATTAAGGCACATTGATTGTTTTCACCATTCTTATATCAAATGCACCTCAATCAACCTCACAACATAGTCAAGATATTTCAATTCAACATCATACCACCCTATAATCCTAGTATAATACATACTCTAATGTAATACCATGACCTAACAAAAATTAATCACAACTGGAAAAAAAGATAGAGATTCCAAGACTTTTCCTCATAGTCTATCTCCAAAGTCATACAATCAGCCCATAACTCAACCCAATTTGGGAAGAAACATCATCACACAATGAAAACACATAGAACAACAAGGCCGAGTTTATCTCTAGAACAAAATTCAACACTTGATCATAACTTAACATAAGATACATAGGCATTTTCACAATACAATTCATAACCTAAATCACATCTCAAGAACTAGAATGATAGGCCTAACATTCATATGAATTTAACAATAAAAACACCATAGGATAGTAATCTAATCAACAACCAACTCAATTGAATGATCTCAATACAATATAGGTCAAGATCACTACCTACGGTTAGGAAAGGAGGATAATATTCTTCAATTTAGACCAAACCACTAACAACTATCATAATAAAGTATAAATTCATCTTAATCTATCCAATACAACCTAACGAGATCATCAACAACTCAATTCATAACCTTAATTTCGTAATTGGTTAAAACCCATAAGAAAACTCAACTTTTGAAATCAATTTTGAAGGAACACTTTGAGGAAGGAGTCTCAAAGGTGTATTAGATCTCATATCTTCAGGTTTGCCGAAAATTTGATGGTGAATTCGTCCATTTCAAACCCCTAAACCCATATCCTTGCTATTCTTAAATGGTAAGTTCAAGTAGAGAGTGAAAGAAGAGAGATGGAACAGAGTTTATTTGTGAGTTGTGTTTAGATTAATAAGGGTTTGGAGTATTTATATTGGGTCTTAAATAAAATTAATTAGAATACCTTTACCCCTAATTAAAGAACCTAACTCCCTAACTAATTAAATGAGATCAACTTAAATTAGGCAGAAAACTGGATCCTCACAAACGAGACCCTGATCAACGGTCCGTCTGTGAGTCTACCGACAGGTATTCGATGCCACCATTGTACCAAACATAGCAAATTCATGGAAGTACCTCACCTTCACAGTCTTTGAACTGATTGACAGAGCGCAGGACCGAGGGGTGATGGATCGTCAATCCGAGTCTGGACCATGAGGATCGAGTTTTCTGCCTAATTTAAGTTGGTCTCATTTAATTAGTAAGGGGTTTAGGTGGTTTAATGAGAGGTAAAGGGATTAAAATTAAGTTTATTTAGGACCAAATATGTCTAAACACAACTCATAGATAAACTCTCTTCCTTCTCTCTTTTTTCTCTCTCTACTTGAACTCACCATTTAAGACTAGCAAGGATAAGGGTTTGGGGGCTTGAAATGGAAGAATTCACCATCAAATTGTTGCCAAACATTAAGGTATGAGATCTAATTAAATGTTGAGACTCTTTACTCAAAGGGTTCTTTGAAAATAGATTTCAAAGTTGAGTATTCTTATGGTTTTCATACAATTACGAAATTGAAGTTATGAATTAGGTTGTTGATGATGTATTTAGGTTATATTGGATAGATTAACATGAATTTATACTTGATTATGATTATTTTTAGTGGTTTGGTCTGAATTTATTAATATGATCCTCCATCCCTAACCCTAGGTAGTGCTCTTGACCTATATTATATTGAGATCATTCAATTGAGTTGGTTGTTGATTAGATTATTATCCTATGTTGTTGTTGTTATGGTTAAATTAATATGAATTATAGGACTATCATGCTAGTTCTTGAGATGTGATTTAGGTTATGAAATGTACGTGAAATTAGCCTATGTATCTTATCTTAAGTTATGATCTAGTGTTGAATTTTGTTCTAGAGATACCCTCGGCCTTGTTGTTCTATAGGTTATCATTGTGTGATGATGTTACTCCCCAAATTGGGTTGAGTTATCGTCTGATTGTAAGACTTTGGTTATAGACTATGAGGAAGACCTTGTAAGTGTAAGAATCTCTTTCTTTATTTCTAATTGTGATTAATTGTTGTTAAGTCATGATATTACATTGGAGTATGTCTTATAATAGGATTATAGGGTGGTATGATGTTGAATTGAAATGTCCTGACTATGTTGTGAGGTTGATTAGGGCGTATGTGATATAAGAATGGTGAAAACTATAAATGCGCTTTAATATGCTATGAAATTTTAATGTGTTAACCTCACTTATATGAATTGTGGTTAAAGGACTTATACTCATACAATTGTTATTGAGCTATTGATGATGATGATTACACAAGGGGTAGGCCCTATGAACTAAATTACCTATGATGGATAATAAAACGTTTAAAGACATTTAAAAAAGGGTCTCTAGATTAGCATCGAGTGAACTAGATTAAGGAGTGTCCCTTCCCACATAGGGAAGGTAGGAACATTATATTACTCTTGATATTGGATCCTATAATGCATGGCGCATAAACAGGGTCCCAGCTACATCTCCTAGTTCTTGATCTATATTTCCCTCATAGGAATACTTGCTAGTGGATCGACATAGTTGCCATGTTTCATGTTTTTGTACTACCTTGGCAAGTAGTCAACCTTCTTTCAGTGTAGGATTTTATGACACCGGATTCAACACTAGCTGATGTGGTCTATGTCAGTTAGGGAATGATGTTCCTAAAGGGTAAAATGAATTAAACGACTTGAACTCCAACTTGGATAACTTATGGGGTCTAGTTTAGTCTAGGTAGGGGTATGAGACTCTACCTAAACATTGCACTAGTTAGCCTTAAGGGGAGTCATAAGAGGAGATTCTTATATATTTTTATATTACGATGCAATATGATGTTTACATAATGACTATTTAACATTGTTGAGACTATATGTTGATTAGTTCGTTTATGAATATGCCTTGGGTTATAATTGTTATATATGATGATATGTAAAAATAAATGCTAGGATGTGTAAAGTTAGACATTGATCGTATTTTATTGTTGAGGATACTTGATTGAGTAAGATTATGAGGTCCCTCACCTCTCCGTCCTACCCTCCATCGATGATTTCAAAGACTGTGCAGGTGAGGGACTTCCATGAATTGTCTAAGTGTGCGACAACGGTGGCATCGACGCCCCGTTGGTCCATATACAGACCGTAGCCTGCAACTCTTCACTCCGTCGATGAGTTCAAAAGCTCTGTGGGTGAAGGGACCTTCTCAACCAGCCATAGTATAGGAGGGAGGTGGAATAAACGTCTCATTGATCCACACATGAGCCCGTCTTCTGTTCAGTCGATGCACACTGCCAGGCAGTGTTGCATCAAACTTAAAGGGTCCTCCGCAAGGGAAATTGGTTGGTCGTTGGGGAGTCTTACCCTGACGTTTCTACCATGAACCAACTCAAACACCTATTATATACATTTCCACCAATTTTCATATATTTCTGACTCCTAAGGGTTAGACAAATAGGCTAAGACACACTAACACCCCTTTGAACCAACTTTCCGGACGTCATGGACGTTTTTGGATGTTTTTGTTCTTAAACCTCCTACATGACCTATATTATTTAGAATTGACTAAGAAATAGTACTTATGCCTTATGACACCTATTTTAGGCTTTACGACACGTCTTGGATTTTCAAGGTGTTATAACTATATGCAAGGGGTCCTATACATTCAAGAACCTCAAAGGGAGGAATGTATCACGGACATAACCCGTCCTTTTTGTGAGATCTCATTACCCCCTTCATAAGTTATATGTTAGGAAGAATATTCGCATAGTCTGAAATGCAATATCTTTTACCTTATTATAATGACTTGGAAAACTGGAAGGTTAAACTAGATCATGATGTGTGTGTTGATTGAGTATGATATGGGGTTTTATGTTCTAAAATGGGTTCCCTAGATTAGGTTGAGGGGTTTAGAAGGTTAAACTTCAAGATAAGACTCCCCAAGGAACAACTAAGTGTCCTTGAGGAGGACCCTAAAGTCTAACCCCCAAAAATCCCAAGAACCAAACTTTGAAAAAAATATTGTGACCTACGAATGGGCACCCAGGGTCCACGGGTCGACAAATACCCCGTAGTTGTGGATTGTAGGTCGAGGCTTGACCTCACCCTATACCTAATGAGCCTTTGCCCATCCATGCTTTTCCAGCACAGCTCGTAGACCCACTCATGGTCTGTGAGTGGGGTTTTGTGAGTCACACTATGAGTTGCTGCATATGTTCGACCAAGTGAGGGTTAACTTAGTAAATTTCTATTATAATTATTTAAGCCTCAGAATGTTTTATATTTATTATTCAGAGTTATTTAAATGTTTTAAAACTTAAAATTTCCTTTTACAAAGCATTAGTCTTTAAATTAAAAAAAAGACTCCATCATCTCAAAATAATTCTCCTAAAAAAACCCCCATTAGAGAAGAGAAAGTCAAGGTTTGGATCTCAAGAGTTCATCTTTCTCACTCAATTTTGTGGAGTTTCTTCAATCAAGGTATGGTAGTTTTTGTACTTGATTAGTTTCCATCAACGGAGTCCTTTCTGAACTTTATTTCAAAGTTCTAAACTCCCTCAAAAATTTAAGGTATCATTCTAAGTCGTCGCTTCATCTTCAATTCATTTTTGAAAATCGTTTTTTGGTGAATTATGATTGAATTGAGTAATTACTAATTGTTTATTATGAAATTTCCCAAATAAGCCTTGATTTCCCCCATATTATTTGATTGTGAATTTGTCATTTGGGTTGATTGATTATGGAAGAATGTGGAATTGATTATGTCTATCTTAATTTAATTATTGAATCACGATTTTCCCCTATACGAGTGAGTGAGCGCTTTTTCTTCTATGAATGAATGACCTCTCCATTTATTCCATTGCTACCAACCCAAAGAAATACGACCTCTTTGAGATATACGGTTTATGCCAGAATGGTAGGATGTTCGACTACGTAGTATTTTAGATTTTTGGGTTGAGATATATTAATAGAATTGGAGGGATAAGTATGAAGGATTGATGTATAATAATGATGCTATATATCTGATTTGTGATTTCAGTGAAAGTAATGTGATCATGTCTATAATGAAATTGTGATTTGATTAAAAGGTTATTCTTTGTTATACACTTATGAATGATGATGACTTATGCGAATGGTTTCTTCAGTTTAATGTTACATATTGAATTGGTAGGCCTAGGGTATCCTATCCTTGTGTTTCTAATATATCTTGAATTAATTAACATTGAATTAGTAGACCTAATGAAGGTAACCTTATCATATTTTACTGATCAAGTATCCGAAGTCTATTTCTTGAAGCGGTAGACCCTATGGTGGTAGCCCTTCATGATGAACCTAGGAACTAATAAAATGATGAACCTTGATTTGGTAGACCTAATTGGGTTTGACCTTTCTTTACGATTCAAATGAGCTATCCTAATAGCCTTAAATAGGTAGGCTTAACATTTGTGTACTTTCCATACATAATTTACTATGAATCAGTAAACCTAATGGTGGTAGAACTCTCATGTACGATAATGCTAATTATCATGATGTACTCTATCGAAATGGAGGATTAGTACCGAGCGAATATGGTAAGATAGAAATTCTCCCTACGTTAGGTCGAGTTTCGACGAACATCATTCTTATCCCATACCTATATCCCCACATATGGTATTAGCTATTGGATCTACCTAAGGTAAAATATAAATTGTTCTACCTTAGGAAAGTATATGAACTCTCTTTTGTGTAAGACATGACACTGGATTCTATGTCTTAGGTCTCTTTGTCTATCTTGGTTAATGCTTATTCCCATCATGTGAAATACGTGATATGGTTAGTCAAGAGGTTCTATAAAGGGTGGGTGGTAGTATGATATGGCATTCACGCATTGCACGAGTAGGATTTGAAAGGGCTATGGTGTAATTCTCCAATGTGATAATGTCTAATGAAACTTACATGCTCTTAATGAAGCTAATGAGAATGTTGACTTAATGTCTAAATGTAATGATAAATTCTTACTTGTATTGTTAATATGAGTTATTTTCCTTGTCAAAACTTATTCAATATGATTGTTCCTTCTCTATGGTGACCTCAAAAGAGTACTTAGTGTGAGTGGTATTATGGGATGTGATTCATACATAGCACAAGTATAACATAGAGTTACGTTTGGTGATGTTCCTAAGGTGTTATAATTACTTGCTTTTTTAATATGATTATGTCTTATGTGTTTATACAAAAGATGCATGATATTTGTAATGATGACAATGAAGAATGGCTAGTTGGTTCACAACAAAAAAAATAGCATTTAGCGATGGATGAAATTCGTCACTAATCTATGGTATTTCGTCGCAGAACCGGGTTTTGGATGGATTTGCATCGGATTGCTAGTTGTTGCTATTTAGCTCGTTAGAAATCTCTTATCGACGAAAAAATGAGTTCGTCGCAAGTTTAGCGACATATTGGAGATAAAAAATATCTGTCACTACATGTTAGTAACGTAGTGGTCCATCGTAATATGTATATAGTTCGTTGCTATTTCATAAGTAATTTCATTATTTCAAATAAATTTGCGACGAAATTTATGTCACTAATCCTTCACAAAATATTCTGTTATTTGAGACAGCATATTTGTCACTAAAATATTTCATTGCTAATTCATCACCAATATGTTTTTATAATATTGATCAAATCGTCACTAAATTTGTTGCTAAAAGTTTCTAGTAAAATAATTTAATTTATTTATTTTAAATATACATTTCTCAAATAAATTAAATAACATTTACTAAAAATACCTCTAGAATAACAAACATTCATAAAAAATAATACTTAGACGGTTCAAAATCTGTTAACAAAATCCAAATCATATATTTAGGAGCAAAACATCAAAAACAATCTATCAACTATTCATAAGAGAACCTTTGTTCATCAACATTGGTAGTATTCTTCACATTGATGAATATCATATTGAGACATTTTTTCCCGTAATCTTTTTTTATTATTCTTGTAAATAGAGATAAACAGAAAGCATTAAAAATTAATAACAAAGTTATACTTAAAAGAAAGTGCAGAAACATACGGAACGTTTTAGATTAATGAAATGTACTATATTTTTTTTTAGCTAACATACATATTTAAGCTTAAATTGAAAATCAATGAAATGATACTGACGTACAACAACACATTATTCAAGAATACATGTCATAAGCCTACAACTATACATTAGTCTCCAATAAACACATAAGAAGACAAGTTAGAAAATAGATATGGGCCTAAACTAAAACTTATTCAGTGATCCCATAAGGGAAAAGAAAAATATTTTCGAGTCATTTTTAATATGATGAGGATAATTTTGACTCTTTTTTGTTGTTAAGAAACTATATAGAAAAATAAATAAATAAATACACTATAATTGACATCTCAAAGTTCAGACAATCTTGGATGGATATAATTGACACCTCAAGACCAAACAAATTTAATTCATATAAATGTCAAGAAAAATGTAGCTACTTCATAAAATTTACTATTATGGTCTCTAACAGGCAGTCTATTGCATAACACCTTTAAAAAAAATTCATAAACAATGAAACATAACAGCAATAAGTCGCAAGGAGTATCATCGTAACACCCAACTGTACAAAAGCATATGCATGTAAGATTATTTTTTTAAGTTTTGTTTTGTTGCCCTTTCACGATTTTTCTTAATGGTTACTAGCATCACCCTCTTGGCTGAACTAAATGAGAATATGAAATATAAATGACTATCAACTTCTTGTATTACTTTTTTTTCCATAATCTTCTTTTAAGAAAATTCTACCTCTTCAAACTTACCTTGATAATTACTTTTGCATCTTATCGTAATTGTACAAATATAAATTAATATTATGGAAAGCTCTTTATTGAAGATAGAAAATAGAGCAATTTTCTTCGTACTTCCCAGTGATAGTCAAGTATTGACTCGATGAGAAGTACTTGAGCTTCCACGGCTCATTAGAAATGTGAAGGGAAACATATTTGAATCCAATTTGGACTCCACATGAGTTCAAATTATACAAAAAAAAAAATTGAACTTAGAACCCAAAATAAGTGTATCAACAATATTGCATCTATATCATTCCTCAATAACAAACTATGAAAATCCAAGCAGGAAGAAAATGAAAAAAGAAATCTAGAATGACTTAAAATCATGTAAAAGTTATAAAAAACCATTGGTATTAAGCAACTATTCTAGAAAAATTCAACCACTACTCATGATAAGTTAATCGGATTTGTACTAATTGATCACATTTGGCTCCTAAATAATAACCAAAAAACGATCGTCAAGTTTAACAATCAATGTTTGAAGTGAGGTAATGAAACAAAGAAATGAAAACTTGAATACTACAGAGGATTAAGAAAGGGGTTCACATGGTAAAGACTTTATTAATAAAGAAACAGAACGACTCAAACTGTGATTAAAACATTCCAGCTTAAGATGACAAATTAGTTAGACTTAACAAATTACAGGTAGATAAATCCCAAGCACACAACAGGCTCACGAAACACGAAACATTAAGAGTTAAGCAACTGATGTTAGCATTAGGATGCCCAAATTCATTTGATAGAGATGAAAATGAAAAGAAACAAGTGTATAAAATAAAAACTACGATAACAAGCCTAAGCATTCAAATAATTTATTTCATGAAATTAACCTTAAGTTGTAAGGTTCGTTCGTGATAGACTTCGTTCATAATGAACCACAATATGACAAC
The DNA here is from genome assembly GCA_027704765.1 of Solanum habrochaites. Lineage (NCBI taxonomy): Eukaryota > Viridiplantae > Streptophyta > Magnoliopsida > Solanales > Solanaceae > Solanum > Solanum habrochaites. The sequence continues at coordinate 16,586,163 of JAKWJA010002496.1, forward strand.
TTCACGACGAATGAAAAGAAACAAGAAGTATATGGAACAACAACCAGGATAACAACTATAAGCATTAAAGTAATTTAATCCACAAATTAACCTTAAGTTGTAGGGTTCGTTCCTGATAGACTTCATTCATAATATACCACAATATGTCAACTTCACGATGAATATATTGAAATATTTTCCTTTAAATCTATAGAAAAAGCATGAGATGCAAATTCCAAGTATTTCTAAGAGAACACACGAACACTACAAGTTTTATGCTACTTTATTTCGTTGGAAAAATTATCTTCTGGAATTAACATTTCCAAAGAAGATCGAGACCAAAATCAATTTAGTGAGATTAAATCATTTTAGGTATATTACAGTTCCACCAGTTCTAGGATTAACAACTTTTTATTTATTTTTTGACAAGGTTTTGAGAGAGACTATACTTTTGACGTAAGCATGTGTCGTTGTGTAGTACTTGACCTAATTAACAGAAAACATTTAAAATGTTTCGAGAATAAGTGATTGTCCCCTGTTAATAGTTCTCTTTCATATAAGAACAGAAAACAGGATGAACAAAATAAGAATACCAAACGTGAACTTTCCCATTACTTGTTCCAATAGCAAAATGTGTACCTAGTTGTGCCCTCCCAATTTGAAGTAACATTATCATCGTTTCCCAAGTCGCACAACTTCACTACCTAAAGTAGGCATTCAATAGGAAAAAATTGTCTTCATCATATAGATGTATTAGTCTAGCCAAAGTACATAAATATCTCCATCAACGACAAAGTTAGAGAAGGCATTCCATAAATATACAGATATCCCCAATCCCACAGCTAACACATTCTATGAAGACCAGTCCACAAGATTTAGATAAAATTAGTCTTGCAATACAGCGACATCCACTACCTAGCCAGAACCCATACAAGCACCATCATAAGCCTTCTCACATGGTAAAAAATAACAACTTTATCGAAAACTAAAATAGAGAATATTCAAGAACCCAATAACAAAGAAAAGAGGAAACGAGGTAGTGATGTAGACAACTGCTTAGGGGACTAACATATTATAATAATATCATTCCTACTATACAACCCGATGAGCTCTCACTAATTATTCAAGTTGAAACTCAAACTTTAGATGCCCAACTTCTACACTTCACTATCAACACAAACATCCTAATGACGCTATCTTTGTGTTGCTACTATAGCCGGACGGAGACCACCTGGTCGCTTAATTGCTCACCGATTGGAGCTTCTGCCAGCGAAGGAGGTTCACAGGTGGTCTTCGCGTGTCTTATGGAGCTCACCGTTGTTGTTCAGTTCTCGTTGTCTAGGCTGCAAAGGCCGGAAAGAAAAACTGAGAAGAAGCAAACAAGGCCAGGGCGGCGGACTTGGAGATGAGAGGAGGAGAATGAAGAAAATTAGGTATTTGGGGTCTTTTTTATAAAATGGGAAAACAAGAGTCTTAAATCATGATCATTGATAAATTCGAATGAGCGAATGAGATTAACTCTTGGAGTTTGATAAATTATGATGGACGGATGAGATTAAATTAGAGTAATGGAAATTTGAAATTGGAGATTGCAACAGAATTAGTGGACGGATTCTAAAATCCATCACTTTCAAATAAATATATGTATTTAGAAAAATTATATTGACGGATATTTTTGTTTCTATATAATATGATTTTTATAAAATATATATTTGATAGTTTAGCAACCTTTTTTCGTCCCTAATTCCGTCGCCCAATATTAATTGAATTGTCACCAATAATTTGTTCCTAAATTCATTGGAAAAATTAGTAGACAAATTTTCTAGCTAATATTTACCGACATATTATATATTCCATTGTGATTTTGTTGCTGTATTATGAATCAAAATATTATTTATTAATTTTGCAACAAAATATTTATTCCTTCGCAAATCCGTCATTATATATTAATGGAATAGTGTTTGTCGCTAATATCCATTGCTAAACACTGTTTTTTTAGTAGTGATTTATAGTGGGCTCAAAGTGGTAGCCAGTATGAATGGTAGTATAGGACGTCGTTCTTACATTTCACAAGTATATCATAGGGTTTCCTAAGGTAATGGTTTGAATGTGATATAGTTGTTTATATGTAGATTAGGGTTGTATCTTATGCCTTTTATACTGACGTTCATCATTTTACTCACAATTGACATAGATCATCGTCTTAAACCAAAATGTCCTTTTAGCATGATTTTTGCATGGCTATCATACTTAGTATATTTTTGCATGATAACCCATATTTCTTATATATTTTTACAAAGTGTAGGTTTCGGATCATAAGAATATTTGTTAGGAAGTAAAGCTTTAATTGACTATTCTCTAGGCTTTATTGAGTCATCAACATTCAAGGATATATGAGTCTTTAGTAGCTTCTTTCTTGTCATTTTGTTTTTCTTACTATGTTGAAGGATTGTGACCCTATTTTTGTTTCGATTTGTAATAAATACCCATGTAAAACAAGTTAGACATTCCCAATTTTAAATAAAGTTTTCTATAGTAAGAATCTTTAAGGTTTTAAGTTCTTTACCAATTTATTATGTCGTATATTATGAATGTTATGAGGCTTGTATAAGGCTTTTAAGAGTATCATACGTTGTGTAACTTTTGGTGTGTTGGCTCAGGTCATGACACTAATAATCCACATACTTCTTATGTCTAATATTGACTACTAGAATCTTAAGATGAATACTCCTCATCTTATCTTGAGCATCCTGCACTAAATCTACCCCTAAAGGTTTCATATCTCCAATCTCAAACCATCGTATGGGTGATCTACCTCATCTTCCATAAAGTGCCTCAAATGTCTCCACATCTATGTTAGACTGATAACTATTATAATAGGAGAACTTAAAAAAAGTTAAATTTATCCAATGCCCTCCAAAATAAATTATTCATGCCCTCAACATGTCTTTTAACACTTGAATTGTCCTTTCCGATTGCCCGTGTATAATGGATAGAAGGCGGTACTAAAAGTAAGTTGTCTGCCTAATTCACCATGATACTTCCTCTAAAACATGGATAAGAATAAGGTACCACGTCTAAGATGATAGAAATTGGCACCCCATGCAATCTCACTATCTCTTTCACATACACTTTAGCAAATTGTTTAGCATTATAATCTATTATTACCTTAATAAATGGGATAACTTAGTTAATCTTTCAACCACTACCCAAAAGAGAATAAAATATTCCTGAAGGCTTAGAAAGACTAACCACGAAATTCAAGGCTATCATTTCCCACTTTTATTTCGGAATTGGCATTCTCTGAAGCACACCCGCCAACCTTTGATGTTCGTACTATACTTGAATGAAATTTTGACTCTTAGAGACTAACTATAAAATATTCTTTTCCATCCCCGAACACCAATAAATTCACAAATCTCAATTATCCTAGTCACACTAAGATGGATAGAATTTGGCGAACCATGCGATTCTGTAAACAATTTGTAATCAAGTCATCAACTCGAGGAGCAAAAATTCATCATTTTTAACTCATTACACCTTCAACATCAATAATGATCCCTTGTTCCTTACCAATAACATTCTTCTTCTTTAATCCATTCAAATTTCAGCATCAAATTGTCTGACCTTCATATTATAAATGAACGTCACCCTAACTTTCATGCTAGCTAAAACCCCACCTTTTTTTTATATGACCAATTTTCTAAAGTTAGACTCCATATTTTGAATTTCCTTATCCAGGGGTCACTTGGATACACTCGATAAAATTAAACTACTCATACTTAGCACTTCTCGACTTAATGCATCTGTCACCACAGTCGCCTTGCCCGGATGGTATTTGATTCTCACACCATTATCGTTGCGTATTTCCATCCACCTTTTCTGTCTTAAATTAAGATATTTTTGAGTGAACACATGCGGAAACAATAACAATCAGTAAACACCTCACACTTAACACTATAGAGGTAATGTCCCCTGGTTTTATGAGAAAATACTACCACTGTCGACTATGAATCATGTGTTGGATAATTTCTCTCATGCACTTTTAATTGAATTCATGCATAAGTTATAAAATTATTATTTTGAATTAACACCGACTCAAAACTAGAACGCAAACCATCATAAATAACTAATAAAATATTTATGTTCACCCGGTAATGCTAGAATAAGTGCAGTGATTGAAAGAGTCTTGAACTTCTGAAAGCTCTGCATACATATTCTGTCCGTTCAAATGGTATCTCTTTTTTGGTGAAATTAGTCAATTTAGTGGCAATAGAAGCAAAGTTCTTCAGAAGTGGACGATAATAACTTGTAAGCCCTAAAAAAATCTTAACTACCGTCACATAACTAGGCTAAACAAAATTCTTAACCGCCTCAATCATTTGAGGATCTATTATTACCATTTTAGTCGAAACTACAAATCCCCAAAAAAGCAATCAAAGTCCACTGGAATTAACACTTCAAAAATTTAGCATACAACCTTTGTTTCCCAAGTAAATCAAGAACAATACTGAGATGGTCGACATGCTCTTCATCACTTTTCGAATAGACCAAAATATAACCAATAAAAACTATAATAAATAAATCAAGAAATGACTTGAATACACCATTCATCAAATTTACAAATACTTCTAGCGTATCGGTCAAAAAAAACTACATAACTATAAATTCATAGTGACCATAGCGGGTCCTAAGAGTTGTCTTGGGCACATCCTGAAGCCTAATAAATATTTGAACAGTCATGCAACACTGACAAATAGATATGGGGTGGGTTCCAGTCTTCAAATCAATCCAAAAATGTATATCTCTATCCGGAGGCATACCAAGAAAATTAATTGTGAACACTTATCTTAATTCAAAACCCACATAAATAGACTCAATAGAGGGATATTCAACATAAACATCCCAAATGTGAGGCAAGTAAGCCAAACAACCTTTCCCTAGAAGCTTTGTAGCTGAATGGATGATATGATTTTAGCTTTCTTAGACTTGTGCACCCCTTTCCTCTCTAACTTTTACCTTTCTTGAATTTATTGAGTTACAAAGTTAGTATTACAATTTAACACAACATAATAGGAGGACAATATTGAAAACCTATAAAAAAAAGATAAGAGAAGAACGATAGACATTGGTGACAATAACAAACTCTCTAACAAGGGTTGTATAATGGACATGGGCATCAAGTATATTATGAATCATATAAAACTACGAGGAAAATTTCAAGGAAATATATGAAAAATTAGACACCGGATCAAACTGCACATTAGCCATCTGGTCAGAGACAAGAGTAATACATATGATCATAACATCAGGCGTCTCCACCTCGGTGTTTCCCTAAAAGGCATAACATTAAATTCTATCATCGTTATGAGCGACCTTGTTGCCTTTTCTCGCATTACTCCTACTTGTGTTACCATTTACTCTACCCCCACGACCTCATTGATTACCTCCTCACCCACCTTGTTGATGCCCTCGACCATTATTACCATATCCTTGGGTACCCCTGCTCTAGACAGTTGGTGCTTGAAATCTAACACATGTGTGTGGGTAAAATATCTCCTCATATGCCTAGGTTCTCCACAGTTATAACAAGTGCAATCAAAAGATGGCATGCTGCGTGCCAAAGGTGGGACTCCGTGGCTATCCTAAAGTAATTCTGAAGTGTAGTTACAGAACAAGTACATGTATGTGCGGTCATAGCACACTGAATTCGTCGGGTTGCAAGTGTTGGTCTACTTGATCCTCGTAATAGGAGCCCTAAAAATTTACCAAAATTCTCAGATTTCATAGCCAATGCCTTATCTTGACCGTCTCGCCTCACCCCTTCCACTTTCTTCACAAACTCTGTCACCTTATTAAAACTTTTTCCTTTAGAGGTCATATGAACATACAATACATGTAACTCAAAATTCAGTCTGCTAAAAACTAGACAAATCCTCTCTTCTTCAGTAGTCACTAATTATATGGAGTATCTAGATAAAGCATGGAACTTGGCCTTATAAGCAACCAGAGGCATATTACCTTACTCCAAAGCCATGAACTCGTCCTTCTATACGATCTCTCAAAGTCTGTGGCTCATATTTCTCTAATAATAGAGCACGAAACTGATTCTAAGTGAGTGGAGGTAAAGTCAAAGATTTGCATTACACATAACCTCTCAAGCATTACCTAGCCTCACCTTGAAGCATAATTATCATAAACACTACACATGTGATGGACAATTCCAAGCTTACAATGGGTTAAACTAGTAATATAAATTCGGTGTAGATTTATACTCCTGAACGCAAAGGTAATACATGTGTTAATCTTGACACTATCCTTCGATTATAACTTGGATGTATTTATGTCACGCCCCGAACCTATACCCTAGACTTGGTCGACACTCGAGAACCACTACTGGCCAATGGGGACCCTTGGTCTTTCTTAATTACTCAACGAAAGACCTAAACATAAGAAATAAAAGTCGCACAATAACTCAAGAGATAAAAACATTGCAACAATGGCAACTCAATTATTGAACATATATCACTAAAATCAACACAACTAAAGAACTATATCTATATACCTATGAAATATATAAAACAAAGAGGGATGTCGGAAAGAGTCCCCTAATCATCCTAACAACTGAAAAGTAGAAAGAAATGTAAAAAGGATCCCTATGGAAGTTAAGAGGATCACCAACTGTCTTTGAGTTCTCAACTCGATCAATGAGGCACTGGATGCTAATCCAGGTAACCTGTGTTTACATAATAATATGATGCACGCCTACAGACAATAGTAAATTGAATGTACGAGAATGCAAGTTGGTAAGATAAACATAACATAAGATTGAGGAATATGAAAGAAATACTTACTTTTGTCTTACGGAGCTCCCTAATACTTAACTCAAATGCAAAGTAAAAACAACAATCGAAAAGCACTTTATACAAAACATTTAAAACAATACTTGTTAACACAACATGTTAAACAAATGCAATAAAACTCCATTACCTAAAATTAATATAATATTGGGAGAGATTATCTAACAGACAACAACCATTATTATCCTATGTGGTGAAAAATGTCTTGCCCACAGTGCCAGAACAATCCTATTCATTGTCGTCATATAGAGCTTCATAACTTAGTGGATCTTCTATTTTATGCTAAAGGCCACTTAATTAGTCATATAAAATGTATGATTATGTACTACCCTTGATTGCTACATGGTTTGGGGACTTTAGTCATTATGAACTCAGTCCCTATAATCGGTGATCAATACTACTCCTGAAAAATATATTGATGTACCGCGGTTTCACGATACTTTCAATGCCTTTTCCATAAGTTTAGTGCGTGTCAAAAGCCTTTTTGTATTGATTATTGATGTAATTTTATATTTATGTCTAGGAAATCTGTCCAGAGGAGAACACGATGATTTTGAGTTGAAATTGCAGAAATGATCACCTACGGACCCCTCGACGGTCCATCGTGACTGTGAAGGTTCGTGGGGTCAACCGTCGTGAGAAGATATTGACTGGTGAAGGAAGTTGGGAAATTTTAACCAAGTGTGGGGCTACGAAAGCTCATGACGGACCGTCATAGCCACGATGGTCCGTCCAGCACACTCGTCAATGCTAATAAAGAATAGTCCCAGTACCCAACTTCAAAAGATTCTAAGTGTCGTGAAGCAAAGCCCCTCGACAAACCATCGTTCCTGCAATGGTCTGTCACACTTATCCATAAATTATAACATAGATTTGATGAAGAAAAGCAACAGAAAAAAAGCTAAGTATGGAGCAACGGAAGACCACGATGGTCTGTCATGTCGATGACGGTCGGTCACTATGGTCGTCGACTTAAACGCGTGTTGGAAAGATTTTTCCTTAAATAGATTTCCCTCTTTTATTAGGTTTTGTTTTTTTATAAATTGTCCTAAAAACCTCGATATTGGGGTTAGACTCATGGATTACTTTCAATTTTTATTGTCTTAGTATTGAACTGTCGATTTTGGGATTTGATATTACTTTTCCATAATTGATTATTGGTGTTTAGTTATTTATTTAAGTAAATATCAGGAATTTTTTCATTCTCATCAAAGTAACTGCATGAATTCTTACATTATTATTATGAATTGTGTGATTATTAGCGTGGGTAACTAAACTCCATAACTAGGGTTGTGGGAACCATGGGTAAATAACAAGATAAAAACTATCTAAAACAATGATTCTTGGTACTGTGTTGCATATATTGATAATTCTTTCTCTTAGAAGTCTTTATAACAGATGGCCAACGTTAGAACTCGCGTTGTTGCTACTTTCCAGACCAAGGAGGTAGATAATAAGAAAAAAAATTATCAACATAGATTTAGTGTATACTATCTAATAGGCTAGTGTCAGTTGGTAGGAAGTAACAACTTAGTCAAATATGGTATATGATCCTTAATATGAGGTAAAAATAAAGTTTAATAAAGCAACACATGTAGCCGGACCAAGGTGTATACTGAAATTCTCTATATGCCGGAACAAGGATTTAGAGATGCCTAACTTATCATTTTTCATGCAAGATACTAGGAAAGTAGTGTTATAACTAGAATTACCGAGTTAGGAGCTTGTGGGGAGCACTCACGCCCTAGTTACTCAAATTACTTTATTAAACTCCAATACTATAACCTGTCACTTGTTGACTTTAATTTAGCTAATTGGTTTCATTAATCAAACACCCCTTTAGTTATTTGTTTTCGGGAAATAATTGACTAAATATAATTAATAATTGAATAGAGTAAAGTCTGAACCATTTTCCTCATGGAAACGATCCCAACCTCACTAGTTTGGTTCATTACATGATGTGACCGCTTTTAGTTTGTTTTGAGAAGTAAATTTGAGCGTATCAAATTTTGGCGCCACTGTCGAGTAAAGTGGTTTTTAGATTAACTTTAAGCTTATTACCAAGTTTAGTCAACTTTCCAAATTTTACTTTTTTTTTTGTCTCCTGCAGGTCTAACTTTTTTATATTCCAAACACACAGAGTATAGGAATACCCATAATTTAACTTTACCCCAAACTAGAGCGTACTTTAAGAATAATGAATTAGAATATTGGCATCCAAGATGATGAGGTCGACCCGCAAATGCCACAATTGGTTGACGCTCATGACCCTCTATTACCTTATATTTGTGGTGAAGGTGAAATATGGAGACAACCTCCTGCTCCACTACATCAAGAGTACTATAGGGGCTATGGAAATATCGAAGACTCTGATGGGCCACTTGTCTTGCCCCCTCTACCACACAGCCACAGTTTTGTGGTAACTAGTACTCTAATGAAAATGCTTACTACCAGAGATTTGTTTTAAGAGATACCTTCTGAGGATCCACATGCCCACATCGCTAAGGTAAGGCAGTGTGCAAATGCTGTGTAAGAAGGCCCGATTTTAATATGGATGTAATCAGGCTAAGATTTTTTCCTCTCTCACTAATGGAAAGGTTGTTGTCTTGTTACTGAGCTCCCCTATAACTCAATATTTACTTGGAATCAATTGAGGGATGCTTTTTAGCACGCTACTACCCTGTGTCTAAGAAACTAAACCACATAGACAGAGTAAACAACTTTATGGCACTAACGGGGGAGTTAGTTAGCAGTTCTTCGTATAGGTTCACTTTATTCTTGCGAAGTGTCCTTTATCACCACATAGATGATGAGTCTCTGAAAGAGTATTTGTATCGGGGACAAGATGACAATAACAATGCAGTGTTGGATACGATAGCGGGTTATTCTTATGGGGAGTATCCTTATGCCTAGATTACATAAAATTTAGAGAAACTCTCCTAAATAATAAAGCTTGGAGTACTAGGAAGTCAGATACCAGGAGAAACACCTTCACAATCCAATCCGTATACAACTCACTCGTAGATGATCTTCATGAGGAGATGGATGAAATTTAAACTAAGCTTGGGTTGGTATTGAAACATGTTGCTTGGGGTGCAGAAAAGGTAAATGAGGTGAACTACTTGTGTAAACCACAACCACCAAATGATGAATATTACTATGAGGAGGACACCTATGCGGTGAATGATCAGACGGGGGGGGGGGGGGGGGGGTTCCGACTGAACGCCTAAGGCTCCAATCAGGTGAATCGGCGCCCAGGTCAAGGAAACCAAGGTCATAACTATGGTAATTCTAACTGCGAGGTTCATTATGTACGAGATGGGAATTACAACGGCGACAACAACTTTAACAAGGGTAACTATGTTAACAACAATGATAGGAGTTGGCCCTATGTTCCACCTCAAAATCATGAAGTTGCTCCTAGGGATGGTGGAGCTAATATGGCGTGAGTTGAGGATATGATGCATAAAATGATGAGGAAGTTCGATGCTATTGATTAGCATACTAAAGAGTTAAGGAATGACTTAGTGGGTATAAGTCAGAAAGTTGATACACATGCAATATCGATTAAGCATCTTGAGTTGCAAATACCTCAATTCGTTACAATTGTTAACACACGGAAGTCGGTCACTCTTCCTAGCAACACTGTCCAAAATATGAAAAATGATGGGCATTGTATTGCAATCACTACTGGGTGGTAAGCAAACCATCGAACCACCTATGTCGTGTAGTTTAGAAAGAGTTATAAGAGATGATGATATGGTGGTTAAGGTTAATGGTGAGTTAGAAGATAAAACAGTAAAAGATGTTGAGGTGCCCCAAAAGGTGACCCCCATGCTTACACCACCTCCTTTCCCACAAAGGTTAGTAAATAATGCCGAGGATGCTAAATACCGGCGTTTTATAACGATATTGAAAAAACTTTCTATCAATGTCCCTTTGCTAGAATCTCTTACAAATCAAAAACCGTTATGCAAGTTCATGAGACATTTGGTTATAAAGAAAAGATCAGCAGTCCACTTTTGAGGATGATGATCTAATGCAGCACTTAGTTCTATGGCACAAGATCTCTATGCACAATAAAGAAAGACGCGGGTGCTTTCACTATTTCTTGTAAAATCGGGTTATTACATTTTTCTTAAGCATTATGTATCTTGAGCCAAGCATAAATCTACTTCCCCTCTCGATTTTCCAAGAAGTTGGGTTTGGGTTAACAAAGCACCCTGCATGCTGGCTACGATGGCCATCGATTTTAAAAGGCCTATTTTTATACCTCCCCGATGTGCTAGTAAAAGTGGAGTCGTCTCCGGAATTTTCCGCCGATTTGTGATTTTTTTATTGTGTGAGGTCAATTTTGAGGAGGTGCCTTATTCTAGCTACGGAGGTCATTCCTTGCTACGGGTTAAGAGCCTTGGTTTATATTAAAAGGGTCATTGAAATGCTGTTGAAAATTAAAAAGGGACCTTCAACATTTGTAGTTCCTAGGCAGAGTGATGACTTCCAATAGTTATCTGCTATACCCTACAATTAAGAGTCATCTGAGGTACAATTGAAAGAGCGTTTGGGGGTCTAAGCATTGGTGGCAGGATCACAAATTTGATGTATGGTCCCAATTGAAGACTATGGTATCAGTGTCCCGCGGACACTTGATACAGGTAATGTTAGTTTTAACAAAAGAAATTTGAGTTAGATATGCAACATCGTGAATCTCCACCCACGAAATTGTCTATTGAGAAGGCTCCAAAATTATATGTTAAGACTATACCACCCCATCTGAGGTATGTATTTTTGGGAAAATATGACACTTTTCCGGTTATTAATAAATCATATTTGTATGTGTATCAACTTGAGAGTTTGGTGAAAGTGTTAAAATGGTTCAAAATATCATTGGTGATTATTGCGATAATTTGGGAACCTCCCCGGTATGTGGTTCATAAACTCTAAACTCATGCCCTACATAAGCCAATTATTGAGATCAGAGACGTCTAAATCCACCTATGCAAGAGAGCTAGTAAGAAGAAAATTAATTAAGTGATTGATGCCGAGTGAAATATCCAATCCGCTGATAGTAGTTGTGTATTCCCTATTTTGTGTACCTAAGAAAACGGAATTTGTGTCCCCCCAAGAGAAAAATGAGCTTGTTTTCATGATAACCGTGGACTGTTGAAGGGTCTTGTATGGTATTACAGAAATTAAATGCATGTACTGAAAAAAGAACCATTTCCTATGATGCCCTTCATGGATCAGATGTTGGATAGACTTGCTGAAAGGGGTTGATACTGTTGTCTTGGTATGGTTTATTCTGGTAAAATCCGATTTCCTATTGTGCAATCAGAAGATAAGAGAACATCTTTAACGGTCCTCATGCGACCTTTGCGTTCAAGAGAATGTCGTTTGGGTTATGCAATGCACTCGCCACATTTTAGATATTTATGATGTCGCTATTCTCCAATATGGTGAGTAGACTGCGAATCAAAATCTATCTGGGGAACTCTAAAATAGCGAATAAAGTGATAGAGGCATACCATCTTGATGATGTCTTACTAATCAAGTGTCCTACGTCATGCCGTGACGTTAAATCAAGCATTAGTTCGGAGGCAACCCAATATGTATCCCCTAGCAAACTATAGGTTTTTCGTGATTTTCTAGTAATAGTTGCATGTTTCTTTTCTTTTATTTCCTTCAATGTTCGGCCAAATATTTGTTCTCTTTTTGTTAGAAATATTGGTCAGAGCAAATTGTTTTGGGTTTCCGTGTCGCTACAAAAATGTCCCATAAATACCAAAAAGGAATAGCCTAATATGGGTGTTAAATTTCAGGTATCAACATACACACCCAACCAGACAATTACACAAAATTGGTCTGCAGAACCCTTTGACAGACCAATCAACAAACCGTGTCCGTCGCAAGCATCCGTCGTTCCAAAGTATGTTTTTCAAGTTTTATTAGTTAAGGCATGCATGACTGACCCCCACGGACCGTCAATCCTGCAAAGGACCATCAACGGTGACTCACTGTGTCCAGAATATAGAGGGAGTGGGTTCCAGGACACCGAACCCACCATCTTGTTGATCGTCGGCGCTTTGTGCCTCAGGTTTGCTTCACCTACCACTCTATTATTTTATATTTTTTTATGCATTGGGAACTATTACATATCTTTTTGTTTGGGGTGGGGTAAATGAAAATTGAATTCTAGGGTGAAGTCTGAGTAGCCCAACTTACGATCCTCTTTTGGGATTTTCTTTCTTGTAGTCTTTTTCCCCTAGAGACAGATTATTTTTATTATTGAACTGGCATGTCTATATCTTGTGTACGTAGTATAAATCGAAAGCATGACAGCTAAAACAGAAATGATATCCTGATGTAATGCAAAGGATGCTTGACTTGGCATAGTAACTGATAAATGTGTGGCTCTAAGCTTGAAATAGAGATACACTACGGCATGACCCTAAATCTAAGATTCGAACTAGATGTCTGATAATCTGGTAGAGTGATGAGATGTCAAGTGAGAGTGAGGAAAATTTGAATATCCCACCATTGGTACTGAGCTAGAACTTGCCTGGTTATTCCTGCTAAAAGTAAACGTCCTTATTCGAAATAGTCAATCTTTTGCCTAAAATAATAGAAAAACAAAATAAAGTATTCCCTTATTGATCCAAAGAGTGTCACTTAAATTGATATTGCTTACTTCACCCGATCTTACTTTTGTGGAACAATGTGTTGGCCTGGTCCCGCCTTGGATAGTGCACCCCTCAGCTTTTCCAACCACCATAATCTTGAGGTGGCTTATGCAGAAAAAACAACCTTGCCGGGCCCTTACTCATCTTGGGTATTGTGAACCTGACTCATGGCAAAGCCATGAGGTTGACGGTGGGCTGTTATGAGGATATCTGGAATGGTTTTTGAAAGAATTAAGGGGAGAAAGAACAAAAAAAAGTAACTCGCGTAAAACCATAATAAACACATTATCTGAAAAGAAGAGTCACGTATACACTAAGGAGAAGAAAGGAGAGATTTCGGTGAAAGAAAATTGAGAAATAGGGCGAAATAAAATGATAAAAAGGTAAGACGGCTTATCCTAATAAATTGAAAGATGGCAACATCACTAAAAAAATATCTAACAGCTACCTACCTACCCTGAGCTTATCGTACAAGATAAAAAGTCCTCTCGTGAATCCTAAGAGTTGTTTATGGCGAACTTAAAGAAGCGAAAATAAGGGAAATCTATGGAAATATGTGTGAAATGAGTTGTGAGTTTGTTCTAAGGAGCCGCGTGTTGAAAAGTAATCCTTATACTCACGTTGTAATCATTAAATGTAAAAATGAGGATTTATTTTTAAGTGAGGACAACTGGTTGCAAATTGGAAAAATTAGCACCTAGGTGGAGAGATCGCAGAGGATAACTGTCAGTTTTTGGTGAGTCTGTTCAGCGTTGATCCACCATATTCAATGCCTAATGTGATGAATCATTAACATAATAAGAATAATAGTCGGAGAATGATAGCAAATGATTCCTAAAGCTAAAATATGTATACTATTGTGTAAAGATTTTGTAGTGAGTCATAGTGTATCCATTGAGGACAAATAACGAATTTAAGTTGAGGGTGTTGATGTACCATGGTTTCACGGTACTTATAATGCATTTTACTTAATTTTAGTGTGTCTAAAACCTTTTTGTATTGATTTTTATGCAGTTTTATTTTTGTTTCCTCGAAATCTGTCCAGAGGAGAACGCGGAGATTATGAGCTAATATTGCAGAAGTGACCACCTATAGACCCCACGAGGGACCGTCATGACTGTGATGGTCCGTAGGCTTCAACCGTCAAGAGAAGATAAAGCTGCTAAAGGAAGTTGGGGAATTCTGACCAAGTGTGGGACTACGGAAGCTCAAGACGGACCGTCATAGAAATGACGGTACGTGCTGCACATTCGTGTATGCTAACAGAGAGTAGTTTTAGTGACCAACTTTAGAAGATTCTAAGTGTCGTGGAATGAAGCCACTCGATGGACCGTCGTGCTTCCAACAGTGCGTCACACCTGTCCGTTGAGGGTAACAGACAGTTGATGAAGAAACGCAGCAGAAAAAGAGCTAAGTATGGAGTGACGGAAGACCACGACAGTCCATCGTGTCAAATACGGTCCGTCGCGAGGTTCCTCAACTAAGATGTGTTTTGGGCAGAATTTTTCTGAAATAGATTTCCCTCTTTTAATAGGTTTTGTTTCTTATAAATAGTCTGAAAAACATCGTTTTGGGGGTTGGACTTTTGGATAATTTTCAGTTTTAATGTCTTAGTATTGAACTTTCTGTTTTGGGAATCGATATTACTTTTTCGGAATCGATTATTGTTGTTTTGTGATTTATTCAAGTAAATTTCTGGATTTTGTTCATTTTCATATATGTAAGTGCATGAATTCTTACATTATTATTATGAATTGTGTGATTATTAGCATGGGTAACTAAACTCTATAACTATGATTGTGGGAACCATGGCTAAATAAATAGGTGAAACCTATCTAAAATAATGATTCTAGAATAGTGTCTGCATTATTGATAATGCGTCCATAGAGTCTTTTAAAACAGATGGCCCACGTTCGAACTCTCCTTATGCTGCTTGCCGGAACAAAGGAGGTCCATCATAGTATAAAAAGGTATCAACCTAGATTTAAGTTAGTACTATCTAATAGTCTAGTGTTGTTTGGTACGAAGTAACAACTTAGTCAATTCGAATTGCTACTTAAATAATAGAAGTAAATATATAGGTCTAGTGAGGCAACAAACGTAGCCGGCCCAAGGTCGGATGGAAATTCTCTGTGTCTGACCTAAGGATTTAAGATACTTCACCGATCACTTTGTCTCAAGATACTAGGAAGATTGTTATAGCTAGAATTACCGAGTTAGGAGCCTATGGGGAACACTTATGCCCTAGTTACTCTCATTACTTGATTAAACTCTAATACTTGAACCTGTCACTTCTTTTCTTTAATTTATCTAATTACTTTCATTCATGAAAAACACCCTTTAGTTACTTATTTTTTGGAAATGATTGACTAAATAGAAGTAATAATAGAATAAAGTTAAGTCTAAACCATTTTCCTCGTGGGAACTATCCCAACCTCACTAGTTGGGTTCTTTACCTGATGCTACCGCTTTTACTTTGTTTCGAGAAATAAATTTGAGTGTATTATATACTTATATCATATGTTTTTTTAACAAAACCTCTTTCTTTTATTTGACAAAATTACTCAAATCATAGCTTAAAAGCTATCTCTAAAATATGTGTCTCCATTTCTCGCTCAAATGTGATAACATTTCTCACTTTTGGGAATACTTAGTTCCCGTATAATATATTACGAAATAAACTCAACTAGTTCATTCCTGTTTTACTTAAAACGTAAGTTTTTTTAAAAATTTAAAACATTTGCGAAAGATTTTTGAAAACTTCGTGAACTTCTTTGACTTGATTCATAACTTCTTAACTTTACTCTTAACGTAAATTGATTTGGATTTTCATGAATGTAAGGTCATGCTTTATATTTATGGATGATTTCTAGATGTTTAGAAGTCGTTTAGAGTTATTAGAATCGATAGAAGATGTTAGCACACTTTAACAACTTAAACCGCCTAACCGACGAAAAAGGATTGGGGCGGACGACCTTGGCGCTTTTCTGGCGTGCCTTGCAAGAACATTCATATCAGAGAACCTTTTCTAGTGCAGTGCTGGCGCGCTTCCCTAGCCTTTCTGGCTTGCTTCCCTAGCCTTGTTGGCTCTATGGAGGTGCGTCGCGCCGGCATCATCAATAGAGATCCTGGCGAATTTTCTTCTCGTTTTCCAACCTTAAATCGGTTTAATTCAATTCTTTTTCTCAAATTTATTTTGATTCATGTACACAAATCATACACACAATAGCCTAATTCAATGCAACTTTTATAATCAACATTAACTCTCAAAAATTCCTCAATCTCAAAAAATATTCATGATAGAAAGCAATTCAACGACCTCGATCAATCTTTTGAGGATGAGTTTACGTTGAAATAAGTAGGTTTGGCCCGTGAGAAAATAAATTGAACGATATCAAAGTCAAAAATACCTTGTAGGATTAAATCCTTTGCAAATCCACAACCAAATCACACTATCTTGGGGAATCTTGAGTTTTTCTTCTCCTTTCTCCTCTTTTCTCTTTTCTCAAAGCACTACCGTGAATTTCCAATAGTCTAGACTGATGTAAGTCTCGTTTAATCTTTACTGAACTCCTAAAATTGAACTAAAATAATAGGGAATGGAAAAGACCATAATACTATTTTGAAATTCTTATTGGACTTTCCTTATTCAAACAACCCAAGTTTTGAAGGGAAATCTCACTTCATACAAACTCAGAATCATGCAAACTCAGCAAAAGTATGAAATATAATTTAACGATCTTTCTTGCGGTATTTCTAAAAACACGTAACACATCTTAAGCTTTGATTTATGATCGTTTGAAGTTGGTCAAAACTCATTCTTAACCTAATTTATACAAATTTCCAAATTTTTCTTTTTTCTGAAAATGACTCTTTCTAAATCAAGCTCTTCCTCGTTCTTTCAATTAGAGAGATGTTACAATTTATTTCACATAAAACGTAAGTTCCCTAAAACAACTAACAAATTCTTTTATGGTTCTTTTATCGTTCTAATTGGTGTGTGAAATAATAATTTTCTTAAATAACATTGTACCCTTCTATTATGAGCACTAACAAATTCTCTAGAAGGAATGATATCCTTATTACAGTTTGCATTGTAGCCCTGCTAATAGAGGAACCATAAAAGTAACATTAGCAATGATGAATTAGGACTGTTGAGTATTTTAATTGTGACTTTATATCAATCACTTCATTGTAATTTTATATCTTTATGATATAAGCAAAAAATATTCAAAAATAAAGAAAATCATACTTATGAAGGTAAAATTTTTCCTAGCGTAAACGACAGTGTATAAAAAGGATTAAACGATGACCAAGACAAGAGAAAAATATATGCATTACTTATTTGTAGAAGTAATATTAATTGACACCTTACGTAGTTATAAATTTTCTTGCCTCCTATTACCCCCACAAAATATTTCAAAATAAAAATAAATACACATTTTTTTGAAAAATTCATTCTCGAAGCCAGAGAGTGAGTCCCACAATAATTGATGTATAATACATGTTTTTCCAACCCATTTAGTAAAAACTTGACAAAATGTTGACTCATTCACATTTTGATCATGACCCTCCCTACTTAACCCTAAAACCCATCTTAGGTTTTTTTTCAACTATCTATTTCTCTCTCTCTTTCTCCCTTTCTCTCTCTCTCTCTCTTTGATAATTAAAATCCTAAATAATTTCAATTTTAACAATAAATTTATTTTGCTCTTATAATATATTAAATTATGGATTAAAACAATTTGGTGAAGTCTTACACGTTAATTTCTAGAGAAAAGGGTCAAATGCCTCCTCAAGCTTTAGCCATATTTCCAACTTCACACATAACCTTTGCGGGGTTTCTATTATCCCCCTG
This sequence comes from Solanum habrochaites, assembly GCA_027704765.1. Taxonomy (NCBI): domain Eukaryota; kingdom Viridiplantae; phylum Streptophyta; class Magnoliopsida; order Solanales; family Solanaceae; genus Solanum; species Solanum habrochaites. The sequence goes on from JAKWJA010002496.1 coordinate 16,604,540, forward strand.
AATCTTTTTTAAAAAAATTATTAGTTCACCCTCAGACGCTCACATGGACACATAAACCAGATTTATAAACAATGTTTGTATTCACGCGCTATAAACGTATATATTAGTGGATCCACAACATTAAACAAATTAAAAATTGACATGTGTGACATCATTATATCTTTACCTTTTGGAAACACGGTCAAAATAAAAAGTTCTTTAACCCTTTTCTTTTTTCTTTGTTCCCTAAAAATCAAAACTAAAACCCTTTCTTCATTCTTCTTTCTTCTTTTTTCTTCTTCCATCTGCCATTATTCTTGCTCCGAAGCTTTCTTATGATTTCTTCTAATGAACACGATTACAAATAGAGTGAAAAAGTTTGAAATTTATTGGAGTGAATAATTGTGTTTTGATGCGGCTGTTGAAAGGGTAACGGTTTCCAACTTTTAAAACGAAAAATTTAAGGGAGAAAAAAGGGAAGTGATGGCGTGTTTGTGAGTTGCAAAGGCTTGATGTTTTGCAACTCTGATCCTATTTCAGAATAGTTGGAATTCTACCAATAATAAAAAGTTTGTTAATAAGAGAAAATGGTGGATGAGGAATAAAAAAAATAGTTCTTGTTCAAGATGGAGATAAATGAATTGGGAAAAGGGTAAAATGATAAATGTATGGTTAAATATAGAGTGAAGTTACTTTGGGAGGCTTATTTGGACTCCACATGGACAAATTTTATGACGTTTTTAAGCGCCTCACGGAGGTAAGTTCACACATATGACCACGTCTGCGTCTGAGGGTGAACTAATATGTATAAAAAAGGTTCAATGGTGTAATACGACCCAAAAGGTTAAGTGTAGATGAAAATATGAGAAAATATTGAGGAGATATTTGACCCTTTTCTCTTAATTTCTACTTGTAACGACCTGATTTCGTTGTTAGGGAAAAGTCAGCAGGAAAATAATTTGGGAAAAAAACTTTTGAGTAGTAGCATGGGAATTTCTAATTAACCTAGTTAAAATTTGGGTAAAATCTAACTCATTTGAGGTGTATAGAATTATAGTAATGAATGAGAACTCTAATTCTGATTTAATCACATAATAGATAGCTAATATGTCAAGGAACCCATACTACTTTATGGAACAAATTCAGGCAAATAGAATTCCAGAATCTAATCTTACTGTGAACTATAGACTTTGAATTCCATGGTTTGAAGTTGTGTTGTGAAATGGGGGTTTGAAACTCTTAATTTCAACTCTCTCTCTCTCTCTCTCTCTATCAATTCAAGCCGCCAGGGTGGGGTTGTTGTAGCGGGATAGATCCCGCCATGGCGGACCAATAGAAATTTAAGTTAGAAATAAATCCCAAAAACATCATTGTTTTTCAAACTTTATTCTTAAGAATTCGAGACAACCCAGGAAATTTCTTGAAAGTTTCCATTGCTTTTGGTTCTAAAGGTAAGGATTTAACTCCTCTTATCCAATTTCCGATCGATAGAACTGAAATTTTGGTATTATCATTAGGGGAAAAAAAAAAAAAAAAGGGGGAAAAAATTTTGTCCAAGTTTATGGCAGGGAAACCCCTACCCTACACCTTGGTCCATGGGTATTGGACTAGGGTTATTGGGTTTGTTACAATCAGGATAAATTCGACATTAATTACTGATGCGTGCGTAAGCTATTCGTTTGTAGACCAAGAACAAGCGGAAAGAATCTGAAAAGGGAAAAATCAAGGGCCTTAGGAGGATTCAAGCGTGGTTTCGAGGTAGGTGATGGCTTGATTTAAATTTGTGTGATGTATGATTATATTTTCTCCATTGTAATGCATGTAGTTATGTGAATTTTGCATTATTGATCACACCTAATGTAATAAGTATTATGAATGATTTATGCCCATTATCCACTTTTGTTGTATGATTATGGCGATTACCTTTCTTATTGTGGGTATGTTGAATTTCGATTGGGTTTAAATTATTTTGACACACTAACTAGGATCAGATGTCATGTACCGACATATATATTAGATTGGGTGTCACATTCTATCAAACTAACTGGAATGGATGTAGCATAATGATCTACATATCGGATTAGTATTCACATTCAAACACACTGGGATTGGATTTCACGTATCGACATACATCTTAGATGGGTTTTCACGTTCTAACACACTAATAGTTTGGGTATGGGTTCCATTAGAGGACTATTGACTTATTATATATGTATATTTACTTGTTCTAACTATTATATATGTTCCACTTATCGGAATAGTCACGTGATCCCACCAGTATACTGTGGTTTTGCGCTACTACTACACTTGCACTTTTTTTGGTTGAGCACGTGGAATCTTAAAGAGGCTACTGACTAAACTCGTCTAGGAGATCAATGATAGACATCGAATTCAAGGGTGAGCCAGGTCTTTTAAGCTGCCATGAGTCCTGTATTGTTTAAGTCCACTTTTTTCAACTCAGACTTTCTTGTTAGATTATCTCAATTTTTGAGGTTGGGTTGATCCATTTCCTTAGATTGTTGAACATTAGTGTTTTTTTCATACCTCGAGCCTACACCTTGGGCAGGATCGGCACTCGACAATGATTAATGGTCCTAAGCAAACCCTTGGCCGGACATACTACTCAGCGGCAGACTAAAACATAAGGAATGTAACTCATGACATAACAAAAAAACAATAACTTATCCAAAATGGCAAATTATCTCTTAAACTTATAAAATTGAAATTAATTAGATTAAAGAAAAACTAAGTGCCTATGAATCCTCTAAAACAAAAGAGGTATGTCAGGACAACATCCCAAATCATCCTAACAATGAAATACTGAAAGCATGGTAAAAGAAGTCATCAAGAATGCAAAGAGAGTCACCAACTAACTCTGAAGTGCTCAACTTGATAAATGAGGTTTTGGGTGCTACTCCTTTTTACTTGCGTCTAGATCATAAGATGATGCAGGCTAACTGACATCAATATATTGAATGTACGATTAAGTCACTTTTAATGCTTAACACAACTTAATCTTTAAAAGAATATCAAAAGAACACTTACCTTGGTTTTACTCAAGTCATGAACAACTTAACTTAACATAAAACAATAAAACACAATATATATATGTCACAACTCTTCCATTTTTATTTTACAATTGTTGAGGATATGATTGGTTATAAATAAAATACTTATCTTTTTCTAGAGTTACCACTTGGAATTGAGTTTTTTGGGTGTTCCAAGTCACCCGGTAATGCCTTAATTAAAAAAAATGATCTTTATTTTTAGTCTACAAAAAATACAGATTGGGTATGGAAATTTATTGACCGGAACGATCGCTTTATTAACTTATATTTGGCTAAAATTAAGTTTTTCGATAAAAAGGGGAAATTTTTTTTTAGTTACTATTTTTCTAAAACAAATTGATTGCCTAGGATCTTTCTCTCTCTCGCCTCTCTCTCCCTCCCTCACTTCTCTCCTCTTCCTCTATATATATATATATATATATATATATAGTATATATATATATAGTATATATATAGATATATCTATATATATATAGTATATAGATATATATATAAGCGTACACATCAGGAATCGTACCAAACACATGATGAATATTTGAATTTTTTTTTCTTCTTCAAAAAAAAACGATAATTCATTAGTCAATTATTCTTTAAAAAATATTATAAAAATGAATAAAACAATATGGTGCAACATCTAGACAAGAAATGATTACTGCTTATTAGTAATTTTTTTAATAAAAAAAATAAAATAAACATTTAGGTATTGATACTTGACAATAATAACAAAAGATAAAATTATGATAATAATTCCAGAATAATAATTAAACCTCCTCGTAAAACAAGTGGTGACATTGTAGTTTAAATTTCTTTTTTTTCTAATATAATGACAAAAATTTCAAAAAATAACTATTTAAGCAAAATTTTTGTTTTATAAAAAATGACCAAATTACTCTTTTTGAAAGTGCAAAGACAACCAATTTTATATTACTTAGCCCAATTACTTGATTTTATATTTTTATTTTAATAGTCATTTAATATATCTACTTAAAAAATGAATAGACTATACTTACATTTTATTTATTTATTTATTTTTATTTACATTTTTTGCAAAAAATGACCAAATTTATATTTTTACAAAAAGGCTCAGATTTAAATTTATTTCATAAAATGACCAGATTTACAATTTTAACAAAAATGAGCAGATTTTTGTTGTTTGCAAAAATGACCAGATTTTATTAATTTTTTTTATTCTCTGCAAAAACGACCAGATTTACCAATCTTGTAAAAATGACCATAAACAAATAAAAAAGATGTGATTATTTTTAATTATCATGAGACTACTTGCTAGTTATGAGGTAAAATTTGAATTAAATAACAATTAGTAATATATAACTACATAATAATAAACACAATCATATGATAATCACCATAGACTAAACTAATAAAAAATGCAAATTAAATAACATAATGATAAACACAATCACACTTGAGTCATAATAAACTTAACTAAATAAAAAAATAATTTAATAAAAACAACTTTATCAAACATAAAAGAACATAAATATTAATTCAAGATTAATTTTGAAATGTAAAATAAATACCTAAAGTGATGAAAAGCAAAATATATACACAAACATATTTGAATACAAAAGACCACCAAAGATAAAATATTTTTTTAAAGAAGAAGAAATTTTTCTTATGTTCTTATCTCTTGCAATTTTATTCTTCTTTTTTTACTCTCTGTATATATTTTTTTGTATTTCATACCCCCCCCCCCCAACCCCACAATGAAAGAAGAGAGGAGTTTAAATTGACTACGAAAAATGAAATCATGTTCTTTTCTTGAAAACTAAGCACCCGATGCATGTTTGAGTCTTTTTCTTCCCAATGAAACTATTTTTCTTTTCAACAAGCACTCTTGTTCTCCCCAATGATCCACCTTAAAGAGCGAATGAAAAATCATCTTTTTCGTTTTTCCTTTTCCTTTTTTAAGAGAAGACGGAAAATGACTTCATTATCCTTTTAAGGGCCCCACTTTCTTTAATTAATTAATATAATAAAAGACGATACATCATTTGAAAATTTTCAAAGAAAATAGTTCCAATGAGTAGAATTTATTAGATTGTAATCGTACAAACCCAAAAGAAAAATTAGCTCATTAACACAAAATTAAAATATTTTGAAGTAAAAAAAATTAATAAAAAATAACATAAAACCATAAAAAGGCATTAATAGAAAATTACCACAATTATATATAGTAGATATTATTATATCTTTATATATATATAATATATATTATATATATATATATATATTATATTTTTTCAAAGAGTGTAATTACCCGTAAAAAATTAGGTGTTCACAACATGCCGCTCTTTGCTTGGAAATATGAAGTGTTTTCAAGCAAACAAAGTGAACGAAGTGGCTAATTTTTTGTTGTTTAAACTTCGACGAAGTCATTTTAGAAAAAGATGACCGAACCATTCTTTATAGGTTGCCTATATATCCATGATTAAAAGGAAATCAGGTCAGTGTTGTTCGAGAAACTTTGATAGTCAAAACTATCAAAACCGTGGTCAAAAGATTGCTTTATATTGCTTGCCATCATTACTGCCTATAGTTACAAAGAAAAGAGGTAGAGAACAATATCTCTCTAAATTATAGATTTTACATGATTCCTAATTGATGTGTCTTCTTAGGATCTTGTCTTGATCTTTGACTTGCTCTGTGCATTATCTTTGATATTGATCTTCATGCTCTCTTGAGGGCTTATGGATCATTCATATGTGCATGTTTTAACTTGAGTTGGTTGTTGAAACTCAAAACTCAAGATCCCAAAATGAAGAATCCAGGAAGAATGTGTTTCCTTTAGGGGAGAAGAAGAAAAACAAATGAGAATCTTGAACTAGAAGTATAACCAAGAACGAATAGGAGAAGTAGGGAATGTAACAGTCCGGATTATATTGATGTAACAAACTCATTGGAAATTGTTAGAGTCAAAACGACTAAGAATGACATTGACGTTTGGAAACTAGCTAATTCAAACTAGTCGATGTGGCCATGCTTGGGGAAGGTTTCAAAGTGTCAAATGAAGTCCAAAACATGTAAAGAGACCTTCGATAGGTAGTATGCCGTACAAAGGGTTCAACCGACCGGTAACGACACCCAAAGCACCACCAAAAGGGTCTTTGGGGAGGACTCAAACATCGGTGGGCAGGCTGCCTGGCAGTCTGCGAGAGGGCAGAATTGCATGCAAGGCGTGCAACACGAGCCTCACACACAGGTCAATGCCTCAAGGTTTGATAGGAAGCGTCGCGACACGAGGCTAACACACACCTCACTGCCTCAACTCAAGATTAAATAAAAAGTACGGGATTTGGCCCCGCCTACGCGACGCTATTTCCCAGAATATGTAAAGATGTATTTTTTGTAATTTAACTTCATAAAAAGACCCATTTATGTGGAGGGTCTTCTGGGTAATTCATAGGACAAGTATATATGCATATTAGGTAAGGTTAAGACAAAATTTACACGTCCCAATCAGATTCAATTTTTTTTTTGTTAATCTCTCTCAAGAATGTTCTCTTTTCCAAACTCCATTGAAAAACAAGAAGAGCTTAAGGAAGATGACAAATACTTCAAGCTTATAATCCAGTTTTCGTGGATTATTAATCTTTAAGGTATGGTTTTTTAAGCTTCTCTGGGATTCTTTTCTCAAGGATTTCTTTCAAAGACTACGTTTTCAAGAAGCTTCAATTCAAGTTTTTACTTATACGTCTCTGGGATTTTACTCTTATCACTCAGATCTTTTATGATTCAATTTAAAAAATGTTTTCGGCCCATGTGTCGCATTTTATCATACGAAATGATCGAGTATCATTGTTAGTATGTTTGATTTTGTGTGAAGCATAGTGTCTTATCTAGTATATGTTTCGTATGATTTTTCCACTATTTGACATATGAAAATTTAGTGATTGGGAGACTAAGACTAGAATGAAGCTCTTAAATGAACCTTTTGCATTACCCTACTTTATGGGCATTTATATTGTGTATGATTTAAGAGTTGTTCTTGGTTATGCTATTGGTTATTTTGCTATGGGTATGATGATGAATGTTGTAATTTTAACTAACTTCTTGAATTAAGGTTTTCTTGAAGAATGAGGTAAGTGTTCTAGAAGTTGTGATTACTAAGCAATGTTTATGTTAGGGCGGCTATAAATCATGATGTTATGTATAGAAGTATGTATGATGTTATTTATATGTTATACTACAGCGAGCTATAACGAATTCTATTTGTGAGATCATAAAAGAATCACAAAAAGAAAGTTAACAAAAAAATAAAAAAAAAAAAATTAAACTAGAAAAAAAAACAAAAAACAATAAAATTTCCGAGTTTTTTATTTTTTTTTTTGATTTGTATATAATTTTTTTTCTTATTATTATTTTTTTTTTTTTTTTTTTTTTTTTTGTTTTTTTTCTCAAATTTAAAGAAGATGACTACGTTAGTAATCTCACAAACGTAAGGGTTTAGAATAAATGATTATTTCTTATCGAGATCCTAAAGAGCATCGATGTCAATGTTTATATATGTGTTAATATCTATGACTATGAAAGTTTATGATAAAGACTTTAAAAGGTATTTAAGTAAAGGGACTTAGATGAGCTCGGCGATGAACTAGATATGAGAGTGGTCTCCTTCCCTTGTTGAAGTAGATTCACACTGCCTCTCTGAATTGAGGATGCCAATGTAATTTGGATAGGGCTATGATTGTCTCTACATACTACTCCTCCTAGTTCTTGAACTTGTTTCTTATCATAGGATACTACCTTTGGAACGCACATAGAGACTGATGTCATTTGGTTCTACTTTGGCGCGATCCAACGCACTCTTCATATCGGTGTGGTGTTTTATGACGATCTCGGATCCATATTTAGTCACATGGGTCTATGTAAGTTAAGGTGTATTTAACCCTCTTGTAAATGAAATACATAGTAAATGGACACTGACTAGGGTGACTGAAGAGTCTACTTAGTATTAATAGGGTTATGCTAACTCTACCTAGACCTCGTGACTAACAGATTGAAACTCTGATGATGTCCTACTAGATTGTTTCTTATTTATTATGATAACTCTAAAAATAATATGTTCTGATACATTATGTTTCCTGCTATAGGTGAATTTTGTTGTCATTATAAGATACGTATTGGTTTATATTGGTATATGAAGTGATGACTAATTATGTTACAAATTATATGAAGAGAAACATTACTTATGGTCTCCTATCTTATCTACTTGGTTGTGTAGGGTTATAGGGATTCACATGACCATGGCACTTCTAGTTTGGGGATGGGATCATTTCTAAGCATTTTGCATGTTATGTTTATATGATCTGCTGAATATGAAAGTTAACATAACTCTATGATAATATGCCTTGGATTATGATCATACTTTACGTTGATGGAATCCTTAACTTGTATCTGTTATATGGTGTGTGCATGATAATTTCATGATGACCTTAGAATTTTTCTAAGAGTATGATAATCGCTTCATGGCACTATTCTATATGTTTTGCGTGGCATTGATTCCCATATCTTAGTACAATTGTTGCAGTGCTAACCCGCATTACTTTACATATTACTACATCCTATAGGTTATGACAGCATTGAAGTTTAAGGAGGTCGATTGAAGAGGTGGAACGCTTATCTCCATGTCTTTGTTGACGTCTCATTTTCGTGGATGCTATCATCATTTCAAGGTTATAAGACTTAGTATTTTGAGAATATCTTATTTTCGTAATTATGTTTCTTTGGTATTCCTATTGTAGTAAGCCGATATGGTATATTTTACTATATGATGGTTATCGTGCCATATTTGGCACTCTTTAGATTGTTTTTATATGTGATTTTTTAAAAGAATACTGATATGTCTTTAGGAAAGTCGATAAGTATGAGAGTCTAAAGTATACTTCCAGTAGAATGTAAAAATTTTATATTTCTCGCAATTTTACGATCACTTTTATGACTAATCCTCTAAGGGCTTGTCTAATCCTACTGGAGAGGACGCCGGGCCGCAGTCTCATCTGGGGTGTCTCTCTCCGGGTGTTACAAGCTTGGTATCACACGCATGAATTAAATAGTCGCTTAGGATCAATGTCTCATAAACGCAGCATTACGGTAGTATCTTCTTCTGGTTGTGAAGCGGCGCCAAATTAATGGACGAGAGACTATGTGATGATTACGAAACCTTCTCTTTTTATCATACTGCTATTTGTGCTCTTAGAGTTTTCAAACACTATTGTCTCTTATCTATATAATCCTCTTTGTTGGGATTTTAGGTTAGGCAGAATACCAGAAGGACTGGCCGTTATGAAGAGTAGGCAGGAGATTCAAACGCTGGAGCTTACTATGCCGTCTAGGTAAATTTAACTGCGGCTTCAAGTGCAATCTGTCTGCAATAATCTAAGTTTCGGTAAATTCCTGCCTCCTCCTCCGACTACGAAGAATGTTGAGGTGAGGGCAGCCTTGCTTCAAATTTCTGAAGCCATCACCACCCAAGCTCGGGCCATTACGGCACAATCTAACAGAAAGGTCGCGCCTCGAGAGAACCAACATGCTAGTACTATGGCTATCTATTTGAGAGATTTTACGATAATTAATCCTCCCATGTTCTTTGGATCGAAAGTTAATGAAGACCCCAATGATTTCCTTGATAAGGTCTATAATATTTTTATTTTTATGGGGGTGAGTACTATTGAGATAGTTAAACTTGCTACTTGTAAACTTACGGACATGGCTTAGACATGGTAAAATCAGTGGAAGGATAGTAGGCTTTAGGATGTGGTCCCGTGACTTGGGAGATCTTCTAAAAGGAATTTCTTGATATATTCTTTCCAAGGGATCAAACGAAAGCTAAGGTAGAAGAGTTTATCAACCTTCGTCAAAGTTGTATGAGTGTCAAGGGATACTCCTTTAAATTCATTATGTTTTCCAAAAAAGGTTCCTCTTTTTTTTCGAATGATAGGAAAGAGATGAGCCATTTTGTAACAGGTGTGTCGCTGAAGAGCTAGGAATAATATGTCGTGCGCCGCATGCTTCTCTTGACAAATAGAATCTTTCTAGGTTCGATGTTCATTATAAACTATGGTGGATTATAGTCGTCATTGATAGAAGAATAGGTAAGCTTAGAGAAGGAAGTGTCCTTTTGGAAGGTTTCCTCTAAAAGTAGGCTTTATGTGCAAGACAATCATAAGTTCAAGAAGAGGTTTTCAAATCAGGCTCCTCCGAATTTCTCAAAGAATCACAATGATAGAGGTGGCTATCAACCAAAAGAGAGACCAACTTGTGGTAAGTGTAGCAAGAAACATGTAGGTGAATGTCTTGTTGGGACGAATAGTTGTTATGGTTGTCCCAAAGGTGGCCATATGTTGGAAGAATGTCCTAATGTGAGAAGAAAAAGTAAGGGGAAAACAAATCTCAATCAAGTGGTCGTAGTTCTTAAGCCCCAAAAGGGAACCAATTCTATGCACTCAAGGCTAGGTGTGAGCAAGAAAGCTCTCCCGACTTTGTGATAGGTGTGTTACAAATTTCCTCTTTTAATGTTTGATATCATCTTCTTGATCCAGGTGGGCTCTATCTGCTTTATTTCTACACCTTGGTTAGCTAGAATTTGATGTAGCTTCATGCTTTTTTGATGTAACCCTTTCCGTTTGTATGCGCTCAATGGTGACTCTATAGTTTGCGAAAAGAGGTTATAGGTTCCCGGTGCAATAAATTAGCTGCATGGTTGATTTGGCAGTACATGACATGTTTGTATTTTGATATCATCTTGGGTGATGGATGGCTCGCATGATTTTTTTTGCTTGCCATAGATTGTAGAACCAGGGTAATGAAGGTTGCTTAACGATTTCCAAATGAAACCATTAATAGTGGTAATGGGGAAAATTTATTCATAGGGGTCAAATCATGTCTTTTTTGAAGGTTATGTAAATGCGACCTAGGTTTTTTATACCGATGTGGTGAGAGTAATGAAGTGTTACGTAAACATGTGAACTCTTCTTATTGGTCGTTAGTCCCTCTATTGAGAAAATTCCCAGATGTTTTTCCTATTGACCTTCCAGGAGTTCCCCCTAATGGGAAATTGCATTTGGCATTGATTTATTACTGGATATGAATCCCATTTCACTTCCTCCATATAGGATGGCTCCTGTGAATTTAATGACTTGAATCTCCAACTCAAAGATTGACTAGACAAAGGTTTTATTCAACTGAGTATTTCTCAATGGGATGCTCCGGTTTTTTTTGTTTTGAAAAAAGCTGGGTCTCTTAGAATGTGCATTTATTATCCCAACGTTCCATCCAAAATTTTAAAAGGGGGGGGACACATAAGAACAAGTATCCTCTCTCTAGGATTGATCATATATTTGACATACTCCCAAGGTTCTAGTTACTTTTCAAGAATACTTATGGTGTCGGGATATCACGGTTCAACTAGGGTGATAGGTGAAGAGTTCCCAACAATAGTCCTTCCAGACTAGATATGGTAACGATTATTTCCTAGTTTATTCTTTTTGTTAAAGCAAATGCATCGGTGGCGTTCATGACCTAATGATTAGAGCTTTATACGAGATTACCTTTCGATCATTCATGATTGTGTTCATTGTATTATATTTGATATACTCCATGAAATGAAGATGAGCATGAGTAGTCACTTGAGATATGATCCGTGCAAAGTCTTGCAAAGAACGCTAACTTTATGTGCAAATTTATCTAAGTACGAAATTTTGGTTAAGGTCGGGTACTTTTGCTTGTCCATGATATCTTGGTGATGGTAGTAGTGGTTTGATATCCGAATAATGATGCGATCAGAAATTTCTAAGGTATCTTGACTCCCATCGCGACTAAGGAGTTTGTCGTGGTCAGGCCGACTATTATTGCAGGTTGTTGATAGTTTTTGTCCATTGCTTCTCCTTTGACACCTTGACCCTAAAGAAGGTGAAGTGTTTAGTGTGCGGAAGCTTGTGAGAAAGATCTTTCAAAGAGTTGAAGGATAAGCTTCCGAATCCCTCTGGTATTGAGCTTATCATAGGGAGATGAGTCTATTATGAGTTTATTGTGATATTATCTCGAGTGGATTGTAGTGTTCGTATGGCACATGTTAAGGTGATAGGCTTATTTTCTATGCAATCTGCAAAGTTCACTGAGAAAAAATTATCCTAAGCTCATGATCTTGAATTTAGCTACAATAATTTTTATCTTGAAAAATATTGAGACACAATCCTTGTATGGTGTGTCTATGTTGTATGTATTTAATTCCTATTAACAGTTTTCAATATGTCTTCTGACACACGACCCCATGACAAACTAAAAGGAGTTAAGATCTCCACGGAAAATATGTTTAGAATTGATTAAGATCATTACATAGTGTCCTTACCACCTCTCGCGTCAAGGCAATGTATCTGTTGATGGTTGAGTCGTATGACTATGGTAGTGTGTCTTCATGTTGAAGAGTTATAAGTAGGAAGAACTTGTGCAAGTAAGTTCGTAGGTTGCTCTTATTAAGTGTGCGTTTAGAAGATTCCTCAAATGGTTCTATATAGTGGCGCAACATAACTTCTACTCATGCTATAGTGGTGGTATGTGAAATCTAACATGCATCTTTATCCCTATTCTGGAGTTGNTTAACAATGAAGGAAAACATCATCTTACAGAAAGGGTAAAATTGGTCATTCCTCGGCAAATAGAATCATAAAAGAATAGGACGTGATAGAGCAAGTACACAAGAAGTAACGAAAATGGAACCAAAGGTATGCACTCGGCAGCAAACAGGATCTACGCGGGGGAAGGTCGGTAGAGAAGGGATAAATGGGCAGGGAAGAGTGCAGAAGGTGTCCCAATGTTGAGACACGGGGCTATAAATCAAAAAAAAGAAAGTGTTGTGGTGATTGTGGGGATAGAATTGAATATAAAGGCATAATGTTCGGGGTCAATTAAAGAAAAATTAGGTCTTGGTCTAGCATTTCTTTCACTTTTGACACTAATAATGATTCATCCCCATTCATTACCACTACTCTTCCTTCTATAGACCTCATTAGAAGAACTCCCAGGCTTGAAAATCTTTAAATATCTCTTGCTAGTTATTTCTTGTCTTCCTCAAAGTGGGTGTTACTACCCATAGACAATCTTCTCAATGCTCAGCAACTACATTTTCTTACTTGGGTGGTAAAGAATACTCATGTCATAATCCTTTAGTAATTCTAGCCACCTCTTTTTTCTGAGATTATGCTATTTTTGAGTAAACACATACTAAAGACTTGTTATAAGTGAATATATCAACATAGACAGCATACAAAAAGTGACACCATATTTTCAAAGCAAATACTATGGAAGCCAATTCTAGATCATGGGATGGGAAGTTCTTCTCATGAACCTTCAAATGTCTTGAGGCATAAGCTATAAATTTGTAATTCTGCATTAATATAGAACCAAAACCAACTCTAGATGCATCACAATACACAACAAAATATTGCATACCTTTTCGTAAGGTTATAATTGGGGCATTAGTCGACCTCTTTTTCAATTGCTGAAAGCTTTTCACACAAGCTTCAAACCATTGAAACTTATCTGTCTTTTGAGTCAACTTGATCAAAAGAGATGAAATAGATGAAAACCCGTTTACGTACCATCTATAATAGCTAGTCAAACCCAAGAAACTCCTAATATTAGTTGGAGATGTCGCTCTAGGCCAATTTTTTACTTCCTCTATTTTCTAAGCATCAACTTTAATTTCCTCTCCAGACACAATGTGGCCTATGAATGTCAAAAACTCAAGACAAAACTCACATTTCCAAAACATAACAAATAACTCCTTGTCTTTCAAAGTCTGAAAAACTATTATAAGATTCCTAGGATGATATTCTTCATTCCTCGAATAAATTAGTATGTCATCAATGAAAATTAGAACAAACATATCAAAATAAGGCATTCCCTTGGATCATTTTGGGAGTTGTCCTAATGAGTGGCATGCCCTTGATTATGGCTTCATTGAATTAGTTTAGGAGTGCTTAAATTATCATTTGATATTCTAACTACACAAGATTAGCATATCATTAGTATTGGCCTCAACCTTTGAATATTAAACTATATAACCATTTTTGTTGGCATGTGCCAATTTTACCTATGTTCATATTTAAATTTAATATGTATGAACCATTATCCAATAATTTGATTACTGAATATAATATTATAGTCATTCACATGCATCACTTTTCAACAATATACCGTTAGCCATTTTATTGGCGTATAATTAGTATTAGCATAAAAAATTGGATATAGATTACATAACCTTATTTGGTTGCATAGGCCAAATTTTACATTTTTTCATGCTTGGTTGGATATGTATATTATTCATTAGACGATCTTTTAATTATTTAACATATATTATGCATTTTAGCATCCCTTTGACATGTATTTTTTTTTTTGTTTCTCCATTTTAATTGGCATAAGCCCAAAATCCTCCGAGGAATTCAATTATGATTTCAGGAGATCTTTTAGCCAACCTTATCAATAAACTTTAGCAAACGTTTTTTTACATATTGACCGCATAATTGATCATTTGATCGAACACAATAATATCATCACAGTCACATTTACAGTAGGTATGCATCAACAACCCGTAATGATCTTCATACATAAAGTTTTCAGACACTCTTTACATAGTATCATTTCTCTTATAAAATCTTGTAGTTGACTTTAGGTAACGTTTTCAGACATATTAAAAACAGCACATATTATTTTGATGAGTTAAGACCTTCATAACGTCCACTATACAGCACATGAAACATTCTTACAACACATAACACTTACATCACAATTAATGGGTGTAACTAACCACAAACACATCGTCGATTCATGATTCACGTTTTAAGAACTTAGACTTTCATAATACGATCACAACTTCATTTCCTACGTTAGTAGAAATCATAATTCAGAACATTAAACATAAAGATCGTACATAACCACATACCACAACAATGATATCTAACCTATTCACTGGAACAAAATTATCAGTGGACAAAGGAGTTCGACTAGAACACAGGAACACCCCTATTGTCAAGATCTTTAATCGTTGAAAGAAATTCCCTCTTGCAGAAAAAGTCCAGGAGAGAAACCCATATCGAAAGGAAGACTTCTTCTTGTCCGAAGGACCCTCACTATGTCCTTCGGCACTACTTAATTTACATAATTATTTTAAATGGTAATATGGAAAGGTTGTAGGCTTGACACTTGGAAGCCTAGTACTTTGTGTGAAACTATTCATAACGGATTTTCTTTTAGCTTAGGTTCTTCATTGTAGGTACATTTATTAAAGATGAATCTTGGATTGTGGTATGACAACCCAAAAAGTATATTTCTTATTCGTATATATAAAATTGACTAATATCCCTTAGCCAATTTTTCTATACTATGCCCAATATTTTTTAATATTGGGCATTGGGGTGCCTATATAACGCTAATAGGATATCCTAAGGGCATTGTGGCTCTTCATTAGACATATGATTTTCCAGAATGTTACAGCTGATTTTTAGGTTCTAGCGTTCACTTCGTAATTTTTTTGTTAGACTTCAAAATTATATGGGAACTCTATTTTATATCTATATTTAAACTTGCTTAAGTATCTTTAAATGTTTAGATTTTGGGTTAGATGGTATGCATTAATGATTCTCCCACTGGAGGGTCAGTGTGGGTGTCAATCACAACGTTCTGTGTGGTGATAAAGTTTATATCAAGGCCCTAGGTTAATTGATCTCATCGTACAAAAATTATTCTAGTATAGTCGTGTGGGACGGTACACAAATATGTATAATTTTCATCGAGAGGCTATAAAATTTAATTAAAAAACTCTATTTTTTCTATATTATGACTTGAATCCAATTGGTATATGGGTAATACAAATTGGTATCTTTGATTTATAAGATTATGGTCATAACAAGAGAAATATAACTGGTAACACCAACACCAGCAATAGAAAATGTGTCATTGGAAATAGGTATGTTTTCAAGACTCTCTTTAGGCATGTAATGGTTAGAGACAAACATGGGGTTGTTATTAGGTCCTTAAGGGTGAAAACTTCATTCTTTATGGGTACTGAATATGAAGATTCTTATAATTTTCTTGTTCATTTTCATGAGTTTCTTCATAATATGGATAAGTTGGAGTTATTCGGTGTTGAGTTTATGATTTACCCGTTCAAGGGAGACGCCAAAATGCGGTGGTGGTCTCCTGTTGTGTGTTGACCATGAAATGCACTACTCTTGACTAGGAAAATATTTTATTGCTTTCTTGACGGAGAAGTATATATCTAAATTTTGATGAATCGGAGGAGAGATGAGTTCTTGAGTATAGAGCAACACAGTAGAATTGTTACAACCGATAAGGCAAATTTTTGTATCTTATGAAAATATATTACTCCAGTTTGCTTAAGCCAAAAAGAAAAAATTCATCGTTTATGAAGGGCTTAAGGTTTGTTGCATATTCAAGCTTATAGGTTAAAACATTAATGAAGTTTTGTAAGGGACGACAAGATAATGAACACCATTATTTAGAAGATGTATTTAGTATGGTTGTCAAAACATGTATGGGATGCTTTGTAAATGATGAAATTTTGTTTCTACAATTGAGGTTAGAATCTCTACTATAATTTCCTAGGTTGAAGTGTTTATCAAAGAGGGTCACGATACAACTACCCAACAGGAGTGGTGCTTACTTCTTTAAGTTATTATGTGGGTTACAATTATGGAAAATTGTACATATGAGGAGGAAATCAATAAGGTCGTGGAGGACACATAAATGTTAACGTACTTAAAGGGTAGTGCAACCAGGAAAAGCAGGGGCCCATTCAGATGATAGGGCTCAATTTTATATCTTTTTGGGAAAGATTGGGCTGAGGGGTTGATGTAGTGGTCACAAGTACTATCATTGTTTGTGATCGAATGTCTAATTTTGTTTGATCTGGGTTCTATTTATTCATATATTTTAGTTCAAGTTTGTTGGAATTAATGTGGTTTGTGATGTACTTAACCAGCCATATATACCTCCACCCTAGTTGAAAAATCAGTCATAGTCACGAATGTGTATCTTGTTGTCTTGTCTTCTTTTGGGTTTTTCAAAATTGGACTAATTTTTTCATTCTTGATATGATTGCTTTGTTTTAATCTTAGGACTTACTTTGTTTTCCCCCTATTATATTGTGCTTAATTTAAATACGAAGCCGGTAACTCTAGAGATCCCATGTAGGAGAAAATTAGAGTTGGAATGGGTGTACAAAAATAAGACAGCTAAGGTCATAGCTTTCGTGCATGCTATGCAACAAGTGTGGAAGGGGTGTTTCGCATGTTGGGCTCATATCTGCGATGTTCATGTTGAGTCTCTCTCAGCTAAAATGTATTAATTCAAGGAACTGTTTCCTACTGACTTGCATGGTATGCCTTCGAATTGAGATATAGATTTCTACATTAATATAAACTTGGTCCTCGTCCTATTTCAATATTTTCTTATCGTATAGATTCAGACAGAATTAAAAGAGCTCTTTGATAAAGAATTCATCCGTTCTAGTGCTTACCCATGGGTGCCCCTATCTTGTTTGTTAAGCAAAAGGATAGAAGTATGAGGATGTGCTGATACTAATGCAAATTGAATAGGGTCCAATATGAAACAGTATTTACTTACTACTTTTAACTACCTGCCCAATAAGTGATATTTTTTAACTGTCGAGGTGCAAATCATTTCCTCCTATGTTTATCTAAGGTCTAGATACCATTATTTTAAGATTATGTCTGAGGATATACCAGAAACGACATTTGGGACCCACTATAAGCAATATAAGTTGCTAATTATGTACCTTGGGTTGATAAATGCAACTGTAACTTTCATGAGTTTGATGAATGGTGTGTTCAAACCATCTCTTGATTTGTTTGTTATAGTATTTATTGATGACATGTTTTTTTATTCAAAAAGTAAGGAAGAATATGTGGACCATCTCCATATTGTGTTTGGTGTTCTTGGGAAATAAATGTTTTATGTGGTATTTTCTAAGTGTCAATTTTGGTTGACTTCGATTTCCTTTTTAGGGCATGTAGTTTCATGAGAAAGGGAATGGTAGAACCCAAAAAGATTCAAGAAGAAAAAAATTAGGTTCTACGGAGATTTAAAACTAAAATTAGTAGTTCTTTTGGGCTCAACACCATTGACGGTTTATGAAAAAATTTGCTTATTTTGCCATACATTACACTAGGTTGAATAGAAAACAGGAACCTTTTGAATAGATTTAAAAATAGGAGGAGAGCTTTCAAAGGTTGAAGAGTGTCTTGACCACAACACCTATTCTTGAACTTCTAGTTGAAGGAAAACATTTTATTATTTATTTTGATGACTTACATTTAGGTTCTCATGAGGTTTTGATGTACGATAAGAATATAATAGCTTATGCATTGCTATTGTAGAAAGTACATGACTAGAAATACCTGGCGCATGATTTTGAGTCGGCAATGGTAGTATTTATACTTAAGATCTTGTCGTATTATCTTTTAGGGTGGACGTGTAGGTATTTATTTGAAATTTAGCCTACAAAACCATTCAGTTCACTCAAAGTAATCTAAATTGATACACACAGCTGGGATGGAGTTACTCAAGGATTTTGATGTTACTATCTAGTATCATCCAGGTAAATATAACATGTTTTGTTATAAATATTAAGCTAGAATGCACTGAATATGAGTAGCGTAGCTTGCTTGGGTTTGACCAATATACCTTTCACTAGATAAATTAAACATTTTGAGGGCATCTCAGAAAAAAGCCGGGTGTTAGCTAGCATTGAGGTTAGGGACACCTTCATTAAGTAAATCAAGCCCAAATAGTTTGAGGATGAAAATTTGTATGAGCTTAGAATGCTGACTATGATTTGTATTTGATTTGGGGGTTGTGCTAAGTTTTAAAGGAAGTACTTGTGTTCCTAGATTAGGAAACTTGATTTAGAGTTTATTCCCACAATACAATGGTTTGAGGTATTCCTTTCATTTGGTTTAACCAAGATGTACCGACACTTGAAATGAATTTTTTAGGGTCCTTGCATGAAGAAATACATAGATAGTTGTGGATATGTTAAAATTTCCAATAAGTAAAATATGACCATCGAAGGCTCGTACGTTTTCTTCAGAGAACACCGATTCCAAAACGGATGTGGGTAAGGATTGAAATGAATTTTGTGGTTGGTCTCCCAAGGATCTTGGGGTTTTTGATTCTATTTGGGTAGTACTTTACGTATTGCCTAAGACAGCCCACTTTATTCCAATCCTAGTAGATTATAATTCAAAACAATTGGCTATGGTGTAGGTGATAGTGATAGTAAGGCTCCATAGAGTGTCTGTTACTATCATTTCATAATGTGGTACGTATTTCAAATTCAGTTTTTTTGTAAAAATTGCATTAGGAGTTAGGTAGGAAACTCACCTTTAGCACAACCTTACATCCGTAAACGGACGGGTAGTTAGTGAGGACTATTCAAGAGTTAGAGGACATGTTGAGAGCATGTGTGAATTCTTATACCAACTGTTACCACTCAGGCATTGATATGACACTATTTGAGGCACTTTATGGTAGAGGATGTAGATCACTCATAGGATGGTTAAGTTTGGACATGTGACATCTTTGGGCGTTGATTTGGTGAAGGAAGTTCATGATAAGGTAAGAAGAATCCAAACCAAGATCCAAGTATTCCACAACAGATAGAAAAATTCTATAAAACATAACGTAAGAGATATGTAATTTTAGATAGGGGAAAGTTCCTCTTAAGGTGTGAACCATGATAGGGGTAATGAGATTTGGCAACAAGGGCAAGCTTAGTCCATGATACATTGCACCATTTTGAATTCTTGACTGTGTAGGGCCAGTAGAGTATAGGTTGGACTTACGTCCTAACTTATGAAGAGTTAATCTAGTATTTCATGTTTCCATTTTGAAGAAGTATCATGGGGACAAATATTACATCATAAAATTGGACTCAGTTTTATTCGATAAGGACTTAAAGTGTGAGGAAGAACCGGTTCCAATTCTTGCAGGCGATATCCAAAAATTGAGGACCAAGCAGATAATGTGCTTGAAGGTTCAATGGAAGCATCATTCGGTTGAGAAAAATACTTGGAAACGGAGAAGGACACGCGAGACAAGTGTCCACATATATTCGATGATTCAGATACTGCTCTACCTTTACTTTAGATAGTCTTTCCTAGTTTATCACTTGGGAATGAGTGATGGGCAAATTAATATCTAACATAAAAACCTTTTACCGCCTCTAGGGGAAAGCCTTTCAAGAAAGAATTTTGGCTAGAAAATTTTTTAGTAGTAACTTGGAAATTCCTAGCCTAGTAAAGAATTGGGAGAAATCTGTCATATGTGGTTTATGAAAATCTATTAATGAATGACATCTCTAATATTGATTTTTATCTCGCCAGGACAGGTCCGCTATAGCGGGATAGGGCCCACCATAGCAGTTCAATCACAACTTAAGTTAGAAATTAATCTCAAAAATATCAGTATTCATCAAACGTTGTTCTTAAGAGCTATGAGACAAGCCATTTGATTTCTTGAAAGTTTCCCATGACTTTTTGTTTTAAAGGTAAGGCTTATACTATTGTAATCCATTTTTTAATAAGTAGAAAAAATGCCCTGCACCTTAGTATCATTATAATCCATGTAAATTAGACCTTAATTATTTATTTGTGGTAATTATTCATTTGTAAACAATTAACAAGCTTAAAGAATCCGTAATGGGAAGAATAAAGTTTCTTTTTGACGATGAAAGCCTTGTTTTGAGGTAGGTGATGCTTTTATTTCATGTTTGTGTGATGTGTATTCGTATCATTGTAATACGTGTGTAAATGTAAATTTTTTACTATTGATCACATATAATGTGAATGAGTACGAATGAATGATTAAATGTCATGAATAAACAATTGATCATATGATTATGAGAATTGACCTTTTGATTGTGATTATGGTATGTTGAATGGATAGGTGTCATTGTTTGACACACATATTGGGATTAGATGTCCCATACAAACATACATATTGGATCAGGTGTTATGTTTTCGACATACTAACTTTGATATGATATCACGTACTCACATACATATTGGATAGTCTGTCACGTTCCAACACACTAATTGGGACTTAATGTCACATAGAGACATACATTTTTGATAGGGTGTTTTTGAAAAATTAATTTTGATTGGGTGTCATATTTCGAAATACTAAAATTTTGTGTATGGATTCCATAAGAGGAAAACTGACTTGTTATGTATGTATGTTTACTTGTTTTAACTGTTATATATATGTTTCGCTTACTGGAATAGAAGTGTGATCCTACTAATTCATCATGCCTTGAGAGTACCCCTAGAGGTGACACAAAATACAAGTCTCCGAAGAGCCTCATACAAGCCTCATAGCATTCATAACATCCGATTATAAGGAAAATGTTGTGAAATTAAATTTTTTATTGAAAAACTAAACATTCCAAAAGACATCATTTGTAAACATTGCGTAACTTGTACCATCTCACATGTCCATCTAAGACAAGTCGTTATAACAAAAGATAAGGACACGAGCCTTTACGATCGAAAAGACTAGAAATGTCGATAACATAAAAAGGGAAGAAGCTTTAGAATAAATTTCTCCTAAATCTATGAGGACATACCACTCTAGCCTTGTCAGAAATTCTATCCAAGCCCCTCAATAAAGAAAGAAGCAATCACATGCAAAAAAAACTAAACTTTTGATAAAAAGATGAAAAAATTTGGGATAGTACACATAAACGTACTAAGTATGATGACCATTAAAAAATATGTTTGAAAAGGGGATATTTGTTTGACAGTAATGCATATGACATTTTGGTAAGACTTCATCAACATAAGAATAAGAGGCATATATTCAAACATATACAACATAAATGTCATATATTCACATTAGGATCTAATCAACATATCAACATATCAACATTACCTTCATTCTTAGCCTGCACCTAAAGTAACACCCAAGCAATACTTTTGCAATGTATGAATAACATCCCATACATCAAAAGGCAAATTATGCATCTCTTCATAAAATACAATATAAGCATGTTTAACATTTTAACTGATGAAACACATAGACAACTCGAACTAGATTCATATAAACATAAGGAGCATAAATCATTAAAACTCATTTTCTCATTTGGATAATAATTGAACTTTAACATGCATAATATAAGGAGATCATGTAATCATCTACTAATACAAGAATCAACACAGGAAACAAGATACAAATAACTCTCTAGGTTACATGGTTGAATAAGAAAAGCAGGAAAAGACAAGGATACTCTCATGACCTTACTCTTCAACCTATTATCCCCCACTTTTTAGAAAAACCATCTATGGCTAACATAATATCAACAACTTAGAAAACTTAAAATAACATTAACTACTATAAGAAACTATCACATAAAGGTGCCTTCATCCGGAAGGGCTCTGTTTTCTTCTCTACATTGAACAATATAGAAACGACCATAATTTGGAGAGATAGGAATTGTACCATCATTAAAAGCTTGTTTGGCATCTCTTTCTTTTGCAGAGAGTGTTGGGAGATATTTTATATTATAACCCTTCTTCCCGCACCGAAAGACTCATTCTGTGTCGGCTACGCATTTGTTTTCCAGATTTTGCTTCCCACACTTGGCATATATAGCTATATCATGAGAAGAATCACCTCCGTTTCCTCTGCAAAAATTAGGGTTATACACCCTATCCTTGTTCACCTTCCTTATCGGACGAAAACCTTCTCATGTCCTTGTTCTTCCTTTCATGTTTGGACTCCTCTAGTAAATTTAGTATGCACCATGAGTCTATAGATGTTCATGTCACAATGAAACATTGGTGAACCACATTTTCCTGACTAAGTCGGATACACCGATCATAAACCTACTAATCTCATCCCTAGGATTGAATAGAAAAGATTGAGAATACTTACACAATTGGATTATCCTAAATGACTACTCTTGCACACTCATATTACCGTGCCTAAGGTTTATAACCCCTCTATTTTAAGTTTCCTTTTCAAATGGGGCCTTCCATTGGTAAACCAAACTCTAGCAACATCTATAAAATAATGAACCAAATGACAATATTCACCAAAAATTGGTGACTTACGGATGAGGTTCACATTCCACAGGTCCATCCATAGATCGTGGATGCCCTACACAGGCTTACACTTATTTTTGCAAAATATTAGTAGTAGTTTACCACTCACACACCAAAACCACATATAGCCTGTACAACTGGTGGTTCCATCCACGGTCCCGGGATGGTGGTCGTGAGTTGTACGTGTGTTGTTATCAAAAAGTAGGAAAATTCAAAGGTGGTTTAGTTAATTAAATTAATGGAGAAATGAATTATTAAAACATTTAATTGTTATTTTAGATTTCATTGTTCAATTTTCCTAAAATCAAAACCCTTCACTCCTAAAAGACTTCTCTCTAGTACACCATTGAAGGTCAATCTCAAGATCAATCTATGATTGATTACTAAGGATTTATTTTTCAATTTCCATATGGATTCACTTAATATGGTATGGGATTCATTTATCTAAGTTTAGTTGTAACCTTAGAGCCATCTGAATGCCTATACGGTGTGCAAAGCCGTCGCTGTTTCACCAAAGCTTATCAAATGTCTTATTTTCCACTCAACTCATGGGTCAGTTCTGAACTATTGCAAATGATTAGGTACGATATAATTTATTTTTAATTGATGTTTTATGATGAAAAAAATCATGAACCTTTTATTTCCTCAAATTCCTAAATTTGGTCTTAGAAGTGGGTTTAAAGCTTATGATTGAATAATGCTGGAATTATGCTTAGATTGAATTGTACTATTGATTTCTATTATTATCTATAACTATTTATGATGAATTGTTGATAAATTTAGTACATCATGATCATGTATTATGTGAAGATTAAGTGTACCCCATTTTCATACATTATTTGAATTGTTCTTGTATGATTTGATCTACTTATGGAGGAGGTTTTTACTTATTTAACATGTATGGTGATCATGGCCTTATAATAATATTTTTAAGAATTTACTTCTTATGATGATGTATTATACTTGAATGAGAATGATTGTTGTAATGTTGTATATTGTGTGTGGGTTACTATGAATGTAATATTATTCTGTTTATTGGAAAATGTTACGAATGATGGTATTTATTTGAAAGTGTATTGTCTCATATATACACACACCTACATGAATTTTAATGAATCTAATTAATTAATGAATGTGAGTCAATTGAAAGATTTACTCAATCGTACTCTAAAGAATGAATGGGGGATTTTGAGATAGATACTCTTACGTTAGTAGATGTAGAGTGTCCTGTAATAATCTCAATATTCCTACGATCCAATGAATGAATGATAAATTTGGATGGACACCCTCACGTAATAGAGGCTTGGTATTTAGTAGATATCTATTAATCTATGATGAATGAATGTAAGAAAAATCTAATACTTCTTGGGGATTAATACTAAGAACTAAGCAAATATTATAGAGATGAGTGCTCTCCCATGAGAAGAGGTCGTGTATTTAGTAATAATCTCTTCAGATAGGTACACACACGTTATAAATGGTTGGGTACTTAGTACTAATCTACTTATTGCTTAACTATGCGACAACATAACACTAGCTACTACTTTTCCTTGAAAAGGCTAAATAAATAATCCTACCTTAGGCAAGTGGGGATCCCTCATACGATAAGGTTTAATATTGTGATTCTAATTTAATATCTCATGGTATATGTTCGGTTAGTTTTACCCTTAGAAAAGAATGTAATGAACTATGTCTTCTTAAGGTTATACTACCTAGGGTACATGGTGGAATAGTACTTCCCTTATACTTTGCACAAGTACGCATTTGAAGGGAGTCTTAGTGTTTTCCTTATGTTTTTAAGAAGTGAATTGGCTCTTATGATGACTTTGATGAGAATATAGTGTAATGGCTTAATGAATGAAGGTGTTCCTATTTTAAGAAAAGTTATTGAAGAATGTTGATTGGTACTTAATGTAAAGATGTGTGTTACACTTGTATTGTATTATGAGCTACTTGTTTGTCATGTCTTAATGTCTATGAATGTTCCTTTTCAAGGGTGACTTCTAAGGAGTACTTAATGTTAGTAGTAGTATGTGATGCTACTTGCACATTGTACAAATTTTACTTAGATTTGTCTTAGATATATGTTTTAATGTGATGATGTGACTTATGCGATGTCAATGACTCTTAATGCGTTGGTATGTGAAGATGAAAGATTGAATGGTAAATGCACTTGGGTGATCATAAGGTGGTGCGTTTGTGTGGATTGTGGTATGGGATACTCTCCTCACATTGCACAAGGCATAACTTAAGGGTTTTACTTGAAGTGAAGGTTAAAGGTAAAGGTAAATGAATGATTTATACGTGATGTATGCTCTAAACTGATTACTGACTTGTATTTTTTTTTTGCTTATGAATCTCATAACTTTTATACTTGTATTTTCAGGAAGTTTTATCAAATGTAATGAAAGCATGTTTCTCCGAAAAAATTGCATGTTTTTGCATGGTATCCATACTTATTTCTTAACTATACAAACCTCTTCTACATCTTTCTAAAATATAGGAATTGGATATGCTTATGTCCAACAATTGAAAAGTAGGTCCCTAATGTTATTGAAGATGATGTTTTGGTTAATTCTCATAAATTCGAGGACAAAATCCCACATGTTCTTTTTATGGTCTTTTTGTCGTAATTTTAGGATTTGTTTGGGCTTTGTCCCTATGTTGTACTCTATAGTATTAGATGCTTATGAGAGATATTGTAAATTTCGAATTCTTCCTCTTTCTTATTAATTGATGTATTATTCATGTGTAAACAAAGTTTTAGATTACCCCTCAATAGTTTTTAGATATAGACACTGCAAAATAATGATCCATGAATGCTGATGTAGAAGACTTTTTCGAATGGTCGAATCACAACAAGATAGTTATGACTAGGGGGTTCTGCCTCCAGGGTCCGTTGAAAACAATTGGGTATTGCAAGAGCTAAGAGTTTTAATTTGACTAGGCACTCCTACAATTTCCCTTGTGTAATAGTTTTGAAAAGGGTCTTAGTTGGACCAAAAACCACATCTATTGAGTCGTTTTCGAATCTGGATGTGTGCACATTATTCTAAAGGATATTAGGTCCTAAGAAAGTTTGACTCCTTTATTCTTCTAATCGTGCCTAAAAATTGTTCTCCATAATGTATTTCCCTTATTCCTTTTGTGTTGTTCGTTTGAGTGTGACCCCTTGAGAGGTTGTGTTGCAAGAGTTGAGGGAGAGAAAAGTGTGTTGTGATGCCAATTGTTGCTTTGTTACTTGGTAGGATTTGAGGTGCAAGGTTGTGATGTCGATTTAAGATTTAATGAGTTGCCTTTTGATGGTGTGTATTGTTGGTCGAACTTGTCTTAGATATGTTGTGTTTTCAGGAAGGTTAAAAGAGATGATGTAATGTGGTTTTAGGAATGTATATGTGTGATTAGTTGGAAGGTTTAATATTGTATTGATCCGGCCTTAGAATGAAAGGAGGTGATGTTTTAAAGAGATAGTAAGAGTTTCTCCTAAGTGGGTGTTGTTGTGACTAGATGATAAGGATTTTGAGGGTCTTTGGTGTTCATGAGTTAGGCTTGACTCATGTCTTCTTATCAAGATGTGTATTGAGTTGAGGAGTTTAGACCCGGTATGGTTGACTTATATGAGACCTTTAACGGCGTTTGTAAGATTTAGGTAAGAAAGAGTTGCATAATGGGTTTTCCTTATCATTTTACCTTAGTTGGGTTGACCCTAAGTGCGGGATGGTATGTTGAGTAGTAATGTTGTTGAGGGCATGATTTTTTTTATCTTTTCCATTGTTGGCTATTCAAGTCTAAAACAAAGAGTTCTTAGTGGCTTATTTCTTGTTTGGAGTCTTGTGTAAAAAATTAGTTTCCATATGTAATCATTATAATATGCATGTTTTAGTTGAATTCGTACTAAATTAGAAAACGAGTTTTCAAAATATTATTCCTCATGTTTATATGAATCTATGATGAGTTGCCTAAATGTTGCATGAGTTTATTTTTTTGAACATGTCAAATGGTTTTATTTAAAAGTTTCATATTGAGTTTGAATGAGAAAATTTCTCAATTTGTGCATTGTTGAGAATGTTGCATAAGTTGTGCTTTGATGAGAAACTTGCATATTGTGTCCTGATGTTTAAATGAGCATGATGTGACTTGCAGAATCAAGTTCCTCCAATGAGATCAGAAGTGGTAACGATGACGCATAAGGAGTTTGTCGGTGTGTTCATACTTTCTTGAATTAAAAGAAGATGAACGAGAGTTTCTATGTGTAGTTAATGATCATCCTAGCTATATAAAATTGGACATGATACATGGATGTGGGAACTTTTATTTTGTTGTTACTTTTTGTGTTTTAAGTGTTATTCGAGGACGAATATTCCCAAGTTTAAATTATGTAACAACCCTACAAATGAACTAGGATGAACTAGAGCATCACATTAGTTTTATGAAATTCTTAACTTCTAGATGAGAAATTGTGTTTATAAGTTTGTTTAGTTGTGTTTGAGGTCAATTGTCAAGGAACAACTAAGACGTTTGAAAACTAGTCTTTTATGTGATAGTGTGATCTAGTATATTGTTCTCAATTTAGGGTGTTTATTATGGGTTAAACATTTGGGTAAGACTCCGCAAGGACCACCTTAAGGGTCGTTGAGGAGGACCCTAAGGTCAACTCCTAAGTCTGCCTCAAATGAAAAGATTCACAAAAAGTGGTAACCTATAGATGGGGTTCAAACCCCGTAGATCCATCCACGGATGATGGATGGCCTCCATAGGCCAACACTTAGTTTTGTGGAAGTTGAGTAGCATTTTTCCAGTCACAAACCAAAACCACGGAAAGCTAGTACGGCTTGTGGTTCCATCCATGGTCCGTGGATGGTAGTAGTGAGTTGTTCCTGTGTTGCTGTCAAAAAGTCGGCCAAGCCTAGGGTGGTTTGGTAATTTCAATTATATTTTTATGTTTGTTTACATATTTTTAGACTATTAAAACATTAAACTGGTATTAGAGATTTCACTATTCACTTTTCTTAAAATCAAAACCCTTCCTTCCTTAAAGAGTTCTCTCTAGAACACCATTTAAGGTCAATCTCAAGATCAAGCTAGAGTTGTGGATTTCAAAGGATTTATTATTCAGTTTTTATGTGGGTCCATCTAATAGGGTATGGGCGTCCTTTATCTAATGTTATCTATCACTTTCGAGACAGTCTCAAATGTTTTTCAATTTCTTCAAAGCTTATGAAAAAGTCCTATTTTCACTAAAACTCATAGGTTCTTGCATAAAATGATTTAAAATGAATAAATATGATATTTCAATTGATTTTTAAGGTGAAAAATTCCACGAACACATGATTTCCACAAATTCCTAAATTTGGCCTTTGAAGTTTATTTAAAGCATATGATTGGATGAGGATGGTATTATGCTTAGATTGAAAATTGAGTTATTGGTGATCAAGGCTCGGGTGAAGAGTATGTTGACTTATTTCTCATGCTTGGAATTTTTCTTGTATGGTTTGATCCATCAAGGAGTTTTAGGAATATTGTGAATAATTGAATTTTTATCATGATTTATTATACTTAAATGAGAATGATTAATGTACAATGCTAATCTGATGTATATTGCGTGTGGGTTATTATGAAATGCATTGTGATCTTTTTAAGAACACAATGTTACTAATGATGGTGCTTATGAGAAAGGCTATTATAACATACTTAAACACACCCAAATAAATGAATTAAGCTAATGATGTAATAATTATGAGTCTATTGAAAGGTTTTCTCAATTGTACTCTAATGAATGAATGGAGTATTTTTAGACGGATACTCTCACGTTAGTAGAGGCGGAGTGTCTAGTAGAAATCTTAATATTCCAAAGAACTTTTAAATGAATGAATGATATGTTGGTATGGATACCCTATTTTTAGTATAAGTTGGGTATTTAGTAGCAATCTCTTAGGCCTATACATGAAATGAGGTAATAAAGTCTAATAATCCGTAGGGTTTAATTATAAGAGCTTAAGCGGATAGGTAGAGATGATACTCTCTCCCGATAGAAGTTTGGGTAATTATTAATAATAAATTGAGATGGGTAACCTCACCTTATTAGAGGTTGGGTACATACTAGCAATCTCCCTATCCCAACTATGCACAAGCATAGGACTAGCTAGTGCTTTTCCTTGAAGAGCTAAACGAATGAGCCTACCTTATAAAAGTGGGGATTCTTCATCCGGTGGGGTTAATACTGAGATTCCATGTTAAGATCTCATGGTCTATTTTGGTTAGGCTTACACCCACAAAGAATGTAATGAACCAGAAGTTCCTAAGGGTCTACCACTTAGGGTAGGTTGTGAAATGAGACGCCACCTATGCATTGCACAAGTAGGTATCTCAAGGGATTCTTGGTGTGTTTCTTATGATTCTAATTAAATGAATGGTCTCTTGTGAACACTTTGATGAGAATGTAATCTAGTATCTTAATGAATGAAAATGTTGTGAGTATAATGAAAGTATACAAAGAATGTTGATTGGTACTTAATTTAATGATGCATGTTATACTTGTATTTTATTATGAGTTACTTTTTTGTCAGTGGTCCTTGATGCATATCAATGTTTCCTTGTCCCCCCCCCCCCCCCCCCCCCCCCAGGGTGACCTTCAATGTAGTACTTAGTGTGAGTAGTAGTATATGATGCTACTTGCACACTACATAAGTATGACACACCAGGATCCTAGTTGTCCTTCAATGTTTTTTTTGTTGTTGATAATGTTGCTTATATTGTCAACGACCCAAATCAGGACGCGACTGGCACCACCACATTGTCCCTCTATGTGGGCGGAACCAACCATCTAACCCTTATTAACCTTTCAAGCATTTCAAAGATCTATCAACAGAAATAATCGAAGACCTAAAACAACCTCATTAATAAAAACAATTCAATACTATTATTATTATCCCCGAAAATCTGGAAGTCATCACCACAGAGAGCATCTATCTCAATTATTAACTAGGAATGTCTAAAGAACAAAATAACTACAAAGCTAGTCCCATGCCGGAAGTTTCAAGGCAATCAAGACTTGAAGAGAAGACCCTTCCAGATCTCGCCGCCATTAGCTCACCCGACATTCCGATAAAGTGAAGACGTGGCTAGATCTGCTGTTGAGTTAAGGTTGCCTTGAAGTTTGCTCTGCATTTCACCAATCAAATGGGACAACATGAAAGTATAGGGGGTCAGTACAAACCACAACGTACTGAGTAGATATCATCGGCCTAACTCAAAATAGGAGAACAAGTATATATCAGTAATAATGTAACTCAACTACAATACGCAAACATGTAGCAATAACACAGAATTCATCAATAACTACAACCGAGTTCACACATGAGGACTCAAGCCTCATACCATACTCTTTTGGGATTAAGTTTCATTAGATTGAGTATAGTC
This sequence comes from Solanum habrochaites, assembly GCA_027704765.1. Taxonomy (NCBI): domain Eukaryota; kingdom Viridiplantae; phylum Streptophyta; class Magnoliopsida; order Solanales; family Solanaceae; genus Solanum; species Solanum habrochaites. The sequence goes on from JAKWJA010002496.1 coordinate 16,635,168, forward strand.
ATTATCTTTCAGATTCATTATCTTTCTTCCTCTTGTGTCGGTACGTGACACTTCCGATCCTCTATTCTATCCTGGGGCCCGAGGAACCGTGGCACTCCTTCCGATCCTCATATTCTATCCTGGTTCTATCCTGTACCTGGAACGTGGCACCCGATCCATATTCTATCCTGGTGTCGGAACGTGACACTCCGATCCTCATATTTATTCTATCCTGGTACCGGAACGTGGCACCCGATCCTCATCATTCATTCTATCCTGTTGTCGACGTGACCTCCATCCTCACTATTCTATCCTGGACCGTAACGTGGCACCCGTCCCCTATCATCAGCCCTTCGTTAACACTATGCATATCATCTCATTATATAATTTTATCAAGCCTTCTTTATTTAAGGCATCATCATTCTCATTATATAATATAATCAAAGTTAATTAGGGTTCTTTCAAGATTTGGGACATTCAATAACTTCATCATTGCTTTGTTTAATTCATCACAATTTTATTCATAATCATGCAAGCAACAACTAAGAATCACATAGCAAGGTGTTACAAATTTCAACACATAATATTCACTATTAAAGAGTTCACTACGAATATCGTAACATAAACCATAACCTCCTCCAGGGACGAATTGAATCAACAAGTCTCTTCCTCAGAATCCTCCTGCTATCACTCTTCGTCCTCTCTCTCTTGATCGAAAATTCTCTCCCTCTCCCTCTTTCTGTCCTTCTTTTTTCTTTACTTCAACCGAAACCCTCTTTCTTTTAACCCTAATTAATATATAATTAAGAATAAAAGGTGGCAACTATAACCCACTAATTACTTAGGTTACCCTCCCTCTTTTACCCCCAATAATTAGACTTATTAACATTAACAACCTATAACTTTTATAATTAAAGCATGATAGTCCAAAACGTCCCTTAAAAAAAACGTGTACAAAAATCCGCCCCGAACGGGATTGCGTAGCCCGTGACGGGTCCGTCGCGCCTGCACGTCCGTCCCCTGCTGTGCGTCGTGCGCACAGTACTTTGTTTTAAGTGGAGGCCTGTGACGGGCCGTCCGCCTCGGCGACGGTCCGTCCTGCCACTTCCGCCCGACGTTTCAGAGAGTCGTTTTCGTACCCAATTCCAGATTTTTCTAGTGTTTTAAAAGATACATCCCACGACGGTCCGTCGTGCCCGTGACGGTCCGGCGTGCCTACTTCACCTCTGCCAGTTTTTCCAGAATAAAAATCTGTTGCTCAAACGACTAGACAGGTCCGTTGACAATAGATCCAATTTACCCATCGTTCATCGGCCCGACGATCAAAAGATGAAACCAATGGCGAAAGGAGTACCCCGTTAATCTTGAAACGTTAGGGTTTTTCTTGCATATCCTCAAGCCTCCATTCTCCCAAGTAGCTTCTTCAACCGATCGATTCTTTTCCCATTGAACTTTGATGGATCCATCTCTCTCGATCTCCACTTTGCGAACTTCTTGCTCTATCTAATATAGCAACGGTTTCCTCTTCATAAGTCATCTCATCCAACAACACTGATCCCCAACGATACATGTAGTTTTCCATCTACATGGTATCTTTTCACATGGACACATGATACCGGATGCACTCCGGACGCCCTGGGGCACGGCTAATTCATAAGCCACCATCCCCTATCATTCGCTATCGCTTTAGTACCGCCAAATGGTCCAAATAAACCTTGGGGACTAGCTTATACCTCTTTTGCCAAAACCGCAATCACCGACCCATCACCCCCTTTCCATGGGTGAAACCTTCAACAAGACTTGTTAACCTTCCATGACCTCCAATCCCCTAACCTTCAAAAAACGTCTGCATACTCCTTTTGTCTACTTTGCGCCGCTAGAAGGCTTTTCTTGAATGCCCTTCACCTTTCTAACGAAATCCCCTCAAGAGATCGTACCCCAAGTCTAACCTCGAATGCCTCAAACCAACCAATGGGAGATCTACAACCTCCTCCCTACATGCTTCAATGGAGCCTATCAATCTGGAGTGGTATCTTATTATGTACAAACTCCTCCAAAGGTAAGAAGCTATCCCATGGCCACCACACTTCCCCCCCCCCTTTTTTAAAATTTTTTCACACGCATTGCGCGAAGCATATCCTCCAACACTTGAATCGTTCGCTCAGACTGACTGACCATCGGTCTGAGGATGGAACGCGGTACTAAGGTCCCACCCTGTACCCCAATTCTGCAGAGAATGTTTCCAAAACTTAGAATTAAACGTCGTACCGCTATCTGAATATAATTGATAGTGGAACCCCAATGCAAAATCGGACTTCCTGAGATGAGATTTGGCTAACTTCCTGCTATTGGTAAGTCCCCACAACACCTAACCGGACTAAATGAGGCAGACTTATTTAATCTGTCCACAATCACCCAAATGGAGTCGAACTTGCCATGTCTTTGGAATACCAACCACAATGTCCATTGCAATTCTCTCCCACTTCCATTCCGGAATGGGCATTCTTGAAGTGTTTCCTTTCCTCCTCTCCTCCGGCCTTTGTTGTTCATATTTCATCACTTGTTGACAGTTTGGACACTTGGCATAAAGTCCAACAATATTGCGCTTCATTCTGCGTCTACTTCCACCACAGTGGTTGTTTTAGGTCGCGATACATCTTGGTTGCACCCGGATGTTATAGAATCACAATACCTTGCACTATGAGCTTCTGCCCAGAATAAGTGTGATCATTCAATCAATTCGGGGGACCCATATCCTTCCCTTATCCTCAACACACCACACCTTCCTCGTCGATTGTTTGCTTCTTTAGCCTCTCTCGCAACACTTTAGCTCGATTCCGCTTAGTTTCTCTCATCATCAAACTGTTTTCCCTTCACCCTTAATCTTGGTCAAGAAAAGAAGATCTATGACTCCACACTAAAAGCCAACAATCCTCCCTTCTCATTCATTTCCACCTCACTCAAGTTGTTAGCCTAGAGTCCTGAACCTCTCTAGCCAATGGGGCGTCTATAGGCTTTGCAATGAGCTAGGACTTCCCATGCTTCCCGCCTTTCTACTCAAGGCTCCTGCCACAACATTCGCCTTCCCCAAGGATGATCCAAAGAGTGAGGTCGTAGTCCTTCAGTAGTTCTCCATCTCCTTTGCCTCAAGTTCAAACTTTTCTGAGTAAAGACATACTGAGGCACGATGATCCGTGTAGACCTCACACTGAAACCCCATATAAATCGTTTTTCTCCCATTGTTTAATGCAACACTTATAACCGCGGGCCATTCCCAAGTCGTGAGTTTGGATTTTACTCATCCTTGTTTACTGTCTGATGCATAATCAATTACGTTCTTCTCTTTGCATGAGCACTGCACCCAAACCCGAATAGGAGGCATCACAATAACAATGATTCTTAACCCCAAAAGAGAAAAAAAAAAAAAAATCCACTGGCAAGGTGAGAATTGGTGCATTTGGCAACCGAGTCTTGAGCTTCTGAAAGCTTTCCTCACATCTCCTCCGACTCATACAAATGAACATTTTGCTTAGTCATTCGTCATTGGGAAGCAATAGAAGAGAATCCCTTGACAAATCGGCGGTAGTAGCTAGCTAACCCAACGAAGCTCCTTTCTGACACATTAGTAGGCCTACTACCCAATTCCTTTCAGTACTCGTCGATCTTAGAAGGATCCACCAGTACTCTACTCATCCTTTTTTTTTTTTTTTTTTAAAACCACGTTCCCCCAGAAGGACACTGCACTAGCCAAAACTCACACTTAGAGAACTTGGCATAAGCTTTTTCTCCCAACGTTTCCAATACCCTTCTCAAAGCTCCCTCATGTTCCTTCTTACTCTTGAGTATACCAGTAATCATCAATAATACGATCACAAAGAGATCCTAAATATGGCTTAACAATCCTCTTCATCAACTCATGACCAGCAGGGCATTCGTAGACCAAAAGACATCACCACAAATTCGTAATGTCCATGACTCGTTTCGAAACAGCAGTCTTTGGCACATCCGTATGCCCGTATTTTCATTATGATAACCTGATCTCAGTCATCTTAGAGAAAATACAAACAAGCACCTGTAATTTGATCGATAAGTCAATCAATGCGAGGAAGAGATACTTGTTCTTTACTAGTTTACCTTGTTCAAAACTGTCGTAAGTCTATGCACATCGAAAACTCCCATCCTTCTTCTTCACAAACAAAACCGCCGGACACCACAAGGAGATGGCACTTGGTCTAATGAAAGGCCCTTGCTCAATAAACTCTTGAAGTTTGAGCCTTTTAAACCTCTTAACTCCCGCGGGAGCCATTCTATAACGGGGGATAGAATGGGGCTTGGCCCCTTTTCAGATCGATGCAGAAGTCATATCCTGTCTGGGGCATACCCGGAAGATCTGCATGAATAAATCCAAGAACCTCACGGACCCCACCGAAACCGACTCAATCGAAGGTACTTGGGTAGGTGTCATCCTTAGGATGGGCCTAGAAAGCTAAACACCCTTTATACCATTTTCTTAGCAACTACAAAAAACAGCAAAACGAAGAATGAGATGATACGCACCGATTGAAGTGTAGTCAAACCCTCCCACACTAACGGATACTGTCCCCAAGGTTGGCCAATGTCACAGTTTTAGCATTACAATCCAAATCGCAAAATTTGGAGAAAGCCAAGTCATACCCAGAATTACATCAAATTCACCCATTTCTAAATAAAACCAAATCTACATAAGTGTTTTGCTTATTGCTCCGCCACCAAATTCCAACCAACAATACTATTACCCTTTTCACAACTACACAGACTCACCCCCGGTGTAGACACACGATAGGCAATGTCAAGTAAATTCACAATGCAATTTTAGACCATTAGCAAGATGAAGATACATCTGCAACGTGGAGCCAGGGTCAAATAATCAGATTCCATGCAAATCACAAACCAAAAGATTACCTTTGATAACAGCATCAATCAGACGCCTCCGCTTCAGATCTCTACCCAGGGAAAGCGTAACAATGGGCCCCTTATCGTTTGTCCGTCCATTGCCCCCTAACCATGTTGCGTAGTAAGGGGCTCCCATTTGTGCCCATCACCTCTGCGTTGTGATGACAACCATTACCTCGCCGCACCACTTCCTCCCGACAATCGGCCTCTACCCTGACCACCTCTACCCCTAGCTAGTGGGGGTTCTGTACTCTGGTTTGACATACCTCTTTATGTGTCCAACCTCCCACATCCATAACACTCTCGGGGTCATGCATAGGTCTCTCTCGTAGTAGTGGTTAACCGTTCTGAGGTGGACCCCCAACTACAGTCTGTAGTGAAGACTGAATTGGGGGGTCGACTTGAGTAACCTTACCTACCTCCGGATTTTCTGTCCTCCTAGAGTGAGAACCATTAAACTCACCGCGCCTCCCCTTCGAACCTTTTCGATGTCCGAATGTCGTGTGAAGTCGTCTGGCTTCACTCCTTCCCCTCTAATCACAAGCTAACACCTCTTGGAAGATTTTGCCGTAGCCGCTACCCTGTAATGGCTGAAACCCCAACTCGACCTCAACCCTTCACAAAACGGCGAATCCGTTCTTTGTGGGACTGAAACAATTGGGTTGCGTAATCTGGATAGTGCGCGAAATTTAGCAGCCTCATACGCGTTAACTGTCATCCTGCCCTTGTTCTAGAATCAAGAACTCGCCCTTTTCTATCTCTCAAAGTCCCCTTGGGCTATACTTCTCCATAAACAAGTAGAGAATGATTCCAAGTCATAGGTGGTGCCTCTGTTGGTTGTGGACACTCACATGTGACCGCCACCACATTTTGGCGTTCCCTTGAACTGAATAGCTCACCGAACTCAACGCCAAACCGTTCTACTATACCCATCTTGTTGTAGTAGCTCATGACAATCACCAGAAAAATCGTAGGCATCCCTCTGATTCCTGCGCCCTTAAAGACTGGAGGTTTCAATTCAAGAACTTACTAAAGTTCAAAAATGCTGATCATTGTCATAATAGCCAGTAGTCAAAACGTGGAAATGTGCCTATTCCCAATGATGCATCCATGCGGGGAGCCATCGTAGCCCCTTTCGTACCCTGAAAAAACCCGGGGTGTTGGTGTAGAAACCACTGGAGGTGCCTGACCCTGATCGGATAACCCACAAGTAGCGAGTAACTTGGTTGATCATCTCTGGGGTAGGTTGGGTGGCATTTTCTCCATTCTGCCCTGTTCATTCTCCTCCCTCATTCCTCCCTCTCCCCTTCCTCCCCCTCTCTTATCATCACCTCCTCGTCGGTGGAGAGTCACGCCCTAGTATCCAACTGGGCAGGTGCTTGTTCCTCTTCCTCTGAGGAACGTCCTCCCACGACCTCATCCCCACGGCCTCTTTGCCGTTGCTCTTCCTCGAGCTAACAGCCCCTGGCTGGCTCAGTCGTTCTTTCTTTGTCTTTCCTTGTTGCTCGCTGGTTGCGGTCGTTGCTCTAAAGTTTCTAACCATCTGCGAATAAGTGAAGTGGTCAGATACCATTCGTATCGCCCAGATACCAATTGACTCAGAGTAGCACGAAAGATAATGAAGAGTGAAATTTTTCCTAAAGTCTTATAGCCTCTCAATGAAGTAAGGCGTCCCCCCTACCGTTTCCTTAAGACTCTCAGGACCTGTTCTTGGTGATGAGACCAACCGAACCTTAATGCTCTGATACGCAAGTTTGTTCACACCAAATCAAGGGACGCGACTGGGCACCCCACCCCCCACATTTAAATTACCCTTCTATGTGGGGCGAACAACCATCTAAACCTTACATTTCACGATATAATTCAACAGAAATATGCGGGAAACTTAAACTCATTATAAAAACAATTCATCTATTATTATTATCCCCAAATCTGGAAGTCATCATACGACATCTATCTCAAAGTACTTAACCTAGGAAATGTCTAAGAACAAAATAACTAAAAAGCTAGATCCCTGCCGGAAGTTCAAGGCTCAAGACTTGGAAGAAGAAGACCCAGTCCAAGCTAGACGCATTAGCTCCCCTGAATTTCCGATAAGTGGAAGACTGGCTAGATCTGCTGTTGAGTTGAAGTTGAACCTGAACGGTTTGCTGCATTTCACAAATAACAAAGGGGAAACATGAAAGTAGGGGTCAGTACAACCACACGTACTGAGTAGATCTCATCGTCCGACTACAAAATAGGGAACATTATATCTCAAATAATAATGTAAATCAACTCACATACTCACCATTGCAATACAACAATGAATTCATCAATAACTAACAACCGAGTTCACACTGAGGACTCAAGCTCAATACATCTCTTTGGGAATTAATTTCATTAGATTGAGTATATCATTATCTTATCAATTCATTTCTTTCTTCCTCTTGTTCGGACGTGAACTTCCGATCCTCTATTTTTTTTCTTTTTTTTTTTTTTTTTTTTTTTTTTTTTTTTTTTTTTTTTTTTTTTTTTTTTTTTTTTTTTGGTTTTTTTTTTTTTTTTTTTTTTTTGTTTTTTTGTTTTTTTTTTTTTTTTCCTATCCTTGTGCCGGAACGTGGCACTCTCCTATCCTCCTATTCTATTCCTGGTACCCCCACTGAACTTTGCCCCGATCCATATTCTATCCTGGTGTCGGAACGTGACCTCCCGATCCTCAATTTATTCTATCCTGGTACCGGAACGTGTCACCCGATCCCATATTCATTCGATCCTGGTGGTCGGAACTCGTGACCTACTTCCGATCCTCATATTCTATCCTGGTACCGGAACGTGGCAACCCGATCCCCTATTCTCAAGCCTTCTTTATAACACTAAGGCATTATCTTCTCATTATATAATTTATCAAGCTTCTTTCATTCTAAAGGCATCATCAATTTCTCATTATATAATAATCAAGTGAATTAGGTTCTTTCAAAAATTTTGGGATTCAATAACTTCATCATGCTTTGTTAAGTCATCACAATTTATAATCAATAATCATGCAACATACAACTACGCACATAGCAGGGTTTACAATATTATCAACACTAATATTCACTATTAAGAGTTCACTACGAATATCGTAACATAAACCATAACCTACCCTCCAGGGACGAATTGAATCCACAATCTATCTTCTCAAAATCCTTGCTATCACTCTTCGTCTCTCCTCTGATCGTTCTCCTCCCTCTCCTTTCTGTTCTTCTATTTTTTCTTTATTCAAACCCTCTTTCTTTTACCTATTAATATATAATTAAGATACAAGGTGGCATAATAACCCACTAATTAACTTAAGGTTACCTCTTTTAAACCCCCAAGTAATTAGACTTTTTATTAACATTAACCCTATAACTTTATAATTAAGCAGGAATGTCAAAAACGTCCCTTAAACGTGTTACAGAAATCCGACCCGAACTGGGGATTTCGTAGCCCGTGACGGCCGTCGCTCCTGCGACGGTCCGTCCTGCGTTCGTCGTGCGCCCAGTGACTTGTTTTAAGTGGATGGCCCTTGACGGGGCCGTCGCGCCTGCGACGGTCCGTCCTGCCACTACCGTTCAACGACGTTCGAGATCGATTTTTCTAGTACCCAATTCCAGATTTTCTAAGTGTTTTTGAAAAGACCACATCCACGACGGTCCGTCGTGCCCGTGACGGTCCGTCGTGGCCTCCTTCACCTCTGCCAGTTTTTCCAGAATAAAATCTGTTGCTCAAAACGACTTGACAGGTCGTTACACTTATGTGATGTTCATGTCTCTTAATGTGCTGGTATGTGAAGATAAATGATTGAATGGTAAATGCACTTAGGTGATCCTAAAGTGGTACCTTCGTGTTGATTGTGGTATGGAACAAAATCATGACATTTCACAAGGCATAGCTTAAAGGTTTACTTGAAGTAAAGGCTTAAGGTAAAGGTAAAGGAATGATTTACATGTGATGTATGTTATAAAGTAATTAATGACTTGTATGTTTGTTATATATGAATGTCATGGATTTTATACTTGTATTTTCATGAATTCTTGTAAAATGGAAAGAATCAATGTTTCTCCAATTAATGTCCCTTTTTGCATGGATTCCATACATAGTGCTTAATTGTACTAACCCCATTTCTTCCCATTTTACTAATGTGTACGGATTGGAGATGTTGGTGTCCTATGGTTGAAGAATGGGTTCCTAAGGTTAGTGAAGATGAAGGTTTGGTGACTCCTCATAGATTTGAGGACAAGACCCCATATGTTCATTATATGGTTTTTAGTCTGTATTTTATGTTGTGTATAGGCTTAGTCCTATGTTGTACTCTAAGAGTTGGATTGTTACGTGACATATCTTAATGCTCCAGTCTTCTTCTTGATTATTAATGATTTAGTTCTTCATGTGTGAAGAAAATTTTAAGTACTGAATGAAATAAATTATCAATAAGGCTTTTACAAGTCCTCCTCAAGCTTGAGTACGACGGTTACAAATAGGGGTGCTCTCAGGTCGTGAACTTAGGAACTCAGCCAGTCATATATCATATAGTTCACAGGTTTTGCATATAAGAATAGCCTTTCAATCATAGAATAAACAACATGTAAGAATTTTCTTTCATAACATAGTCATGTAGTGTTTATGAGAATTACCTGATATTAAACATACCAACACGATCACAATTATCGCATAACATTCATATTCATACCATATAATACATGATAATAAATAGGGTTGTAGAAAAGATGGATCATTACTCAACACAAAAAATTCCACAATCAAGTAAGCACCTTTACCGTAAGTGGATAAAAAATTCAATAGAAGACTACTCTTCAAAGTGAATACCTTCATAGATATACTTCAAGGCTTCCTGGAAGACTCAACCGTATTTCCTTGATATTCATACATAGTATAGGATAACAACATAATATAATAGTGAATTCCATGAAAACATACTAGATTCTCATCCTTCATTCATCATTCAAGACATACTAGTGTTTACATTTGATAAAGAAGAGGAAATCATGGGTCTTGTGGGGAATATTTAAAAAACCATAAGCATTACATGAATTCATCCCCAAAACAAGACATGTAATCATAAACAACCATATAGATCAATTGAAACGATTTTATGAAGAGTCCCACGATATGGAATAAAATTCTAAAAGTTGGGGGACATTGATATCCAATTTTGAGAGAGCCTCTTGGGGAATAAATTCCAAGAGTGATCAGCTTACATACCTTAGAAAATTCCTTGAGATTTGATGGAGGAATTTTGCGATCTTGGTGCATAGACTTAACCCTGGTCTTCTTCTTCAATGGTGTCCTAGAGAAAGAAATATTGGAAAGTTCTTGGGTTTCCTTTTATTTGATGTGGGAATTGCGAAATTGAAGGAATTGGACCTTAAATAGTATATATACTTACTACGAAAAGAGTGGGACAGTCTATGTTTGGGTTTTCGAAAGACTACTTAAAGAACAAAACTTAAAATTTAAAAACTTACCTTCTACACGCTGAAGCTCGCCTTTTGCACCCTTGGATCGCCAAGGCACTTAGGCAACAGGAATGCAAATTTGTCTCTCCCAATGTTGCAGTGGTTTTAATAAATGGGCAGCTCACTTGGCGATGGGGTGGGGTAATGTAGGAATCACCAACCTATTGGGTGATCCTCCACCAATCTCGCCCATTTTTCAAGTAGCTAGGGGATGTGAGGAGGCTGTCCACTATGAGAGGAAAGCACTTTGGTGCATCGCCAAGGCATATGTGCGAAGTTACTGCCCAATCCATGGTTGGATCAAATGTAGTTATTGCTTTCCTTTAAGTTTCTTTGGTAGTGTAGGGTCCTAAACTAATCTTTAGACTTCCTCCTTATTAATTCAAGCTCTAAAACATCCGAGTTGTTGACATAGGATTACTCTAACCACATAATGAGGCTCTAGTTTATCCTACCATTTTTCCTGGGTGTTAAATTATCTCTGACATTCATTTGAATAGGACTAGGAGGAAAAAGATGAGGATAAGGGGACTTCATATTAGCCTCGATCTTCCATGTATAAATCTCCTTTATATGGTTCCTCCATTTAACCTTGATGGAAGCTACCTCTTTATTCCTCAGCCTCTTCAATTGTTGGTCTAAAATATCAAATGGGACGTCTTCATGACAAAGGTTCTCGTCAACTCCTAAACCTTCTAAAGGAAGGATAAATACCGGATCACCTATGCACTTCTTAAGAATTGAGACATGAAACACCAAGTGAACCAAGGCCAGCTCACTACGCAAGTTCAATTCATAAGCCACATTTCCAACACGTTTTAAGATATGATACAGGCCCACATATAGGGGACTAAGCTTCCCATTTTTGTTCAACATCATTACCTATTTTGTAGGCAATATCTTCAAGTAGACCCAATCACCTAACTTAAATCTAAGTTCCTCTTTTCTATTTTCCACATAGGAATTTTGTAGACTTTGGAAAGAGTTGAATCTATCTCTAATAAGTCAAACTTTTTCAATGGTCTCATAAACTACCTCGGGGCCAAGAAGAGTAAATTCACCTGATTCAAATCACTAGACATGAGACCTACACCTTCTCGCATAAATTTCTTTAAATGAAGCCATAACAATACTTGTGTTGTATCTATTGTTGTAGGCATAGTCTATCAACGGTAGATGATCATCCCAATTACCCTTGAATTCAATGACACATTCCCTCAACATTTCCTATAGGGTTTGAATGGTGTATTCTACCTAACCATCCGTTTGGGGATGAAATGCAGTACTACGCTTCACATTGGTATAAAGCCCACTTTTGAATACCTTCCAAAGGTGAGAAGTAAATTGAGTACTCTTATCCGAAAAGATTGAAAATGAAATAGACAAGGGAACCCCATGCATCCTCACTATCTCCTTAACATACAATTGAGCATAGTCTTTTGCAAAATATGAAGACATGATGGAATAAAATGGGATAACTTTTTCATTCATCATAAATTACCCAAATAGAATAAACTTGCCTTCTAGTACTAGGAAAAGCCACATCAAAGTCCATATTGAGATCCTCCTACTTCAAAGTGGGAATACCTATGGCTTTTGATGTTCGGCCTTGGATTGTTGACAATTTGAACACTTGGAAACAAAATCCATTATATAAATTTTCAATACATTCCACCAATAGAACATTCCTTATAAATCACAGTACATCTTGGTGGATTCTGAATGAATAAAATAAAACAAACCATGATCCTCTTCAAAAATTTGTCTTCTTAAGTCATGCACATCTGCAAAACGCAACATACCTTGATATATAAGTACCCCATCTCCCTCTTAGGAGAATAGCTCGATAGAGTTCTTAAGCACAGATTTTTTCGAATGCATCAAGATGGGATCAAGGTGTTTCTTAGACTTCATACTAACTACCAAAGAGCATTCAGAGCTATTTTTGACCATGAAACCACCCATTCAGAATCTACTAGTTGAGTTCATAATCGAGCAAACCTATGAACACAGACTAACTCCTTCATCTCATCTTCTGCATGTTCCACACTATTCATGGACATTTGACTTACGGCACCCGCAACTACATGGGCTTTGTCAGGGTGGTAAAGGATACTCATATAGTCTTTCAAAAGCTCTAACCACCTTCTTTTGTCAGAGATTAAAGTCTTTTTGAGTGATTACATATTGGACACTTATGTGGTGGGTAAACATATCTACATGGACCCCATAACACTATGTTTGGATCATTGTTATCCATTGTATTGTATTGTATAGTTACTATACATACAATGTTTATTTTGATTTTTACTTTAAAATTATCGTACTGTATTGTTAAACTTCGTTATTATGTAGCAATGACAACTCCTATTTTATGGAACAACCAATTTTGTGTGTTTCCATTGTTACTTGATTTATTTTTTCAATCATATCTTTACATGATATTTCAAAATATAATTTTACCCGTTACCTTAATTATTTCAAATTTAGTCAAACCTCGTAACCTAGAATAATTAAGTATATTTTAGTAAATTTATAACCTACAATTTAATACAATACGATCAAACAAAACAATTAAAATGTTATTAAACAACAAAAAACAATGCAGTCTACCCAAACATCGTATCTACCATACAATACAGTACAATAGAGTACAATACAATACAATACATTATGAAACAATGGGTAACAATGATACAAACAAAGTGTAAAGGTAATGTCTCTATATTTTTAAAGCAAAAACTACGTCGACATATTCAAGGTCATGTGTCGGATAATTTGTTAAATGGACTTTGACTTTCCTTGAGTCATAAGTTATCACCTTACATTGTTTCATGAGAACACAACCCAAATTTACTCAAGAAGTGTGTCATTACACTACGTACCCTTTATTATCTCCGGTAGGGTAAACAACAAATCAGAGGTAAGATTTTTCTTCAATACATAGAATCCTTTCTCATATTATTCAATCCTCTCAAACTTACCCAACTTTTGGAAGGGCTATAAAAAGACAAACAATAAAGGAGAATACTTCAAAAAACCTCCTATATTAGTCGGCAAAACCGAAAAATCTCCTAATATCGGTTGGTGATAAAAGTGTAGGCCAATTGTTGACCGAGTCCGTCTTCATTAGATCAAACTCTGTATCCTTACTTTAAACTATGTAACCTAAGAACCCCACAGATTTCAACCAAAACTCACATTTACTAAGCTTTAGGAACAATTGGTAATCTTTTAGGGTTTACACTACAATCCTTAAATGACTCATGTGATCATCCTCAATTCTAGAGTATATCAATAAATCATCAATAAACACAATAAAGAACATTTTAAGATATTTCCGAAAAACTCTATTCATAAGGTGCATAAATTACACCGGCCATTAGTTAAACCAAATGAAATCACAACTAACTCTTAATACCTATAACTAGTTCGTAAAGCCATTTTTGTAATGTAATCCTCTCTTACCCTTACTTGGTGGCATCCCAAACGAAGGTCAATCTTTTAAAAGAGACTAGCCACTTGGAATTGAGCAATTATGTATTTGAGTCTCTAAAAGGTATACTTACTCTTTATAGTGACCCTATTTTATTTGTGATCGTCGATACACATTCTAAGGGATTCATCCTTCTTTTTTCACAAACAATACAAGATCACCCTACAAAGATATGCTTGGTTGAATAAAAATCTTTTCAATATAATCCTTGAGTGGAGCTATCAACTCCTTCAACTCGGCCGGAGCCATGCGGTAGGAAGGTATAGATATGGGATTAATATCACGAATAAGGTCAATGCTGAAATTTATCTCCCGTTCGGGAGGGATCCCGCACAATTCATTAGGAAAGGCTTTTAGAAGCTTCAACCCCGTTACGTTTTAGCTGGCCATCACGGTACAATAAAGATTTCCAATTTCGATTTGGAATTGTTGAGCATACCATTGGTACTAGGATAGACTCTAATGAAGTAACCTTTGATACCACATCCATGAACCTTAGATTGTAATACATCTACGTTTTGCAATCATCTTTATAGCTTTAAGGTACGACAAAAAATAACCTGTAGGAATAAAATTTCCCCCCTTCCTATGACCTCTACGAATAAAATTTCCGCCCTTCCACTTTAGAATATACCCATTTTTGAAATGAAATATAACTACCTGAGTTCTGCATTCAATGGAGGAATAACATGCATGCAAAAAAATCCATTCCCAAAATTACATTAAAATCAAGCATGTAAAATTCTACCGAAGCCAACCAAAGTTACTCTATGATATAATGTAATAGGGAAACTCTAATAGACTCTCTTTTCCACTACTTAGTCACAAGCCATTGTAGACAATGCAAAAGGTTCTTTTAAGATATCAGGGAGTACATCAAATTTCATACCCACTAAAAGAGTTACATAACACAAAGTGTCACAAGGTCTAACAATGAATAAACATCAATCGAAAATACTTATAACATACTGTTAATAAAGTCTGTAGATCTATCTTAATCATCTCATTTTGGAGAGCATAGAAGTGATTGTTCTTGGGAGCATTGGAATTAGAACTAACTTATTTTGCTTGTTTGGTATCCCTCGCTTGAGATCTTAACATGGTACAATATCTCTTCATATGACCACTCTTCCCAAAACTAAAGAAAATATTCGTGCGAGCTAGGAACTTACCTTCATGCTTCTTGCCACACTTTTCACAACTAGATCTTTCAACATAAGAAAAACATATTTTCCGCCTTGTGGTTTATGATTAGACACCCTACCTTTGATAACCCTTTGATAAATTGAAGAATACTGGTTCTAAAACTTCTTGTTACACCATGGCTTATCTTGGATCTCAAGTTTACTCTTGGAAGAACCTCAATCATTGGACCTTGTTCTCTGGGCATCCCTATTCTTCATTCTAAGACTATTCTCCTCAACTTATTGAGCATTCACCATTAGACATGAGATGTCCATTATCATTAAGAATTGCCGCACGACATTATTTCCTCATGGCATTGGACACACGAATCATAAAGTGACACATTTCATTTCTAGGATTAGGCACTAAAGACGGAGAATACTTGCACATCTTATAGAACATCAAAGATTACTCTTGGACACACGTACCTCCTTGACTAAGGTTGATGAGTTCTTCAACTCTTGTCTCCTTTTTCTCCATAGGGAAGAATCTATCAAGGAACACCTCCCTAGTGATATCCCAACTTATGGGACCAAAACTTATATCCCTATTATATATCCATTGAGTGTATTGATCCACATCCTTGAGTTGATACTCAGGTAATTCATACTTCTCATTTGAAGTCACTCACATAGTATACACGATCATAGAAATATCCTCTTGAAATTCTTGGTAATCCTCATTTACCATAGACCTAAAGAGCATTGGACAGCTCATCCTAGTTATGTCCCTTAATATCAAGACCATGGTACTTGTACTTGGATAGACATCTTCCAAAATATGTTGTGTAGTCATAGCTTGAGATTTTGTAGTCACGGCTTGTGATTAGGTTTTCATACTTGAGTCAAGGTTACGAAATCCACCGTTCTCTCAATCCGTCAAAGCTAGAGAATTAATAGGAACTCGTTCATCTTGAGGGACTTGTATATTCTGAGGGACTTGATTACCTTGGGGAGAAACTTCCTAATTCACAATCTACTCTTCAACACTTCACACAGATGGGCTTCTAGCATTTATATCATATATATACAAGAAAAGTTTTATAAGAAAAGGAGTTGATATAGTTTAAACTCATAGGATACGACTAAAGAATAATGAAACAATTGAAAATTCCTAAGTATCTTGTAGCATCGCATTCACTAGTGTGGAGCGCTTCACACACATGAACAAGACTCTACTATACGTGGTTCATGAGACACCAATCCTAATAATATCCCAAAACCTTGTGCTCTGGTACCATGTTTGTCATGCCCGTATATCACCTCTAATACATGACACAACGTACTTGACCTCGAAGGAATATCATGTAAGTTCTTAGCATAATCATCATTGCATAAGACATTGAATAATGTAGAATAAAAAAACATTTTACAATCAATTTCAAAATCTTCAATAAAAAAAATTACTGTTTAAATGTCATCTCGTAAACAATCAAAGAACAACATAAAAGTATCAAATCGGACTCATAGATCTTTAAAATATAATATTATCATGATAGGAAGTACATAATAAGTCTACAAGTCTATTACAATAGAGAAAAACATAATGGCATCAAAGTTTGTCCTCGGATGATAAGGACATACCTAAGTCTTTTAGAATGCAAACCAAGCCTTCTTTTCTTCACAATGAGAACCTACTAGTCGGAGCCTACATTTAGTTGAAATTAAGAGAAACATGGGTTAGTACAATCAAATGTACTAAGTATGGAGGCCATGTAATTTAAACCACTTAAAACATGCAAGAAATTTTTAGTCAAAAACATGTTATTTTAAGTCGAAATACATAATGAACATTCAAGAAATACATTATCAATCCATACTATAAGATAAATCGACATTCATTATCATAAATAACATTATACAAATTAAATACATCATATCTTACATGTTTGAATTCAATTAATATCATATCATAAAGACATCACCCATGACCACATTTCAAGTTCATTTGTGCAATGTATGCATGAAGTCCCATACCCTCATATACTAAGTAAAGCCATCAAGAAATCACAAGTGTATTCACATAAATAATCAACATCATAATAGGAGAAATCAACAAAACAACTCCTCGTAAAACCTACTTGTGAGATGTAAAAGTAAAGTCCTACACCCTCACCTATTCTAAATAGTATCCCTCAAGAAGCCTTAATTAGAGTTCATGTTGTTAGTCATAGGTCATATTCATATTTTAATTCATATTTTCAAAACAGAGAGAGATTTTGAAATAACTGACATAGACCATATGAGATACCTTATAGAAAAAGGGTGTTTCACCTGGCTAATGTGAAACTACTATTAGTGTCTAGGTGGATCCACTAACTAAAGACCTATGTGGGCTCATAATTTTTTCGGATATTGAGTTTGATTATATAAACCTTATACTTCTAAAGTGTGGTTTTACATCTCATGATACACAATAGTGGAAGCACAAGTACTAATGTGATGGAACCAATCCGAGAATCACATAAGAATAATTCTCTTTTTAGTTACATTAAGCCTTTACTTGTGTATTAGTTCATAAAGAATCCATGAGGTACTCAACCCCTCATAATCTTCGATCAAGTTTCCTGACAGAATAACCTTCAATCATAGACAAACAACAGGTTGTGAGAGGTTTCCTTTAATCACAATATCATGTAGTGTTATTTAATTTTCTTTCATTCAACATACCAACACTATCGGAATTATAGAATAACATTCATATTCATACCATAGCATACTTGTTCATAACTATGGTTGTTAGGAAGATCGATCATATCTCAAAATCACAATTTATAAATCAAGTTATCACCTCCATCATAAGTGGATAAACAATTCAATGGAAAACTACTCATCAGAGAGAAAACCTTCATACATATCCTTCAAGATTTCCTTTAAGAGTTCAACCCTATTTTCTTGATATTGATACAACATATAAGATAACATCATAATATAATGGTGAATTCCAAGAAAACATACAAGATTCTCATCCTTCCTTCATAATTCAAGACATAATAGGATTTATATTTAATAACGAAGGGAAAATCGTGGGTCTTGTCGGAGTTGTTCATAAACCATAAACATTACATGAATTCATCCACAAACCATCATACATAGTATCAAATAACTATTATATAACAATGGAAACAATCTTTTAAAAGACCCCACGACGAATTGAATAAACCTATATGTTTTTACAACTTTATCCACAACCTTCATCAACTCATAACTCTATTATGGAATCACTGGGAACGATTTTATAAAGAGACCCACGAAATTGAATAAAATATAGATGTTTGGGGACTTTCAAATCATATTTTGAGAGAGACTCTTGGGGAAGTCTTCACAAGAGTGAAGACTTTCGATACCTTAGACAATTCCTTGAGAGCTGATGGAGGAAAGTTGTGATCAATGGTGTTCTAGAGAGAGAAATATTGAAAAGTAGTTGAGTTTTCTTTTATTTGAAGTGGGATTAGATAAATTGAAGGAATTTGACCTTAAAAGTATTTATAGTTATTAGTAAAAGAGTGGGAAAGTCTATATTCGAGTTTTGGAAAGACTTCTTAACGAACCCAACTTAAAAACATAAAAACATAACTTCCCACGTTGAAGCTCACCCTATGAACTTTTGTGTCGCCAAGACACTTAGGTGAAACGCCTAATGCACCATGGACTCGCCCAAAGATACAGTGATATCCCTAAATAGGCAGCTCACTAGGTGATGGGGAGGGGATATGGAAGAATCGCCAACCTATTCGGCAATCCTCCACCTATCTCGCCAATATGTCTAGTACATAGGACTTATGAGGAGGCTGTCATGTAGGTAGGGAGAGCCCTTTGGCGCATCACCAAGGAATATGGCTGAAGCTACTCCCCATTGCCGAGTGGATCAAAGGTACGTATTTCTTTACTTTATTTTTCTTAGGTAGTTTTGGGTGCTAGACTTTACCCTACACTTCCTATTTATTAATTAAAGACTTAAAATAACATAGTTGCTGACTTAGGGTTACTCTAACCCAAACGATGAGGCTCTAGTTTATCCTAAAATTTTTCTAGCGGGTTATATCATGGCTTGGGCCAAATTTTGAAAAGCCGACCTAATTTCTTCACTGGTCATATCTGGTGCCTAAATTGGAAATTGATTGCCTTGTGGAATTTATCCACCTTGAGGACCTTGGGAAGGAATCCATCATTCACGTTCTCCTCTTCCATTATCCTAGCGGGTCTCCCTCTTGTACACATTTCCTATAAAAACAAGAGAAGGATTAGGAAAGGGAAACTTATAATTCTACACTCAAAGGCACGAATTCAAGAATAATTAAAGAAGTTTAACTTCCTAAGGTCCTTTAGCCTCTCATTGATACATGTGTCGCGACTCACCCCAATGAACAAGAATCTACTAAAGATGGCTTGAGGAACATCAACCATAAAAAAATTTTTTAAATATATTGTGCTCTGATACCAAGAGTGTCACTCCTCGTAAAGAATCTGAAGAGCCGCATACAAGCCCCATATCATTCAAAACAACATATTATAAGGAAATTGGTACAAAATTAAATTTTTTTAATTAAAACCATACATTACGAATCACATCTTTTAAAATTATACCGGAAGTTCCACCATCTAACATGAAAATATAAGACAAGTCTTTATAACTAAAAATAGGGACATGACCCTTGTTGGAAAAGCTATGCAAGCAGCTCAATCTAGCTACAACCAATCACTTGTCGGAACCTACACTTGTGGTAAAAACATGACGAAAGATGGATTAGCACATAAAATTGCACTAACTATGATGACCATGAAAAAACATGCTTTAAAAGGGGTATATTAAATTGAGCTTCATGCATCTCCCAATTTGATAAGACTTCGTAAACTTATGCATAAGAGTCATCATATTCAAACATATCCAACATGAAAGTCATATATTCACATTAGGACATGATCAGCATATCAACCCATTAACTTAAATCTTAGCCTTCACCAAAAGTAAATCCTAAGTTATACGTTGCGCAATGTATTAATAGCATCCCAAATAACTATCCACTCCAAGTGAACCCTTAAGGTAACAAAAGTTGAAATTGCCAACAAACCTTTTATCCTTTAGATAATTCACATTAATAAGAAGCATAAATATTACTTTTAAACCACCATCTAAGGAAACCCAAAGTCATACTTTAAATGTACTCGTTAAAGCAGCCATAAAGTAGGAACATTCACATTCATCAAATAATGACAAGGAAAGTAAAGAATAAGCACAAACCAAGTAAAATAATGCATATTCTCATTTAGGCTTTAAGTCAGCAATGGTCATTACATCGATTTAGGAAATGTTCATTCATTAAGGATACTTTCATTAATAGACTATTAAGACCTTAGACAACTCACTATAACCCTCTTGAAGCATACTCGTCTAATGTATGGGTAGCATCCTATACTACAACTCACAATTCATAGAAATTATTAAGAAACCATAGTGCACATGTGAAATGATGGGAATAAGCTTTTAATCGACATAGACCTTGAGATCTAAATCATGGAATTTGGTTTCATAAAGCCCCCCACAGTAAAATGGTTCTATAGTTGCATAAGATAAACGAGTATTTAGTTTAAGTGGATCCTCTAGATAGACCTATGTGGTCATACAGTTATGGGACAAGGAGATTGTTACTAGATACCCCGCCTCAACTTATGGATGGGCATCAACCCCAAAAAATTTCTACTAGATACCCCACCTCAACTTATGGATGAGTATCCATCTCATTCACTATTCAATTGGTGCATGCTTATCCTAGATTCCCATAGAGTATTTCATTATTTAGCTCATCATTAAGGGACGAGATATTGTTCATAGATACCCTACCTCAATTCATTGATGATTATGTATCCCCTTACAACATACATTTGTTAGATAGCTCAAAGGATATATTGAGATTGCTACTATACACTTCGTACCAACTTATGGATAAGCATCCATCTCAAATCCCACACCCATTCATTAAAACAAGACATAAAGATTGTTACTAATAATCCACCTCAACGTACGGATGAACATCCATCTAGAATCCCACATTCATTACTTCATTCATTGTGCAAAAGTGTGTGCGTATGGGAGAATGACCTTCTACATAAAACCTAAGCATTCATAAGAGTTAATAAAGAATATGACTTCAATCATACCACCATTACATTATAGAAATAGTCATAACATATTCATAGATATCTCATACACATATATCACATTATTTTCATACCTAGATCTTTGATCCATGTGGAAGTTCAAGGTACATATCAAACAATTCAATACCATAATAGATTCATGAAATAATCACCTCCACCTTCCAAGTGGAACAACATCACAATAACAATTATAATTCAACAATTAATTGACCATAACTTGCCTTGAAGATCATAAATCTCAAAATACCAATACACCGATGATTCAACTTATCTAAGCCATGGGTAGTCATATTCTTGCATAATATAAAGCAATTTAGACAAATTCTGTTCACATGCATTAATCATCAACTATCCCATTTCATAACGATGCAATTTAGGAATTTAGAAAATTCATGGGAAATAGAGTATTTTCATCTTAACTCATCAATTGAACCATAATTTCATCTTAATATGCCATTATAAACCTTTTAAAATCATTTGATGAAAGAACACAGAGATAGAGTAAAACCCTACATTTTTATGAACTTGAAAACTTTGAAATTGACTCTTCGGAAGAACGATATCCCTAGATGAAGGATAACCATACATATATTTGAGAAACATTGGTGAAATTTGGGAATAACCACCGTGAAATCGTCAAGACCATGCTCCAATGGCTTTTTCTTCTTCCTTGAACTCAATGAGAAAATTTTAAGAGAAAAAGAATTGTTGTGGTATTGATTTGGGGTAGTTGAAAATAATGAGTTAAAGAAGTGTTTTAAGAATTGAAACTATTTACATTAATGATATAACCATTTAAAATTACCCAAACATAATAATTAATGATAAGAAAATTACTTAAAACCCCTAAACTTTGGCAGCCCCCTCAGGGACCACGCCCATCTTCGCTGCTTGTATAGGGGACCACAGCATGTAGAGGTGCACATCGTCCCTAGGTTGTGTGTTCGCTTAGCTTGCCAACCTTAATGTGGCAAAGGCATCTCAACGACCAACTCTACACACTGTGGTCATGACCACTGACCGTGGAGTAGCTCGTGGATTTGAAGCAGAACCATTGCCTCAAGGCCTTACCAACCTCATGACCATGTGACTTTCGTGGCCACTTCTAAAGACCATGGAAAAGATCACTGACCGTGATGTGTTCCTTGAACTGAGGACAGGGCTTGTCCATGGTTGGGCAGCTTGTCCTTGTCTTAGTCCTTGCTCTTTTGTGTTGGCACATGAACTTGTCACCTTACTCTTAACCTAACAAGGTAGTTTAACACAAAGTCTAACACGTACTTTGACATTGACCAACTTAACTCCTTGGCTTGGGAAAAAATTTCACAACATGAAAACCTCATTACAAACTAAACATAAGGTCATTAGGCTCGAGTTCTACTTATTTATTTTTTGGCTCATTATAAGTATGTTGTGGTTATGTATTAATACTTCACTTGCTCTTTTTTTTGTACATGATATATTTAGGTGCCTACTGAGAGACCTCGTTTAGGAGATTAGTGATCGACATCTGATTCAAGGGTGAGCCAGTTCTTTGAGGTTTTAATGGTTCATCTATTGGTTTAGCCTACTTTGTTTTGACTCAGAATTTCTACTTAGAGTTAAGCAATTGTTTAGTTTGGGTTGCACCCATTTTCTTAAACTTGTTGAACATTGACTTCCAGGTTCTAGGCACTGTTTTTTGCAATTGTTTTGTTAGACTTCTGGAGATTATGGGAACTCAAATTTATTTTTGCATTTAAACCAGCTTCCGTAAGTTCAGGTGTTTAGTTTTGGTGCTATATGGTTGGTATTAATGGTTCTCCACCAAAATTTTAGAGTGGGTATGAATCACTACATTCTGGGTCGTGACACTTCTTGATTTGTATTTAATTTTTTGTTAAAAAAACTTTTTTATATAGTAGTGATATTTTGAAAAAACATCTTTATAGTGATTTGTTGTTATTTTCTTCTGTGATATCTATTATTCATGTGTATGTAGTGTTAGTTTAGGACTTATTTGAGTTTGAATGTTTCTTTACTGATTTGAGGATGTTATTTTTCTCCTTCACGCCCCTATCAAACGTGAGAACAAAATTGTTTTAAAAATGAGTCAGAAGTGTTTATTTATTGGGATCTGAAATTGTTCTATAAGGTAATAGGACACCAAAAAACTTTAGGTGTCTTTTTAAAATTTTAGAACAACTTCATATTTTGTTTTCTATCTTTTAACATTCTTTAATTTATTATATATTATTATCAAACATTTGTTTTTACCTATCAATGCTCACATATGACTATCTCCAACTTGGACTCTTGTTACCTTTAGGTAAAAGATCAAACTTCCCTTGCAAAAGTTTTATCAACTATCATATACTATATAATAAAGATTTAATTTCTTGGTGTAACCGTTAACGTTTCAATTCAAATGATAAAAAGTCGACATCAATTTCTCTTATTCAAATTAATGGATTTTGATATGTAGTATTTTTCGTCTTTTTTTTTTTGTTTTGGGGGGGGGGGGGGAAAGAATGGGGGGGGAAAGAAAAAAAAAAAAAAAAAAAAAAAAAAAAAAAGGTTTGACTTGCTATTATTGTAAGATATCATCTATCATCTCAACTGAATTTTGTGGTCATTTCAATTATGTAGAGAAATATTATTCTTACTTCATCTATGATTAATTATATTTCTTATATATTTTGCAACATACAATACTAAAATTACTGTTTATCATTTTTTAAATCATAAAATATTGATTATTTTTTTATCATCATTTATTAATAATTTTCAACCATGTGTTTTTACAGTAAAATAATTCAATTAAGTACAAGTATATACAATAATTATGATGATAGAAAGTTTTAAAAAAGAAATAAAATATCTACAAGACAATACCACATGAGAATTGTAAATTATATTATTTTTCTCTATTAATAACACTTTTTTATTGTGTGCTTGATCGTATTACAAATATAATTTTTTTGACAATATTTATTTTGAATGGACAATATTTTGCATAAAGGATCTTCAAATTTCTAGTCAGCTCAATTTGCTCCTAACTTGATGTTTCTACGATTTCCTAAAATTAAATATAAAAAAATTGACATATTAGCGACATTTTATATATGTGTGTGTGTGTGCGCACCTGCGCTTGCACTTTTGTATGTGTGGGCGCAGTGGCATATGAAAGATTTTTTGAAAGAGGTGTTGATATATAATATAAATAAACAAATGAATAATTCATATTAAACACTATATTAAATAAATTGTTTAAAATGTAGTAAAACCCTCCTACATGACTTTGTTTTAACTTTATAACTTATTATTGTGTTAATCTTCATTTCAAACAAGTTACTAAATTACTAAATATAACAAAACTATATTCAAGCCAAGTGGTCCATTGTATTTTAATTAATAATTTAGGTTGGAGATTTGAATCACAACAATATCAACTTTTAAACAAAACTATTACCTGAAAAGCTAAAATCAAACCAAAAAGTATGCCTAATGAGGTTTTTACTCGGTTCGACTAGGACAACTATTACACATCAAGTGCATGTCAAACCAACAACAAAAGAAACACATTTGATTAAGGAGTATTATTTAAATTGATTTTAGTAGGATTTTTTTCCAAATTTATATATAATATCAAAAAATTTCGATGAAGCAGCGTGGGGTGACACCCCGAGATATAGGGTGGGTCCTCCCTTTTCCACGTGCGTGTGTGAAATAAAACGTGAATAAAAATAGCTAAAAATAGATAGCTTTGCTTAGCTTTGTGTGTTAGCGTGCGTGTGCGTGCGTGCGTGTGAATAAATGTGGATAAAAATAACTTACAAAAAGGTGCATGTGAAATGCAATGTTAATAAAAATAGCTTATGAGAATGTTGCATGTGAAATGAAATATGAACATAAATAACTTATGAAAATTTAAGTTCGACGCCGAAAGATGTAGGAAAAGGTCACTTGTTGAGAAAATACGGTGTGTAGGTCCATCAACGGCACTGTCCTGTGAGACCGTCGTTTGCGACAGAGACTGTATTTTGGGGAAATTTTTGAAAATTCTAAGTGATGGCCAACGACTACCATCAACAGATCAACGATCAATCGGTGGCTCGTCCATTGGTTTGTCGTTTGCCTATTATTAATTTGTTGGTTTTGGGTCATTTGCAAGGGTCTTCTTTGACATTTTGACTCTAACACTTCCTAAATGTTTTGAATACATTATTTTAGTTCTATAACCAGTGTTCCGAGGATAAGTTCGTCATGTGAGGCTAGGTCTCAAACTTTCGTAATGTTATAGTATCCCCTCCTTGGGAAAATTTATCCCCGAATGACACTATAATTCCTTTATAGGGGAAATAATAGCTCGAGACTAGCAGCTCAACCAAAAAATATAACAACATAAGTTAAAACTGAAATCAACACATAATCATGACATTTACACATAACAACTCAAAACACCATTCACAACATACAAGAGCTCAACTTCACAATATAAGGAACTACCTTCTCAACATCAACATGAGCTCAACATAACATTAAGAGTCCCTTATGTAACCTTCTCTCAAAATACATTAACATGCTCAATACTTTTTCATAAAGGCAACAACATACAAAACAGAAGTAAGTGCAAATTAAGGCAAAGAACATTTTCACATGAAAATTCCTTTTAGCGAGAACTTTACCATAGATATGCATATTTTAGCAAAAACAAGTCATTCAAATCAATTAATTATTTTTGTAATTAGTAGCGGTGAATATCCTTATTTATGAAAAATATGAGGATAACGGGACTTCATGTCGGCCTCGGCCTCCCATGTTGCTCCCTCAACTCGGTGGTTTCTCCATAAGACTTTTACGGATACTACCTCTTTGTTCCTAAAATATTTGACTTGGCAATCTAGAGTTTTCACTGAAACCACTTCATCTGAAAGTCTCTCATAGACACCTAATCCTTAAATAGGGAGAATGGACATGACATCAGCAATACACTTCTTTATGATGGAGACATGAAATAACGAATGAACTGAAGATAGTTCACTAGGTAATTTCAACTCAAATGCATCTTTTCCAACCCGTTGCAAATCCTCATTGGGACCTACATACCGGGGACTTAACTTTACCTTTTTTTGTGCAATCTCATCACCCTCTCATAGGTGAAATATTAAAATACACAACATCACCTTCTTCGAATTCAAGATCTATCCTTCTATTGTCGGCATAGGATTTTTGTCGACTATATGCTATTTTAAATCTATCCATTATCACCGGAACCTTCTCCAAATAATTATCGATTATTTTAGGACCAAGGGGTGAGAATTCACCAACCTCAAATAACCCAAACGGAGACCTACATCTCCTAATATAGAGTTCTTCAAAAAGTGCCATGGATTTACTCGAATGGTAACTACTGTTATAGGACAACTCAGTCAATAGAAGGTGATTGTCCCAATTTCCTTTGAAATTTACCACACATTCCCTTAACATATCCTTAGGGTTCCAATGGTATGCTCTGCTTGACCATCCATTTGGGGATGAAAACCGGTTCTAAGTTTTACTTTAATACCCATCTTTTTCTTGAAAGACCTCAAAACCCGAGATCTAAATTGCGCACCTACATCCAATATGATGGACAAAGAAATACCATGAAGACTTACAATCTCATCAATGTATATCCCCGCATAATTGTTCGCCAAATATGTAGACTTTATTGGATAAGGTGAGAAGACTTTCTTAACCTATCCACAATAACCCAAATTTAGTCATTTTGCCTCCGTGTTCGAGGCAACCCTACCACAAAGTCCATATTTATTTATTCCCATTTTCAAGTAGAAACACCCATTTCATGGATTAGACTACTAGGCTTTAGATGCTCGGCTTTAACTTGTTGGCAATTCAAACACTTTGATACAAACTCATTTATGTCCCTTTTAAAATCATTCCACCAATAAAACTCTATAAGGTAACGAGACATTTTGGTAGAACCCGGATAAATAGAATATCGTGAACCATGAGCTTCTTCTAAAATTTGCTACCTCAAATTATCAACACCAGTACACATAATGTACTTTGATACCTTAGAACACCATCCCCTCCTTGAGGGAATGACTCATTAGACTTGCTAAGTACCACTTCAACTCCATCAATAGCGGATCAAGGTGTAGCTTAGACTTCACCTCTATCATTAAGGATGACTCGGAGTTATTATGAACCATAAAACCTCTTTCTGGGAAATCTTCAAACCGAACACCCAAGTGGGACAATCAATTGACATCATTCACCAGGTCTTTCTTGCCTTCTTCCACATGAGACACACAATCCATGGTCATACGGCTTAAAGCACCTGCAACTACGTCGGCCTTGCCAGAGTAGTAGAGAACACTCATGTCATAATCCTTCAATAACTCCAACTATCTTATTTGTTGAAGATTCAACTCCTTTTGAGTAAAAAATATTCAAGATTTTTATTGTCGTTCGACACATTCACATGAACACCATACAATTAATGCCTCCATATTTTCACAGCAAACACTACGACTTCTAATTCAAGATCATAAAGTTGGGTAATTCTTCTCATGCATATTAAGTTATATAAAGGAATAGTCTACTACCTTACCATGTTGCATAAGGACACAACCCTAACTCACTCGGGATGCATCAAAATATATCACAAAACCCTTGCTACCATCTGGTAAATTTAACACCGGAGCAGTGGGTAACCTATATTTCAAAATTTTGAAGATTCTTTCACATGTATCCGAACACTCCTATTTTACACTCTTTTGGGTAAGGGTAGTCAAAGTAGAAACAATGGATGCAAACCCATCTCCAAGCACTAAAATTTCACAGCGTTTTGGGTCAGTGTATTCAACGTAGAAACAATGGACGCAAACCAATAACCAAACCCCCTATCGTACCCCGCTTAACCCAAGAAACTTCTAATGTTGAATGGAGTTAATGGTCTAGGCCATTTCTTAACTGCCTCGGTTTTCTTTTGATCGACCTCTATACACTAAGTTGTAATTATATGACCATGAAATGCCACTTATATTAACCAAAACTCGCACTTATTATACTTGGCAAATAGTAGGTGTCCCTTAAAAAACATGCAATACCACCGTCAAGTCAAGCATGAAAAAATACTAACTCATTACCACCCCAACACAAATGTTGGTAGTAAGTTGGTAACTTAGCTTATTGTTTTAGTAGTCTTTAACCCTCAAAATAATAGGAAAATAAATGACAAGAGTGAAATATATCTTCAAAAGTATGTGAAATTAAAAAAATATAACTTTAATAATAAAAATAATATTTATTTGATATGTACAAAATTATTTCTCTCTTTTTTTAAAAAAGGGTTTATGTTACCACTAAAGGCAATCACCAATTATGTTAACTCTAAAATATTAATAAAGAGTGTTTGTTTATATTTCTTTTTATATAACAATTCAAACATAATATCCTTGTGATGTATACTATTAAGAGAAGGTCATTCTTGCAAATAATGTTTGAGAATTATCCCTTTACGATTTGAGAATATTAATGAGATGATGTATCATCAAATTGTTTCCATTGGAGAAGACAAGAGATCTCAAATTTGACTTAGTGATTCACATCTAGCATACAAGATTTTCTATTGATAAATGTAGAGACTAGTGTGATTAGGAAGATCGAATTTTTGTAAATAAGTTAAGCGGGGAAAAAGAGAGGTTGTTTTTCAATTACTAGGTTGTATAAAATTATACTCTAGAAAAATAAAGATATTCAAATCTACCGACAAGATTGTGGTGGAGTGGTAAGTTAACCTTATTTTTAACTAGAGATCCTGGGTTTGAGACCCTTGGGTAGGGAGTCACCTTTGATAGATAGTTCCGCCCATTAATGTGAACTTTATGGTGAATTCAAATTTATTCAGACTCAGATGTGGTTACCAAACACCAGATTAAAAAAAGAGATCGAGACAACTATTTTTATGGTCAAATGTGTAAATAAAACCATGATCTTTCATTTACAAATTTAGTATTTATGGATGCTCTAATATTAAAAAACAGTCCTCTCTCCTCTGGGGATCAAAAAAGAGCAATGCATAAAGCTCAGCAGAGTATCAAAACTAGCATTTTCTTGAAAAAATCATGAACATGTTATGATCGGACTCAGAGTTCGATTTGCGTAGAACTCAATATCAAAAAGATTAGTTTGCAATGTTAATAAATTATAATTGTGTGTAGACATAAGAATTCAACTTTTGTATTTTCTGTAGGATTTGATTTTTCAATTTATTCCGCTGTTGAGATAACATTCCGAAAGGCTGAATCGATCATATTTTAATTTTTTTTCATTATTTTCCTTTTTATAAGTATTTAAAAACAAACCTTCACATCATTATTAATAACCCAATTACATTAAAAAATGAATAAGTAGTCACCCCTTCTTCACTTCTCTCTTAATTGCTATAAATTGTTAACTTCACAATTTAAATATATTAAGTTCAATTTTTAATATTTACATAGATAAACTTCTTACCAGTTGAACACGAACAAAAAAAAATCTTATGTGACGTTATTTAAGAAATTGAATGGCTATATGATTCAATGACGACAATGTGATAACACACATAAGCATAAATTCACATCAGTCCCTAGTGAGGATATCAATTTTTATCATAGGCACTTTCCTACTAGGCAATAATATATCAGTTTTAAAAAGAATGCACCTCAATTATTACTTGTGAGGTTTGAATTAGTTATTGTAAACTAGAATTTTTAGATTTGCAAGTTTTTAAAAAATATAAATTCCTAAATGAATTCTTTTGAATATTAGCATATAATATATTACTATCTCTTTACATGTGTTGCGTTATAATGTAATACATATTTTTATAAACAATACCAACATTATTAAACCCCAAACCGCAAAAAACAAGTATTGATAAAATGAGGCATACATCAGACATGAAACTATTCAAATTGATAAAGTTTTTATTTTTTGAAATTGAAATTACTTGAATCGATAAAACAAAATCCTAAAAATAAAAATTTCTACTGGAAATGATAAAGTTTGTAATCAATTATTATTGGGTTGTCGGTGTTTATACCCTCCACATCTTCAGGAACCAATTCAGTTGGAAAACCTTTTCTTAGAATTTGAATTTTGAATTCAATTTTGTTAAGAGTTACACTCTAAGAGTTAAAACACAAGTCCATCCCCCTCTTTTAGATTGTTATCATCCACAAATTTTTTCCATCAACTACTAAATTTTTATTTTTGTCTCCACCATAAAACAAGTTCCACTTCTCTTCACCACATGTAAGGACTGTAGGGGCTCCAGCAAAAGGAAGTTCTTTGTTCATTTTCAGGGTAAGTACTGTCAAACATTCAAAGAAATTTAGGAAAATAAAAGTCAAGAATTCGAAAAAACCCAAAATGTCCAACTCTAACATTATAAATATATATATATTTGAACCTAAACTATAATTCTAGAACTAAGAACATTTAATCTTGAATGGGACACTCTGTATTCTGTAAAACTCCTCAAAATGCTAGGCTGAACTAGAGCCTAAATGCAAGGTTAATTTGATAAAAATAATTTCTCCTAATTTAGTATACCATGTAATCATATACGGGGTTTATGAGTCAAGGCCTAATACAAGAGTGCCAAGCAAAGGGGGCAATCCAAAACATGGAGCTACTGCCTCAAGGCTCCATAGCAACAAACATGGCTTGTGGTCAAGACAACGATCAATGGAATTTTTATGAGCCTGAAGTTTCCTAGGCACTACCCTTACCGTCACTAGGTGAACACGGGTCGTGGTCCACTCCACGACTCGTGAGGTGGGGTGTGAGACTCACATAATTTTTGTGGGAAATTGGGGCACATAGGGAGCTACTGCCCAAACAACCACAGGTACCAAAACTGGGGATAATAAAAGGGAAGAGCGAAAAGTGAGAGAGGCGGGGGAAAAATCAAAAGAATTAGGAATGAGGCTGCGTGCTTGCGATGGTGCACTTGACGAGGGGAAAGGGGGCTCTGAACATGACTTAGTTTTTGTAGGAATAAGTAATATTGAACCATTTGTTCACAAAAAAACAAAAAAAAAAAAAAAACATCTCAATTCTCACTGCCAAGCACATGATCGTGGTGCTCCATGTGCTTCATGAACATAGATCGAGTCTTTTAATAATGGTTATTTAGTCATTTTTTTTTTTTTTTTTTTTTTAACTTTCCACCCAAGATCAATAATGTGGGGTGTTTTGGTAGTTTCGGGGTAAAATAATAATAAGGGTTTTAAGACTTTTTAATCCATTTACAAGACTCACTCAAAACCCCTAGAAATATTCCCTATAACCCATTCTCTCAACTATTTCCTCTCTACATCTCCAAATTTTCCTCCAATGGAGGACACACCAAAGCTTCAACAAAGGGTCCACGCTCAAGGGTTTTCATCTCAATTTGTGGTAAAGCTTCAAAACAAGGTAATGAAACTTTCATTCATTCATTGGATTTCTTTCCCCATAAAGGCCCTTCCCTATACAATTTATTTGAATTGGGAATATGTTTCAAATAGGGTTTAGGGGGGGGGGGGTGATTCTAAACCTTGGGTTCTTCCAAATTTTCCCTTGGACCCCTGCGTTTTCCCTATGCCCCCTACCATTTATGAAAACTTATGGGTTTCCGTTATGATTTTTTTTTTTACCATGAATACGTGGGAATAGTATGTATTCTGGAATTTGTAATTTTAATCTTGTTTATTTTCCA
The DNA here is from genome assembly GCA_027704765.1 of Solanum habrochaites. Taxonomy (NCBI): domain Eukaryota; kingdom Viridiplantae; phylum Streptophyta; class Magnoliopsida; order Solanales; family Solanaceae; genus Solanum; species Solanum habrochaites. Next base: position 16,667,139 of record JAKWJA010002496.1, read on the forward strand.
TCTTTAAGTAGTAATTCCAAGTCGTATTCTAAGTGTACTTTCAAGATATGATCTTGACAACTTGGCAGGGTAATTGTAACGTGTTGAAACTTTAACTATGGTCCTTGAAGGCATGTAATGAAGGTATAATCCTATGTCCAGATCTATAATATGAATGATTTAATCCACTTGAAATGTGGAGGTTCTTGCTATTATGTATATATGTATAAAGTTATTCTCCACTTAAATGGTGAAAATCCAATGACTAAGGTGTGAGATATGGTATTATTGAAAGGCTAGTTTCCTTTACTATTAGATATGACTATGTATTAATTGTGTTGGATGATTATATGATGATTCTAAGGTGAAACGTAGTTCTCACCATGTTGAATCCATGATTAATGTATGACTTTATTTGAATGAAGGGTAATATACTCCTTCACATATGAAATTACAATTCACCTTATCTATGTATAGGTTGGATTATAATGCTTAGAACCGAGGGGATATGGAAAATGAGGTAGACACCTTCCCACTAGTTTAGGCCTAGTCTTCTTCATATGATCTAATGAGATGGAAACTCTCCCTCTAGTTGAATCGTCCGGGTTTCTATAAGCAATTTTTCAATCCCAAAACTATGTGCCTGCATAGTCTTAGCTAGTGGATCCACATTATAGCTATATATGTTTAGTTTTATCTTATGCAAGTCGAACACCTTCTTTCTTTCGTTGTTATGATTTATATGTCAAAACCGTAATTCCATTAATCTCATGGTCTATTCGTGTTTCAGGAAATTCCTCCCTATGTTAAAATAAGATAATGCATAGACTTGGACCCCTAGTTTGTGAATTTCTTGATAATTCTACCCTGTAGGAGTGGGGGTATGTTACTTCCACTTTTTACATTAACACAAATTATCTTTGAAAGAGAAATATGGGTGGGTCCATGATTCTATGGTAAGACATGAAGGTAAATGTATGTTGATTGGATTGTTGTTAAGATATGACTCTCCATACGTATATGTGATGAACATAATTATTCACTTATGTATTATTGTTGATTATGATGTGATATAATGGTTATATATGTAACTAAGGTTATTTGAAATGGATATTTAGTATAGTTGGTATTATGGGATGTCAACAATGCATTGCAGAATTATGCTTTTAGGATTTCTAAGGTTATAGTCCTACTATGTTATGAAAAATCGTATGAGAATGCTATTATGACTTGTCTTATGTTCTTATGTGCGTAAATGTTTTTTCAACTTAATAAATGCATCATTTTATGCATAATTAAGTATTTTTATGCATGTTTTTCCATACTTAGTACTTTTGTACTAACCCATTCTCTTATATATCTCTTATGATGTATGTTCGGGCCGTTAAGGTGATCTTAGTCAATTCTTGAAGAAAACTTTTGTTGTTACCTCCATGTTTTGGTGAGTCCTGAATTCTTAGTACGGTATGTTTTAGATTCTAGTTCTAATTTACATTCCTTGTTTAGGACTATATTGTATTTTTTTATGATAAGACTTACTAACACTTTTTTGATGTAGGGATAGTCCTTAGCTTTCGGTACTCTTTGCTTATATGGTGAAATGAGACAAGTCTATATCTTCCTTTATTTTCATATATGAAAAGTTTGTACCTTTTAATTGTAATAAGGTTTCAGTTTTTCTCCGCATTTTTTGTTTATGTCTTAAATGAATCATGGTTAGGGGATAGTATGAGACTCCTTCGTACTCAAGTACGTTTGTCCACTCCAAAGGGGAAGCCTCGGCGTGACATATATTCAAATACCATTGGAAATGAAGACTTTAATACAATTGAAAAAAAGACAAACAAGACCAATTCTCGAAATTAATGATCTCTTTATTTTTATAAAAATGAATTTTCCAATAAGTTTGTAAAGGATACGGCATTTCAACACAAGGGTTTAATGAGTTAATAAGGTGTTACAATAATGAATATAAGCATTATAAGTCAGTTTGTAGAGTTTCGGAGTCAAAACATCCAAGGACGGGCAAGTCGTCCGGAAACTAGTCTCGAGTGCTTGCTAGTGTGTCCTTGTATGTTTTATGTGTTTTTATGTATTTTTTGTAGTTATAAATCAGTTGGGGTGACTTAACACGTAGATTATCATCTTTAGGGTTAAAAATGTCCTGTTATGACTCCCCAAGGCCCGCCATAGGGGTCCTTGAGGAGGACCCAACCTTGGGCCAACAAGCTACCCAAGGCGGCAGAAAATTGTTCATAGATGAAACCAGCATCGGGGACATGGTTCACCAAGGGATAAACTTTTGTTCCACATCGCGGAATCTACTGTCCCAAAAATTATTTCGATAGATCTTTAGGGAAGAGTTCCGTGATGCAGACTTGTTCCCCTTACCATAATTCAAAAAATTTAAGTTTGACTTGTCTAAAAAGGTTCAATTAATTTAGGGGTTTTTTGAGTATATTGGGGGTGTATTAAATATGTATTTTAGGTCATTATAAACCCACTACCCTAATCAAAAACCCCAACCCTCAGTTATCATAATAATTATAACCTCTCCATTCTCTCTAATATTCTCTTCAAGGAGAATTTGGCCTTCTTCCATGGAACTACTCCAATGTGTCAAGCGTAATTATGCGGGATTTCCTCAATTAAAGGTATGCTGATTTCATCCTACACACTTCTTCCATTCAAGGATCATTTCAAAGTCTTTTCAAACATGTTCAAACACATACAAATTCATATTTTTAAATCAAATTAAGCATGGGTTCTTGCATGAAAAAGTTTATATCAATGTTTTTTGAAGTAATTGATGTTAATTAAATGTTTTAAGATAAAAGAACTCCATGAACCCATGTATTCCTTGAATTCCTAATTTGGCTCTAAATTGGGTGAATTGATCATGAATTGATCTCAGTGAATTCATGTATAGATTGTATTGGACTATTTAACTATATACATATCATGATAAAATTGTTTATAACCTGTCTTATAATGATGACATTCATGTTCTATGTTGTTGGATCATTGATATGGATTGGATGTTTGCTTAGTATTGCGTACATGACTAATTGAAAGAGCCTTTGTAATGTGAATTCGCTGAAGAAGGTAAGGAGTGGTGATGCTGATGATTAGGAGGTTGTGAGTTGACCTAATTCCTCTATTAAGTATAGAATTGATATCAAATTATATAGATCTGTATGGTCCACTTATGGTGGCGGTGTCTATGTATTATAATTGTTATGAACATGGCTCTTGTCAGCATTATTATATGAAGTAATATGCATTCAATGTGCTAATTCCATATGTTGTTCTATTTGTACAAGTGTGTGAGGTAAGAGAGGAGTCTCTTAGAAGCAAAGCTTAGGAATAACATTCTCTCAAGAAGATATGGTATGTCCTCATATGATTCGAGGACATAGTTATGTTTTTGATTCCTTTGAAAAGACTTTGTAATAGACTAGAGTTACTTTTCACATTTATGTAAGGGATGTGACCCAAAGATATTTTATGTGTCTAATATGTCCATGACGAGACTTAGTTCTTTCTTATAATTCTATAAATATTTGAACTATCGTTATGAAAAGTTTTATTCCGCAAATACTTTTTCAATATATGCATATATATATATATATGATATATATATAAATAATACATATAATATATATATATATATATATATAATATATATATATATATATATATTGATGCAAAACGTCTAAGGCATGTATAAGTACCTATGAAGAGGTCGAGTATAACGTGTGGTGACTTAAGGGTGCTCTTACTTCTAGGGTACACTCTCAAGTTGTTGAGCATCCAATACCAATAGTCCCTCTGAATTCATCTCCACCCTAAAAAACCCAATACTAGTTTATGAAATATCCTAAAAAAAATGATTTTGTATCACCAAAAAACCTCTAGTTAACGATGAGAATCACCACTACAAAGAGCAAGTTTTATGTAGAAATATGAAGGAGTAAACGAGAGTTACCAAACTGTAGATTGGCTTGACATTGCTCATAGTAAGAATGATACCAACATAGGGTTTATCAAAAAGTGGCAAAATTTCATCATTGGTGATTTATGTACTTCCAGTGCTTTCATTCATGATGAATTCACATTTTTTGTTTGAACCTTGTTAAGAAAACGATCCACCCTAAAAATTAATACTACAAAGAGAGGATAAGTTTTATAATCAACAAAAGGGGGTTTGAGAGAAAGAGATGAAGAAACATATAAATTTATTTAGAGTGATTGGGATGTAGCTCCATTGCTGACTCATTGGATAAATGGAGCTCTTGTTTTTATTTGATTCAGTTTATCGAGAGTACATAAAAAAACCTTTGAACATTAAAAAGGGAATAATTTAAGATTTTGGGGGTGGCGTTAGGGTTTCAGTGTTTTAAAAAAAATAACTCAAAAATATATTTTAAGTTAAACAATTATTTATATTTAATAGTTTATATAATATGATACTTCATTTCAAAAAGAGGTGGTGCATTCGAGATTTTTTTGACTTAAAGAATTACAAAATCAAATTACATAACGATTTATCAAGACTATTTTTTAATTTTAACAAAAATAAGTTGTTATATTTTTGTCTGGTTTTGAAGCTTTTATCATAAATAATGTGAGGTTTATATCTACTTTTGAGGTTTCTACGCTATGTGAATTAATTGTATATCTTTAATTCAATTATAATTTTATATCTCCTAAAGCTTTTAAAGTAGTATTTAAGAATTGTCGCGAACAGGAAAATATAATACATTGTAAATATAAAAAAATCGTGATATAAAAATCATTTTTTTCATCAATTGAAACACGTTAATATCACATAAAATCTATATATATAATAAAGCTAAATGTAGGGGAGGTAATATGACATGCTTCTAACCCATGAATGACATTTATGTATTATTTCCCTCAATTTTCTGACATTTTTTCAACTATTTTTCATTTATTATATGATTAGAAAATCTTTAAAATGCTTATTAATTATAATTTTTTATCATTTATTTTTCAAATCAATGTAACTTACTAATTTTTTGCATTTTGCTTAATCTTTTTTTTTCCTTTGTTTAGTAAAAATGTGGGGGTTTGTTTTGGAAATCATTTTATTTTGTTGGAAAATACAAACTAACCCTAATACAATACTATTTGTTTGTTCTAATTGTCAGACTCATATAACATCTCTAAGTAAGTTATACAATCAATCTACAATTTTGAATCTTTCTTCACTTCATTTGTCTCGCAATTTTTTATGTTGGCTATGATGTAATTTGTTTACCTTCTTTTTGTATTTTTTAACTAATTGATTGATGCAAATTATAAGAATTTTAATTTGTTAAAAGTTTTTTTTTGCTTCTCTTCGTATTTAGAATGGAGTTTTGAGGACAACACCAAGGGCAAAATGGTAATTTAATTTTTCAGGGTTTTGCAATTGTCCCTCCAACCTCATACAACTTTTTTTTTGATTGAATGTTAAATTTTTCATGTGCTTTCTTCATCTCTAGCTTGAATTTCTCTGTTATTAGAAGACTTTCTTCTAGTCTACCTCTTTTGCAGGGGTTAATATTTGTACATGTTTTGGCAAAGGAGATTCATATTTTACTACTTCTCTATGCCATGACACTTTTCACACTCGAGGTATTCGATAATATTCCTTATAGCACTAACAATATTTTTGTTATGTTTCTTTCTTCGTATATTTTCACTATACTTCTATATATTATGCAATCACTAGAAGATGCATCATCCTGATAGATTAGAGAGATATAATTCCTTTGATAACAATATGTCTACAAGAAGTTTTATATGCATGTTAGCAGTTGTTTGTATTTTCGATATGCATTATTCCTTTTTGATGTATTTTATGTGGATTAACAACTAATTTGAGGTAGATAATGCACCTAAATTTTTTTATATGGTGTTTTGATTTTTTAAATGAAACATATGGAAACAATTAAAATGTTTCATTTTTTTTTCCTATTCGGTTAATAAGCCACGACCTGTTTTAATGACTTTTTAACATAACCATGTAAATCCTTATTAACTCATGTAAATATGTATAATCTATCTTTTTAAATATATGGGGATGTACAAACGTGATTGATAAAAATCTTACTGACTTTTAATATTACCCCGTCTATGATCTCAGAAAAAGCACACAACAACACTTAAAGTCACGAATAAATCGATTGAAAAGTGATAGCATGTTTTTTTTTGAGCTTTTTTTACGTAACCTATTACTTCAATTTACTTTCAAAGAATATACTCTAGTGTTAGTATCTTTGAATGGTATAGAAACCAAGTGATAGCAAAAAACTTTGAGTAAAAATACTATTTTCATGATTACAAACTAAATTGACTTTTTTTTCAGGTATTTGAATTGTTGTGTTCTTCATATAAATTCAGTTGTAATCTACCCTTTCCTTTTGAAATCCAAAAAAAACAAGGAATGGCTATAAAAACTTTTATTCTTTTATTCAAAAAGTTGATGGGAATGTGGTCCCTTGAATTTCTTTTAAGAAGATTCTCTACTTGAGAGGTTTCATTCAAGCTATCATAGTTAGCGCTTGGTTTGTACTGGATCTGGTTATACTAGAATAAAGATTCTCAAATAACATGACAACCTACTTTTGAGATAAGTGTATTCAAAATCTTTTCATTGGGCAAGTTTTCTCAATTTCCTGTTTGTCATCTTAGTGTGTAATCTGGAGCTTAAAGTTATCTAATACTCATATATGTAGATTCAAATTGAGGATTATCAATAGTTCTTGAGATTTTCTTTAGTAAATTTAGGAGAATGACAACAAATATATATATTACTTTCTATTCCTTACTTCAGTAGTATTATAAAGTATTCGCGTGTTCTCTTATTTTTAATGTATATTACTCGTTGTTTCTTCCCTTCTTTATCTGACATATTTTTCTACCAGTTCTGCTTCAAAAACATCTCTTTTGAGCCGAGGGTCTATACGAAATAATATCTATAGCAACTCATAATATTACAAATACTCAAACTTGCACTTTTTAACTTATGGAAAAAAGAATTTTTCACAGAAAAGCTGAATTGATAAGAAATCAATAACAAAGTTATCATTACAGATTGTCATACTTATGTGATAAACCAAATCGTTTGATGAAATAGGTGAAGAGAGAGTGAATGAACCTACATAAATTCAATAAGGGGAAGGAACTAAGAGATCTGCATTTTGCCAAATCACAAATGTGAATACCTAGTGCGAGAGAGAGCACGAATAAGGACCGATGATAGTTACTAGATAAAAAAGGCGGGAAGGACGGAGAGAACGAGTTCTTCTTGCTGGGAACAATAAGGAAGAGATGTTTTTCCCTAATAAGGGAAGAGATGTTTTCCCAATTATATGGGTTACTTTTGGAGGATGAGAAGAAGAGGTGTTGCCCTACTATGTGGGGTGAATTTGTTAGTAGAGGGATTTTCTAGGGAAATAAATTTGAGAAGAATCATATAAGTAAAATATAGTAGAATTAACTTTACTCGGTAGTAAAATACATCACCATATCACTATTCCTACAAATGCCCAATTGCCGCTGTACTACATCATGTAGGGATCATTTAGCGGCAATTTATTATTTATTGCCTCTAAACAAATGCCTAAAAAAGTTGTTTTTTGTAGTAGTGTGCATACCTTAGTTAAATTTATAAGAATTAATTATTAATTTTTCTTAACTATTCCCCCCAAAATTTTTAACTAGTAATCCAAAGTATAATTAAACTGTTTATTAGTATTTAATAATAATAGAGTCTGTCCTGTACATTGTATTACTTTCATGGAGACAATCACAGATTAAATCATAACCCCTATAAATTGGTCCACCCTCCACTTATTAGGGTTAATCACATATTCTTCACAATAAGTAGATCACTGACGATTGTGGTTACATAAATTTAGTGCAAGGAGGTTGAAACGAACTTACGACTAACACTTCTGCTTTTCTCGGTGATGATGTCTTTCTCATTAGGTATATGCCCTTAACTATCTCTATGTAAGATTATCGTGTTCAAGATCCTGATATTATATTATAAAGTATTTAATCTTACATGTGTCATCACAGCCTGAATTGTTTGAACGGATTATATTCGCATGTAAAATAAATAAAAATTTTGTATTCGCCCTATCTTAGTGCTTGTATTGCATGTATTAGTGACAAAAATTCCTGGTGCTTTTTTATACAAATTATTGTCTTATTGTATCAAATATCTATTGACTTATTCAAATAATGGAGTACCATTATTTATCAATTAGTATGGAATCAAAATAATTTTTTTTTATAAGACTATGTTAACATTTACATATATTTGCCAATATTACTTTAATTATATTAGATTATTGTATTAATTTATTATTTTCATCAATATTTTATGTAAGTTATGTCTTGCCAAGTTGGTTTACAAAATTTCTTGGTTTTTGCTCGTACAATTATACCTATGATCATTAAGGTGTTAAGTTTACCATCTAATCTACCTTACCATTCTATTCTACCTTCTAACGAAGAATCTTCTCTAATCCTCCTTCTAAATAAATAAATATGTTTTATTTTACATTGCACAAATTCTAAAAAAATAAAAATAAAATAAAAAAATCTTAATCTTTTCATAATGTAAGAATTATGTTTGATTTTATCTTGTGCAATAACTTAATATGATCGTTATACTAAATCATAAATAATGTGAGTATTATGTTTTTTTTATAGTTTGTTAGTCGCCAAAATGGTCAAATTAAAATTCTTATAATATTTGACATGCATAAAATTTTATGATGTTCTGTGTGTGGGCTTTGTATTTATATAGTTTGTTAGTCACCAAATTGTTCGAACTAGAGAAAATTAACACCTAGACATCATATTTATGATCATTTGATGCATGTGTTATGTTTCTATAGTTTTTTAGTCACCAAGGTGGCCAAACTAAAATGTTTAAAATTATTCACATGCACAAAATTTTATAAGATTATGTATGCATTTGTATTCATTTAGTTTGATAGTGACCAGTGACCAAACTAGTATGGTTAAGAAAAATTTGCACTCATAAAATTTTAATTTATCTATGAAGATTAATTAAATATCTATAATGAAAAATAAATAAATAAATTGACATTCACTGTTGCTAGAACATAAAACATTTTACCCAACGGTCAATCTGTCATTCTACGAAAAGTGAAAAATTATTTAGTAATTATTATTTTCAATTAAACTATATTGTATATCAAAAAAATGTAATTATATTATAGTTTTGTTTGAAAATTTTAATTTTCCTATAAAGATTTTGTAAAATGTATTAAAATTATGATAGTGTGTCCGTAGTATTCTACCCAATGGAAATTATTATGATGTACTGTTTATAGTTTTAACTGATTCACATTATTTTTTATATGTGAACAGGTATATATTTGCAGTTATTCCCTCTGCATCATTCGCATGCTTTCGTCTGTTACTGTGTTTCAATGCATTGAACTTCTCTTATTTTCACATGAAAAGTCATGTTTTAACTTAGGTGTGATGGATCGTGAACTTAGGTTTCTCTGATGACAAACCTATTGGGGGGCAGTACTGATAACAACTAGCAAGGGATGAGAATATTTCAAATCAATCATGGAAATGCTTCGAAAAGATTAAATCTTATGTTTCATGCGAAATTATTAAAACAGTTTTTTAAGCACATTAAGAAAACTATTTCAAAAACAGAAAGTTTCAGGAAATATCTGATGTTTTTGGAAGAACGTTTTCGTTCTGTTGATAAGTCTATCGCCATAACACTAATGGCTAAACTCATGGCCATGAAATTTGATGGGTCGCGTAGTATACAAAAGTATATCATCGAAATTATTAACACCGCAGCAAGACCTTGAACCTTCGAGATGAAAGTGGATGACACCTTCTTAGTTCAATCTATTATGAACCCATTGTCTATTGAGTATGGACCATTCCAAATTAACTATAACAATATTAGAGATAAGTGAATAGTACAGTATGCTTACTCAAGAGGAGTAAAGACTTAAGAAACAAAGAAGTCATTACATTAACCTCATAGGTCAAAGGGCTAGTAAAGGACTTAAAGTTAAAGTCGACAAGTTTAAGAAAAAGAAAGCACCTGCTAAAGTTTCACATGATGCTTATAAGTAACTCAAGGTTGATTTGTTTCGTTTCTGTAAGAGACTGAACACTATCTTAAAGATTGTCTGAAACGTAATGCTTCGTTTGAAAACAAAGGTACATTTAGTGCCTTTGTATGTTCTGAATCAAATGTTGTAGAAGTTCCTAATAATAATTGGTGGCTTGATTCTGGTGCAACTACTCATGTATCAACTATGTTGCAGGGATTCACTGCGGTCAAAACTACGAATCCAAATAAAAAAAAGTTCTTGTTAATGGTAAATCACATTAAGGGTAAAACTGAAGGTATAGGGACATCGTTGCTCTTGGATACTTAACATTACCTTGATCTATTACAGACTCTTTCTGTTGCATCAGTTTATAGAAATTGAGTTCCCCTCTCAAGACTTGATGTTTCTAGATTTGATTTTAAGTTTGGACATGGATGTTTATCATTCAATATATATAGGAATAATAACTATTTTATAGTCCTGTAACTTAAAATTATTGAAGTTTTATGTTGATTGAAACTCATAATATTTTTTTTTGTTGGAATTGTAAATCCCTCTTACTTCTATTACCATCCAAAAGTTTAAAATTCAACGTAGTTTAACAAAATGAAAGTTCTACTATTTGTGCAGGGTATTATTATTGATGTTTTATGTTGATTGAAACTCAATAATAATTTTTTTGAATCCCTACTTACTATTCATCAAAAAGTTAAAATTAAACGTAGTTTACAAAATGAAAGTTCTACTTATTTGTGGCATAAACGTTTGGGTAATGTATACCAAAAAAGATTAAAAATATTAGTAAAGAGTAAATTTTTCCAACTTATGAACATTTTTTACTAGGTCTTTCTTTGCTTCATCTATGTGAGACACACTACCCATAGTCATACGACTTAGAGCATCTGCAAAAAACTTGGCCTTGATGGGGTGATAGAGAACAATCATGTCGTAATCTTTCAAAAATTCTAACCACCTTCTTTATCGGAGATTCAACTCCTTTTGAGTAAAGACATATTTGAAACTCTTGTGGTCGGTATACCCATCAACATGGATACCATAAAAGTAATGCCTCCACATTTTTAAGGCAAATACCATGGCTGCTAACTCAAAGTCCTGAGTTGGATAGTTTCTCTCATGCACCTTAAGTTGACTAGAAGCATAAGCTATTAACTTCCCATGTTCTATAAGCACACATCCTAAACCCACTCGGGATGTGTCACAATACACAAAGAAAACCTTTGTACCCTCCGGTAAGGTCAATACCGGAGCGGAAGTAAGACTATCTTTCAAGATTTTGAAGCTTCTATCATATGCTTCAAACCAATGAAATTTCTTACACTTTTGGGTCAAGGAAGTCAAGGGATATTCAATGAATGTGAAACTATCCACGAACCTCCGATAATAACCCGATAAACCCAAGAAGCTCCTGATGTTTGTTGGAGTAAATGATCTAGGTAAATTTTTCACCGCTTCCATTTTCCTTAGATGAACCTAAACTCCTTCAGTAGAAATTATATGACCAAAAACTGTCACCGACCTCAACCAACTCACATTTGCTATACTTCACAAAAAATTGATTCTCCCGAAGCATTTGCAATGCCACCCTTAAATGGTTCATGTGATCACCCTCATTTTTCTAATATACCAAGATATCGTCAATGAAGACAATGACAAATGAATCTATGTAACTTCGAAACACTATTCATAAGATCCATAAATGTCATAGGGGCATTTTTTAGACCAAAGAACATTATGAAGAACTCATAGTGACCACATCTAGTTCAAAATGCCGTCATTGGCATATACACACCTTTCACCCTAATTTGGTCATACCCCAATCTCAAGTCAATCTTATTAGAGTAACTTACCCCTTCGAGTTGATCAAACATGTCGTCAATCCAAAGAAGAGGATTCTTGTTCTGTGTTGTGACTTTAATTGGTTGGCGGTAATCTAAGCATATCCTAGGGGACCCATCCTTCTTCTTCACAAATAAAGCCCGGACACCTCATAGAGAAATAATAGGTGTAATGAAGCCTTTGTCTAGTAAATCCTTGAGTTGAGCCATCAACTTTTTCAATTTGGTCGAAGCCATCCGATAAGAAGGAATTAAAATGGCATTTGTATCCGCTAACAAGTCCATACCAAAATCAATTTCCCATTTGTAAGGAATACTTGGAAGATCATTAGGAAAGACCGCCAGAAATTCACTCACTACGGGGACCGACTCAATGGGAGGAATTTCAAGGTCTAAATCTTGGAGTCTTGCTATATGGTATAAACACCCTTTAGATATCATTTTGTATGCCTTCAATCAAGAGATGATACACACTCCAGGAATAGAATTTCCCCCCTTCCACTCTACAACAAACTCATCTACAAAGTTAAACTTCACCATCCTCGTTCTATAATAAATAGAGGCAAAGCATTCATGGAACCAATCCATACCAAAAATCACATCAAAATCAAGAATATCAAGTTCTAGTAGTTCAACATAAGAAACTCTATTGCGAAGCACTACTGGACAATTTCTATACACCCTTTTTGCAATAACTGACTCAATCACCGGGTTAGACACTATAAAAGTTTCATGCAAAATATTGGGAAAAATTTCAATCTTTTTAGTAACTAGAGGAGTAACAAATAATAAAGTAGCACCGGGATCAAGTAAGGCATATACATCGATAGAGAAAAATTTTAACATACCGGGCACTAAGTCGGGAGAAGTCTCTTGCTCGCCCCTAGAGAGGAAGCATAGAAAGGGTTCTTCTTTGGATCCTAATTTAAACCACTTTATTGTGGTTGACCACTAGCCTTGTATTGGCTCCTCAAATTAGGACAGTCACTAACCTTGTGACCACTTTTACCACAACAAAAACAATTGTCCGTCCTCTTAAGACAAACACCACGGTTCTTCTTGCCACACTTTCCACAAGTTGGTTTCTCGGTCGGTGAACTAGTATCCTTTCCCTTTTTAGTCCTAGGGTTGTACACCCTTAAACCACTAGCCTTAGGGAACATGGAAGGAACTTGATTTGAAAACCGTTTCTTAAATCTAGGCTTGTCTTGTATGTCAATCTTATTCTTTGAAGAACCTCCATCAAAAGATCTTGCCCTCTTAGAATCTCTACTCTTCCTCTTATCCCATGCCTCCTCCACATGATGGGCATGCACTATAAGATGGTAAATTTTAATGTTGTCATGTAGCATAGCCGAATGACACTCCTCTTGAAAATCATCTCAGACCCCCATCACAAAGAGGCTCATTTCATCTTAAGGATCGTAAATCAAAGAAGGAGCATATTTTGACAATCTAGTTAATTTCAAGGAGTATTCTTGAACAATCATGCCTCCTTGGAGAAGGTTGATGAAATCCACCACTTTATCTTCCCTCTTCTCCCTAGGAAAGAACCGATGAAGAAAAGCTTTCATGAATACTTTCGAAGTCACGGGTCCACCTCTTAAAGACCTATTATCCCTCGATTGGATATACCATTATTGAGACACATCCTTGAGTTTATTGGTGGCTAACTCGCTCTTCTCACGAGTAGAAAACCCCATAGCATAGAGAATCTTGTAGATTATATTGATGAACACTTCGGGGCCTTGTTCAACCCTTGAACCATATAATGTAAGAGGCTTCATCCCAGGGAAATCCTTTTAGACGGGAGGCCATGGTAGCAACTTGTTGATGAGCTCGGGGTACAACCTCCCGATAATCTTAGGCCGTCATGGCTTAGGCTTGAATAGTGGTGGGTTGTGCTTGAGTTGTAATTGATTTGGCCATATGAAGAAGAGTTCCCCTTATGTTCTCATCTGTCAAAGAAGGAGGATTCACAGGGGCTTGGTCATCATTCACATCTTCTTCATGAAGAAGAACTTGATCGCCATAGGGAGAAACTCCCGCATTGATAATCTCTTCTTTGATTCTTCGTGCCACATTCCTTTGATTTTCATTTCTCTATAATTACTAAAGTGGATTAGAATCAAAATAACATAGAGCTAACACTCCAAAGGCACGATATTAGACTTCCTAGAAAGTGAGAGTTTCCTAGGCATCATGTAGGTTCCTATCCATAAGTGTGGCGCGCTTCACAATTATGAATACAAAGATTTAGACATGGTTGAGAGAGACATTGACTCGAAGATAATTCAACCTCATGCTGATACAAAATTTGTCACATCCAGATTTTACCACCTAAACGTAACTGGCATCGTCATCCTCTTTGAGGACTAAGACTAGCCTCTCAGTTTACATCATTACTTTCATAGGTCATATTTTGCGAAATAATTAAAACTTTCATTACTACTACTTGGAAGCTTACATAGACCTCTACATACACATATACATATATATCCAGGATAGATACACCTTTCATATAGGAAGATTACTTATTCTTCTACTTCTATTATACATAAGTATATAAAATATATAAAATATATCATAGCCATAATAGTCATCTCATCTCATAACGATCTTATTATAGTGTAATAACTTGGGCATAACCCATACATCAAAGTATGAATGCCTCACATGGGTTATAAAACGTTTCATACAAATTAGAAAAGAAAGAACATAATATTGTTACACTCAAAACAACTCCATAAGCTAGATGGTGGCATCGCCCTCAAAAAGTGAGGACCTACCTTACATGGATAAATAAGAGATCTAAGTCGTCTTCAAAGCACTTAAACGACCGGAGCCTAAAATATTGGCGAAAAGGAAGAAATGGGGTTAGTACACCACTTATTCTAAGTATGAGACCATACTCACACATACATTGAACTCATGCTAAGAAAAGGGACATTTTCTAGAGATATGCAATTTACTTTGAAACCACTTATGCATATTTAACAAGACCATACAAATCAATAGGACATGTTTATTAAGACATAAGCATGTACATCACAAAACAAACATTATCAAATCTAATCAAGTCATCATGCATAACATTTAGTTGAATACCTATTCAAGTAACTCTATCAACAAGTCATATTAAAAAGAAGCATGAACAAGAGTAGATTTCATTATGAACAAAGTAAGTCAATTACCCACGAACCACTATAAAGTTAATAAGTGCAATGACTAAGTAAAGCCCCATAACCCTACTCAATCATGTAATACTACAAGAACCATGACTAACATCCTACTTAAAATAACATGACATTTAGGTGTAAATATCCTCTTACTTTAACAATGTAAACCAACAAAGATTCATAAGTGAACTAATCAACATATAGTATCACCAATGTGCAAGTTCTTCATAGATATAAAATATATCATCATAAACAAAATCATGAATAAGAACGTTCTTATAAGACTCCCCTCAAGGTTAACTAGTGCAATGCTCAGGTAGAGTCTCATATCCGTACCTAGACTAAGCTAGACAACTTAGGTCATCGTAGTTAGAGTTTAATCCTTTAGTTCATTTTACCTTTTGGGAACGTCTTTCCCTACCCGACATAGACCACATGAGCTAATATTAAATCTAGTTTCATAAAACCCTACACCAAAGGAAGGCGGACGACTTGCCAAGGTAGAACCAAAATATGAAACATAGCAAAAACGTGGATTAACTAGCTAGTATTCCTATGGGGGCATAATAGATCAAGAACGAGGAGATATAGCCGGGACCGTCTTTATGCTACATTCATTGTAGTATCCAATCTCAAAAGTAAAATAGTGATCCTACCTTCCTTATGTAGAAGGGACAGTCCACCCTCAACTTCACTCACTGCTAAGCTAGAGTCCCTTTTTGAAATGTCTTTAAGCATTTATTATCAACAATAGATTAGTTTAGGTCATATCGTCTAACCATTGTATAATCATCATAATAAATAGCTCAATAAGAATTGCATGGTTAAAAATCATTTCAATGCAATTCATGTTGGTGAGGTTAGCACATTAACATCTTCATATCATGAGAAGGCACATTGGTAAATCATTCATCATCGTTCTAACATTTAAATATTAATCTAACACCTAACAATCATATTCAATACATATAAATTCAACATCATACCATCCTATCAATCCTAATACAAGGGATACTCAAATACAACATCATGACTTCGTCATAATTAACCACAATTTGAAGTAAAGAATAGGGATCATAAGAATTACCAAGTCTCCTTTATAGTTCATCATCAAGGTCTTACCATAAACCTTCATTTCAACCTTATTTGGTTGTGCAACATAATAAGTGAATAATAAAAATGATAATAAGACTAGGAGAATCACTACACCACATTTCAATACTAAATCATAGCTTAAGACAAGATGCTTAGGTCAAATAACAATGTACTTTATAACCTAGGTCATCTTCCCAAGACCTAGAATGAACAACTACAAATCATACTAAATTTTTTCATAATAAGTGTAGAAAATCATCTACTAGTAATTCAACAAATAACTAACTTAATTGAACAAAATATAACCTAATTCATATCAAGATGAAACGTAGCGTTAAGTGTTAAGGCTCATCCTCTACAAACTAGACCAAACCATGAAGATATATAATAATTAAGTTAGAATACATGTTAATCTACACATAATATCCAAAATAAATCATAGCAAATCAGTTCATCACATAATTTTTGAGATTGACAAAGACCCACATGAGAACTCAACTTTTAAAAATACTTTGAAGGAACCCTTTGAGGAAAGAGGTCTCAAAGGTGAATTAAATCTCATACCTTAATGTTTGATGAAGAATTAATGGTGAAATAGTCCCTTTAAAGCACCCAACACCCTCCTAAAGTTTGGTCTTCAATGTCGAATTCCAATATAGAGAGAAAGAAGAGAAAAGAAAGAGAATTTTGTTTTGTGAGTTGTAAATAGTCTAATGGGGTTGAGGTCTTTATATGGGGGGGGGGGCGGTAATTATTTTATCTAGACATACCTTAATCCCTAAATAACCACTGAACCGCTCAATTAATTATTTGAGAATTAGGTAAAACGTGCAAGAAATAACAGGCCCCATCGACGAGATGATGATCGACAAATCGTTGGTTCATCGACGACCAGTCCCTCTCTCTGTGTTGCGCATCCATAAACTTCGTTAGAGACTGTGAAAATGAGGCCCTCCTATGGTTTTATAAGAGTTTGGTTCGAATGATGTGTATTGTTCCCAGTCGATCACAAATAGTTCATGTCGGCCGCCGTGGGTGCACCACTACCCGGCAGTTTGGATCCACTTGCAAGGGTCCTCCTCAAGGTCCCTTGGTTTGTCCTTGGGGATTCATACCCAGACGTTTCCACCATAAATCTACTTAAACAAATGTTACACACCCTTCCACCAATTTTCAGCATTTGCTGACTTCTAATATCTAGTCAAATAGTCTAAGGCACGCTAGTATCTCCTTGAACTATGTTCATGACGTCATGGAGGTTCTATGACATTTTTGTTTCTAGATTCCCTAAATCACCTATATTCATTAAAATATACCTTACAAAAGTTTATAGATCTTAATACACTTATGTTAGGATCTAGAACACGCCTTGGATTTTCAAAGTGTTACATTGTGGGATTCCCACAACCCTCACTTTCATTTCTGCTATTTTTATAAGTCGGTCTCTATCCTTCCTTTCTACAGAAGTCTCGGGTTCCCTTGAGACACGAAGAACAAGATGGCTGAGTATTATTCTCCATCTCCATTAATTAACAAATCTCTTCAGCTTAGATAGAGGCTCTACCAAATCCTGGTCGTCTTCTTGTGCAAAAGCCTAATACCACATGTGCAGTGAGAAGCAATGATCAAGTTGTCAACACTTGTAGATATAATTTAGACACTTCAAAAATAAGATATATGCCTTTCTAAAATTCCACGACACCAGCGCCAAAAACTTTTTGCATCAAAAAACCCATGGAAGTGAACGTCGTCACTCAAATAGTACAACGACTCTTTCGAGCTGAATTATCGAACCCCAAGGACTTCAAATCAGCACAAAACAATTCATTTACGTCTAAAATAAATTTATTTAAGTTGCAAATACTTTTAGAAATTAATTTATCAGTATTACTACTAATTAGAACTATCAAAAATTAATTACATTTATCAAACAATTTCAAACAAAGACAATCTCACAATTAAGGAAAGGTATCACAGGGTTGTAGCATAGATCAATTTTTGGTATAATATTGATTTATCCTAGTACTCAAATGGTTAACCTCATTATGAATTAGCAAGGTGTATTTTATGATCACAATCTTCTGACCTCTAATCACCTACCACAATTGACACATAATTACATTGTTGAGCAGGGTTATGCATGAACTAATGATAGCGTATTTAGCATTCATATTGCATAACAACCAAGTGTCGTACATAAGTATAAGACTATCCTATATATAAATCATTCTACATTTTACCCTACAATTAACACACTTCTAAGATTCTTTGGTTTATCCGTCTATTCATCTTCCAAGTTCAAAAGCGGTCAACAAGTTTATTCTAATGTTGATCAAGCATTAACATAGTAAAACAAGAATGCAAGAAAAAATAATTAAAAAACCTTTCTAATACTAGAAATTAATAGCATTAAAAAATCAACCGTAACTACCACCCTAAAATAGGGGACTTTAGCTTCAAAAATCACAAAAATCAAGAAACAATGTTTATCATTAATACAAGAAATTACCAAGATGAAAAAGTAGAAGGAAAACCCTAGAAAATATAGCAAAATTGCCTAAAATATGGTGCTCTGTCTTTTTGGAACTTCATTCCCCCCAAAAATAGCACACGAAAACTATTAATCGTCTATAATAAAAAACTCGTGGCCAATTTCTTATGTCCAGGTCCGTGACGCAGACCTATTCCCTTTCCTAAAGTATCACCTAGATGAAAACTCTCCGCGACGCGGTCCCATCACGTACTCCACTGTTAAATGCAGTGCCTCTTCGTCATACACGTATTAGCTCCGTGAGAGGAAGAGTTCTCTCATAGTGTATTTTGAAGCTTCTTGGCCTCTTTTTCTTCGCAACTTCATCTTATATTTCCAATCTCGTTCTAGGTGCCCTAATTCGGCTTAGTTTTCTTTTCTTTTCACCTTGAATCATCTAATCATATTAGTTAGAAGAAGCGACATCAAAGGACTATCAAAGCTAAATTTTTTCACCGAAAATGCTCTCAATCATAGCTATCTATATGGGATAAATTTGTAATTAGGCGCATATATACGCTTAAGATCAAGAGGGTGGGCGTACATCTCGCTTTTAGCTTGTAGGAACAATTAATTTGAATAAAAGTGTATGCTTTCGAATCTCAACATAAGCTTACTCAGAAGTTTCTCATAAGACCCTCTCTAATCTCATTCCTTTCTAGAGATTTGCTGAGAGTAACTCATCGATAAGGATCTGGGCTTTCTTTTTCAACTATTTTGAGTATGACAGAAAGTCAAATGGATTTGAGAAACACACGAGTTTGAATAAGTTTCTTATGACATAATTCTATTGCAGGATATAGAGTATGAAATACTGGAAACTTTTCTTCAATGTGTGTAGTATATCATTTATACAAGTGGTTCCTCACAACTATAAGTAAGATCATACTGACACGACTTCAGATCCAGCCTAGGGTACGTTAACTCTGTGCTCAGATACAAACTTTGTCACGTTCTGAGCCTACATTCTAGATGTGGCTAATACTTGATAACCATTTTTGATCCCCAAGAAAACCTTTGGCTTGGATAACTACTTAGAAAAAAACTCACTCAAGTAATAAAAGACTTAATATAGAATTTTTAAAATAATTTAAACACAAATTAAATATTCAAATTCTATATATTCAAAATAAGCAATAACATAAGTATAATAGTTTGGAAAAAAGTCTCAAGGAAAAATAATTATTGAAAGACTCCTCAACTCTATCTATCTATGAAGTCGCTAATGTTTAAGATAGGTTTCGGGACAAGACCCATGACTCCTTAAACAAACTAAATTAAAAGTAAATTTGAAGTCCTCTAGAATATAATGAGATTCACGTAAAGCTAAATTCAATGTAGAATGATTTCAATGAAGCAGATATTGATGATCCTAATCACTTGTATCTGTATCATAAAAGACTACATGTCCTACATTTTAATTTTTGAGAATTTAATATAATTGGAGTGAAATAACGGTATGAAAGGAATGAAATAGATATTACATAAACTTAACTAATGTAATTAATTAAAGAAATAATACATGATATATTAATGTACACATTGATTCTATTAGGAGATTCTCTAGCCGACAACCATCACTATGATCTACGTGATGATAGAATGTCTTGTCCATGCTGGCAGAACTTTCCTAATGGGAAACAGGACACCTCATCTAAGTGGATCTACTAAGCTCTTCAGAAGGCAGCAAGGATGCATCTACAAAGGCACGGTCTTGTCCCAATGTTGGCAAGATATGGTGTAAAGGGGCTCTGAGTTGTTTGAACTTACCCTCATACTGGTGCTTAATACTACTTCGTATAATATTTACTATTTCTCAAATGTATTAAAACATTTCTCTTTCGCTAGTTTGAAATAACTTCTCAAGATAATCTTTTAAAAGATTTATTTACAACTTATTGCTCATGTGAAAAAAAATGTTTCTTTTTGTTCAAAGTAAAAATACTTCTTCTTGGTTGAGATAATACTATGAAAAACCCCTTTAAGAGGTAATTTTGTTTTAAAGTTCTTAGTAAGATTTCAATGAATACTCAAGAATAAGGTTCGTCCTGAAATATAAACATGAATCAATAAACTTAAGGATCTCAACAACAATATCAAAAATTCAATACTTAGATTTAAATAACTCATAACTCAACAGACCTACTCATCTTAAGAGTACTCATTTCATAGAGTTCATGCTGAAATATAGACATGAGACAACCAACTCAAGAATCTCAATGCTTAACATATAGGAATTAATGATTCGGAATAGAATTTTCAAAAGAATTAGGAACTCAAGATGTAAAAATCAACTAATCTCAAGAAAACTTAAATCTAAGGATATAATCCCATATTACCCTTTTAATGATTTTAATGTAGATGTAGGGAATGAAGATGAACTAGTTTAACACTATTTTAGCCTTACATACTGGAAGAATGAGTTTTTTGGCAAAATCGTTAAAACTCGAAGAATGCTTGAACCCTACTTTTTCTTCTATTAGGACCTTGCTATAATATCTTGAAGTGTTAATGAAAGTAAAAGAACTTCTTAACACTTTATAAGCCCTTAATTAGTCGTAAAACATCCTAGTTTAGGAATAAAATTATGTAGTTAAGTACCAAATATATAGGAGAAAGACCAAAATGGCCCAACTTTTGAAATTATAAAGATGCTTTGAAATTGAGGTTTCACAGACCGTTTAAGACTTCATGATTCGTAAAACTTTTCGATCCGTATAGACGGCCATGAAACTTCACTTGCCCGACAATGATTCTCTAAAACAGACATAGCTTTTTACTCCAAAATCAAAAAGATGAAATTTGGTCATGTTGGAAAGTGTAAAGACCTTTAATTTGATAGTTCATGGGACACATAATTTATTATGTGGTGAGAAATAAGATTGTTTAAAGTTGACCCAATACGTAAAAATTTATGGGTGACTTATGTGGACAATGAAACACACCGTACAAGCCACCACGGGTAGTCTAGGATCTCAAGGTGACCCCCTCCTTGGCAGCCTTTGACAGTTAGCCATATTGCCCTAAACGAGTTGTGGTCCCCTAAACTATAGCACCCCGTATCCAAAGCAGGCCGTAAATGAGCTTTTCAGAAATATTCCAGGTGTAATCAATGCTCATCATCTACGGAACGTAGTCTTATGTACGACCCGTGGGTCCGTAGTTCCCCATTATAGCCCCTTCAAAAACTGAGCTCAGAAAATCGACGAAGTCTCCACCCATTGACAGACTGATAGTCCATAAGTTAATCTACGGATCGTGGTCTGTGTCCATGGATAAAGACTCCTATTACCCAGCCTCTTATAATAAATATGGACGACCAACACAAAACGTTATTCAATCTACATTCTGTAGATATGACCATGGTGCAGGTTAGCAATCAATTAGGGGGAAAATGCTATTGGGTCAACTCAAATGGTCAGAATGAATATGACTTATGATATGATAGATAATTGAATTATCTTTACAAAGTCACCAAGTTTGATAAAATCCAACCTCCAAGTAAAATGTTATGCCTATTTTAGTGAAGGCTTGTCGAGCAAACTCAAATAACGGACCCAAATGACGGACCTTCGATTGAACGCCAGTCCGTTAGTCCAGGTAATCAATTCCTCCGATTGAAATTTTTTTTAGGGTCTTTTGATCATTTCCTAGTTTATTTAACCCTTGTGATATATCGTTTAAACCTTAAATCATGATATTTTAGTCAGTTCAAGCCTAGAAAAACAAGTAAAACATAACTAGACAAAATCATTAATCAAAACATAGAATATTGAAGAGAAGAGAAAAAGGTAAACAACCCTAGTTCAAGAACGCAACAAGGTTCCATAAGTTCCAGCCCTGTAGTCTTAAGATTTTTCCGTGGAATTAATCACCATGTATATGGAATTTTACTAGAGTGTTTCTTTCACCCATTGGTTCCCTAGATAACAGTAGGATTCTTGATTCCTTTATAATGATTAGACCTAGGGTTTCTAGTATATGAAGAGTCTTCACAAAGAAGATTTTGTATCACTAAATAAACAATTAGTCCTATTTACTTTTTTATATAATATGATACTTTGGTTTAAAAAGTGGTGGCTGCATTCAAGATTGTTTTGACTTTCCTAGAGGTTTTCTGGTAATACTAAATCATCTTTTTTAAGACGCTTCATAAACTAGTGTTGCATTTTTTAGGGAGGATATGAATTTAGTTGTACAATGGGTATTGGATGGAGAAATGATTTCCAATCCTTTACAAACTTTATAAGTCAAAACTTCATTTCTATAAATAAGAAATATTTCATTTTCTAAAAAGGTCTTCTTTTTGTTTTTTCAATTGAATAAATCTCATTTACATGGTGTTCAATAAATAAGGATTCGGGCAACCCCATAGGAGTAACACAACGTTCTTGTCTCAAAAATGTCTCACACAATCCTTTGATGTATCATCATTACATAAGATGGAAGAATAATAAGGAAAAATCAAGACTATTACAATAAAAGTACAACTTTCTTCAAATACGATAAATACGAAGATATACTTGTCTCATTTTCAACTATAATAATTTTTTGAAAATGTTCTCAATAAGATTTCAATGAATAATCAAGAATATGGTTCGTGCTACAATATAAACATGAACGAATCAACTCAAGGATTTCAATAACAATATCGAAAATTCAATAATTAGATTTTAAGAACTCATAACTCAACGAAACTAGTACTCATTTCATCGAGTTCATGCTTAAATATAGACATGAGCCGACCAACTCAAGAATCTCAATGCATAACATTTAGAAATTGTATGATTCGTAATGTAATTTCAAAAAGAATTAAGAACTCAACAAGTCAAAATCAACTAAACACAAGAAAACTCAAATCTAAGGATAGAATCCCATATTACCCTCTTACAGATTTGAAAGTAGATGTAAAAAATGAAGACGAACTAGTTTAACTCTATGTTAGCTATACATAGTTAGAATAATGAGTTTTTTGGCAAAATCCATGAAACTCGAAGAATGCCTGAACCCTACTTTTTTTCTCTTGAGACCTTGTTCTAAAATCTTGGAGTGTTAATCAAAGTAAATGAATTTATTAACACTTTATAAGCCCTTAATTAGGTGTAAAACATTTTGGTTTAGGCATAAAATGAAGTAGTTAAGTACCAAATACATAGGAGAAACCAAAATGACCCAACTTTTAAAATTATCAAGGTGCTTTGAAAATGAGGTTTCACAGACAGTTTAACACTTCATGATTCGTAAAACATCACAGTCCGTATAGACGGCCATGAAACATCACTTGCCCAACAATGCTTCTCTAAAACAAACATAACTTCTTACTTCAAACACAAAAACAGGAAAATTTGGTGGCGTTTGAAAGACTAAAGACCTTTAATTTGACAGGTCATGGCCCACATAATTCATTATGTACTGAACAATATGAATTTTTTAAGTTGACCCAAAACATAAAAAATGATGGTTGACTTGTATGGAACCCCACAAAGAACATACAATCAACCAAGGTCGGTCTAGGGTCTCATATGGGTAACGACATCCTTGGTAGACTTTGACAGTTTGCCACATTGCCCAAAACGAGTGGTGGTCCCCTAAACAGTAACACCCCGTATAAAAAACAAGCTAGAAATCCGCTTTTCAGAAAACTTGCAGGTGCAATCAACACTCACCATCTATGGTCCATAGTCTGATGTACGACCCGTACTATGGGTCCTTGGTTCACCACTATAGACCCTCCCAATCTCATCTCAGGAAATTAACGAAGTCTCAATCCATAGACAATCGACAGTCCGTAAATCAGACTACAGTTCGTGGTCTGTGCACATGGATCAAGACTCTTATTACCCAGCCTCTGACATAAAGTGCGGATAATCAGCACGGACCGTTGTTCAATCTAGTTTCCGTAGGTATTAAGGTAGGTGAAGGTGAGCAATGAGTTAGAGGAAAATTCTATTTGGTCAACTTTAAATGGTCAAAATGAATTAGGTGTCCTAAGACCTATGATTTGATAGATAATTGAATTATGTTTTAAAGGCAACCAAGTTGGCTTAAATTCGACCTTCGAGTACAATTTTATGCCCGTTTTAGTAAAGGCCTATCAATCAGATTCAAACGACGGACCGTCAATTGAATAGTTGCCCGTAAGTCTAGGTCATCGATTGCTCTGATAGAAATTATTTCAGAGGGTTTTTAGTCTTTTATTAGTTCATTTACACCTAAGATACGTTGTTTAAACCATAAATCAAACGATTTTAGTCAGTTTAACTTTAGAAACATAACTAAGTCAAAATCATTAATCAAAACATAGAAAATTAGAAGCAAAAGAAGATAAAAAGGTCAACAATCCTTGTTTAAGAATGCAACAAGATTCCATAAGTTCCAGCCACGTAATTTAAAGATTGTTTCAAGGAATTCATCATCATGTAAGTGGGATTTCAATAGTGGGTTTTTATCAGCCATTGGTTCCCTAGATATCAGTCAAATTCTTGATTCCCTTATCATAATTAGACCTAAGTTTTCTAGTTTATGAAGCGTCTTAAGAAATACGAGTTTGTATCACTAGAAAATCTCTAGCAAAATGATGAGAATCAGCACTACAAAGAATAATTTGTGAATTAATACTAACAAAAAAAGGGAGTTTTATATAGAAATAGGAGGGAGAAAATGAGGGTTGTCAAACTGTAGATGGGCTTGACACTACTCTTAGTAAGAATCATACCAACATAGAGTTTATTAGAAAGTCGAAAACATTCATCATTACTGATTTTTGTTCTCCCAGTGCTTTCATTCTTGATGAATTCATCTTTTTGGTTTAAAACATGTTTAGAATATGAATCACCTTAAGAAATAATAGTGAAAAGAGAAGATAAAATCTTTAATCAACAATAGGGTTGAGTGAAACAAAAGTAGAAGCATATAAATTTGTTAAGAATGATTGTGATGTACCTCCATTGTCGATTGATAAGATAAATGGAGCTCATGTTCTGGTTTGATTAAGTTGAACTAAATTACAGATGTACTAATCTCGCTGCAGCAGCACTTTTTTTTAACTAGTGATCTCCATCTTAATAAATCCCGCCTCGTATGCTATAGCGGTACCCATCCCATTGTTGCGGTGTCGTTGCAGCAATAATCCAGGTTCACCGGCATAAAGGGAGGAAGTGAGCTCCTAAAGGATTATCTATTACCCCTTTCCCAACATACTCTTGACCCGCGAATCATCAAAAATATCCTTAACACTACAATCGAATCCCATAGATCTATTTATCCAAATTTAATTCAGTAAAGTCGTAGGGGTTCCTTAAAGAATTATCTAACCGATTATGCAATCAAATTCCTATTTACTCCATCCTATTTCTATCAGATTTTGGTACACCTAGATGACTTTGATTTCCTCCAAATCTTGACAAGGCTGAGAAAATCATAATACTACGAAAAAATTGTTTTGTACATGATTTTCCACATTGATATTTTTATAATACAAAACCCAGTCGATACAATAGATACCAATTTACCTATCTCTCATCCCCGAGTTATCAACTTAGGAGGGTAGTCTAAAAGGGAATAAGGTAGTACAAGATTCTACCAGATTCGACGAACAGTCGGGGATTTTTGTCTCGTATATCGTTCTCGGTCTACCAAGTAGATTCCTAGTTGTACGCTATTTCCATTTAACCTTCATGGACATAATCTCCTTGTTCCTCAACATTCGAACATCCTGATAAAGAATAGCACTCGATTTCTCCTCATATTGGAGATCTTTGCCTATCACTATGGAGTCTCACTTAATGATATTGTCACATCCGGGTTTACCCCCTAGACGTAACCGGCCTTATCGTGCTTTTTAAGGACTAAGACTAGCCTCTTAGTCTCATGTCATTACATTGATAGATTGAAAATGCAGAAAAAATTAAAACTTTTCATTACATCTACTGGGAGGTTTACATAGACCTCTACATACACATAATATAGTCGTATCTAGTATATATAGACCCTTGTATAGGAAGGTTACATAGCCTTCTACTTTTATTGCACATACATATATAAGATAGAAAGATAGTCTCAAAGATTGTCTCATCTCACACCATCTAAACAATCATATAATTTTGGAGAATAGCCCTACATCAACGAAAGAATGCACATACAGGCTTATACAAGTCGTATACAATGAAAGTGGCATGAACATATAGAAAAACAAAAGAACTTCTTAGGAAAGATATTGGCATCGCCCTCAGAAATAGAGTACCTACCCACTTGGATGATAGAGAATATCCAACCCTTCTTCAAGTCATACCGAATGAACCTTCAACGATCTGAACATAAATTTTTTTGTAAAAGGGAAGAAAATGGGGTTAGTACTCCACATGTACTAAGTATGAGATGATATGCACATATAAAAGCAAAACATTCTAAAAGGGATATTTAGTCAAAACATGCGATTTTACCCTTTTAAAAGCCTTATGCATAATCAAGCAAGTCATACCAACCAACTAAACATGCTTACTAACTCAAACTCATAATTTGCATTCCAACATTCTTGGAAACTATGATTTACTAGAACCCTATCATCACGGAATGACATCACAAGAATGAATAAGAGTCAATAATATCATAATAAGCAAGAAAAATACTCATGAATCCTTATACAGTCAACAAGTGGAATTACCAAGTAAATCCCCATAACCTTACTCAATCAAGTAGCCTCAACAAGAAACCATAACCAATGTCCAACTTCATATAATATAACATTTAGATATACATTTTATCTAATGTTAACAATAAAACCCAATGCATGATTATAAGTAACTAACCAACATATAATGTCAACATTGTGCAAGTTCATCATGTACATATCATATATCGTCATAACATAAACTTATAAAGAACATCCTCATAAGACTCTGTTCAAGGCTAACTAGTTCAATGCTTAGGTAGAGTCTCATACCCCTACATAGACTAAGCTAGATCCCTTCGGTTATCCAAGGTAGTGTTCATGTCTTTTAATTCATTTTACCTTTTGGGAAAATCTTGCCCTAACCAAAATAGACCACATGAGTTAGTGTGGAATCCTGTGCCAGAAAACCCTACACTGAAACATGGCGGACTACTTGCCAAGGTAGTACCAAAACATGAAACATAGCAACTATTTAGATCACTAGCTAGTATTCCTATGGGGGAAACATAGTTCAAAAAATAGGAGATATAATTGGGACCCTCTTTATGCTCCATGCATTATACTCTCCAATCTAAAGAGTAATATAGTATTCCTACCTTCCCTATGTTGGAAGGGACACTCCTCAATCTAGTAAACTCGTGCTAAGCTAGTGTCCCTTTTTTAAATGTTTTTAAGCCTTTAATTATCAATCATAGCTTACTTTAGGTCATAGGGTATACCACTTGTGTAATCATCGTCATAAATAGCTCAATAAGAATTGTGTGAGTTTAAGTCAGTTAATCAGAATTCATGTAAGTGAGGTTAACACGTTACATATCATTTCATAATAAGGCACATACGTATATATTACAACCCTTATAACCTTTACATCTTAACAACTTCACAATCATAATCAAGACATTTCAATTCAACATTATTACCACCAAATCAATGCTAATACAAGTCATACTCCAATATAACATCATGACTTAACCACAATTAATCACAATTGGAAGTACAGAGAGAGATTTAAAAACTTACCAAGTATTCTTTATAGTTTATCATCAAGTACTCATCATAAACCCTGAATTCAATCAAATTTAGATGTTTAACATCATAATTCAACATTCCAGCAAGATCAAGACTAGAAATAAAACTATCGCACATTCACACTAATCATACTTAAAATAAGTGTCTAGTTCAACTCACCTTCTACCTAGATCATCTTCTCAAGACAAGATGAAGAATTACAATTCACTCTAATTGTTTAATGAAATTTTAAATACAAAATTTAATATGAATATAAACGCATAGAAATACAATTAATCATCAGCAACTCAATCACTCAGCATTCTCAGTTTGACTCTAACCATGACAATTATCATAATTAAGTTTCCATTGCATTTAATATATTCTTATAATCCTAAATAAATCATAATCAACTCAATTCACAATATCAATTTCGTAATTGGATGAATCCCACATATATACTCAACTTTTGAAATCCATTTTAAAGGAACCCTTTGAGGAAAGAGTCTCAAAGGTGAATTAGATCCCATACCTTAATGTTTGATGAAGAATTTATGGTGAATTCATCCCTTTCAAGCCTTAAAAATGTCCCCCTATCTTGTCTTCAATGGTGGTTTCTAATAGAGAGAGAAAGAATAGATATGGAAGAGAGTTTATTTGTGAGTTGTGTTTTGATTAATGAGGGTTGAGGGTATTTATATAGGGGATTAATCAACTTAATTAGACTCCATTAAAACCCTTATTAATCACCTAATCCCCTAACTAATTAAATGAATTTAACTTATGTTGTGCAGGAAACTCGACCCTCGTAGACGAGACCCCAAACGATGGGTCGTGTGTGAGTCGACGGGTTGTCCCCCCTCTGTCCTGCACATTGTTAGGTAAGTTTAGAGACTTTTGTAGGAGAGGTCTTCCTCAAATTAACTAAGTGTGTGACGACGGTGGAATGGATGCCTTATCGATCCACACACGGGTCATCCCTTATCCCGTCGAAGCACACTGCCAGGCAATGTTGCATCAAACTGCAGGGGTCCTCCTCAAAGGCCCTTCGTTGGTCGTTGGAGAGTTATACCGAGACGTTTCGACCATGAAACAACTTAAAGACCTATTAGATATCCTTTCACTACTTTTCAAAAATTTCCTACTCCTAAAAGTTAGTCAAATAGGCTAAGGCACTCTACAACCCCTTTGAACCAACTTTCGGACATCATAGACGTTCTTGGATGTTTTGGTTCTTAAACTTCCTAAATAACCTATATTCATTCAATTTGGTCCTAAAAAAGTGTTTGTACCTAATTATACCTATGTTAGGCTCTAAGATTTGTCTTGGATTTTCAAAGTGTTACAAATATAGTCATCGTCACCATGTTATCTCTTAAACATAGATATGTGAAATATGAGATGTACACCTGACAAGTAAAACTCTTCATCCAATACACATAGTCCCACTAAATTCATATCAACCCCAAAAAATGCAACACTTGTTTTTGAAGCATCATAACAAAGATGATTTAATATCACCACAAAACATCTAATCAAGGAAGAGAATCACCACTACAAAGAATATTTTTTAATAAATGCTAAGAAAAATAGGGAGTTTTATATATAAATAGGAGGGAGAAAAGGTGAGGTACTAAACTATTGATGGGCTTGACACTACTGTTAGTGAAAATCTTTAACACTACGAAAATCAAAGACGTGTACTAGATCCTAACATAATTATCAATAGGGTTTATACATTATTATAAGGTTTATTTTGGTATATATAATACATTTAAGAAGTTCAAAAATCAAAATGTCAAAGAACGTCCATTATGTCCGGAAGCTAGTCCAATTTATTTAGTGAAACGTCCATATGTTTCGGGGAGGTTTACAGGTGTTGTATAAGGTCCAAAACTTGAAAATGACTTTAAATAGCTAAAAACTATAACATATATTGAAAATTCCAGTTCCGATCCCCAAAAAGTCTTTTTAGGGGTCCACTAAAGGACCCCAAACTTGGCTTGGCAAGCTGTTTGGGCAGCAGGGAAAATACGGATTGATGAAACAAGTTCGTGTCACGGACTTGCGTGGATTTTGGTCAAATATCAATTTGTTTTCACGGTCAGGTGCTGGACTTCGCTATCTTGAAAATTATATTGGAAAATCATGCGGAACCTCCGCATTGCCCGACTTTGTTTCACCTCGAAAAAAAATCTGAAATTTTTGATTTGAAGTTTGACGTCTTGCCAAGCAACTAATAGGGGTCTTTGTGGTATTTCATATGGGGTCTATAAATTGATTTCCAATCTTTTTCCCCTCACATTTACCTCACGTCAATCAAATTCTCAGCAAAACGACCAGAAGCTCTCACCTCTCTGTACTTCTCCTCCTCTAATTCATCCTCTATTGGAGAAAGAAGAAAGCTTGATGAAGAAGACCAATTTCTCTAGTATTTAACTTAAATTTAGTGGATTAATATTCATTAAAGTATAGGTTATTCACTCTTGTAATTCCTTCCCCCAAGAGGTTCACTCAAAGATGATTTCTAAAACACCCAATTCCAAGGGGTTTTCCAATTCTAATGGGTTTTCTTTTAAACTTCAAATCGATGATTGATCTTGATTAATTGTGATTATTTATGAATAATTAGGTACATATTGATGTTTAATTAATGTTAATTTATTGAATTTCAAGTTGATCATGATCCTTTACTCAATTCCCTAAATCTTGGGTCTTGATTGTAGATTGATGAAAATTGAAGTATGAAGTGATCAATTATCACGACCCAAAACGGTCCGCGACTGGGCATCCCCCCCCACACTTCCCTCCTATGTGAGGAGCGAACCAAACCACTCTAAACCTGACATTTCAATATATATATCACCAGAAAGTACTGGCGGAAGACTTAACTCATTAATCAAAAAACCAATTCAATAACTTTAAAATTCCAAACATCTATTATTTCCTTCCCCAAAATCTGGAAGTCAAGCACCACCCGACCATCTATGATCAATTACTAAACTAAGAGTATTCTAATAAGGCTAGAAATAACAAAAGCTAGTCAATGCCCCGGAACTTCAAGGGCATCAAGACATGAGGCAGAAATCCATCCAGCTAGAATCGTTAGCTCACCTGAATCCAGTTAAATGAAACTGGCTATAGTTTGCAGGTTGAGTTAAGACGACGGTATGTTTTTCGGCATCCCCATATAATAAAGAAAGAAACATAACAAGTGGGGTCAGTACAGACACCGAGTAATGTGAGTAGGTATCATCGTCCAACTCAAATAGAAAACAGTATTATCAGATAATATCACAGAAATCAACTATAATACTCAACATTAGCAACAACAAGTTCTATATCATTGATAAGTAACCGCCAAGTTCACACATGAGGACTCAAGCCTTCATCCATACTCATTTGTGATTAGGTCATTCGATTGAGTATCTTAACATCTTTCAGAATTCATTATCTTCTTTATTCCGCTTGTGTTCGTGTACGTGACACTCACTCCGCTCCCCTTATTACTATGTGTCGGTAACTGACCCCGATCCCCTAATTTACGTGTCGATTCGTGACAGAGAACCCGATCCCCTAAATTCTATCTACGTGTCGGTCTTACAACCCGATCCCCTAATTCCTACGTGTCGGTTGCGTGACACAATCCTCGATCCCCTATATCTACGTGTCCGGTTCGTGACCCCCGGTCCCCCGTAACTACTAACGTGTCGGTTCCGTGACACACCCGATCCCTTAATTCTACGTGTCGGTTCGTGACACCGCGATCCCTAATTTTACTGTCGGTTCGTGACCCGATCCCTAATTCTACTTGTCGGTTCGTGCCACCGCCGGTCCCCCTAATACTAACGTGTCTGGTTCTGTGACACCACGCTCCACTAATCTCAATTCTATTAATTCATCATCTTTTTCAATCTTTCTTTGATATCCAAGGCATCATCAAAGCCCCATTACTTTTCATTTTCATCAAGCCTTCTTTCTATAACCAAGGCAATCATCAATTACAAGGGGTTTTTCAAGATTTGGGATCATTAACGTCATCATGCTTTATTTTTATACATTGTATAAAATCACATTCAATACAAGCATACACTTAGGCTATAGAACGACTTTACAATACAACCCAACACATATCATTCGCTATTAAGAGTTTACACGATATTATAAAACCAGAACCACCCGTCCAACGAAGAATTGCATCAACAGCTATACTCCTACAAGCGCGTTCTTTCTCTCTCTTGATCGATCGTTTCGTCCCTCTCTCTGTCGTTCTATTTTTTCTTATTCATACCCTCTTTCTTTTGGGACCACAATTATCATATATAATTATAAAAGATGGCAATAAAATTATCCCTAATTAACTCAAGTTACCTCTTTTACCCCCTGGTAATTGACTTATTAAACATTAACCTCTACTTTATAATTAAATCGTCAGTGGAGAATAGTCCAAAACGCCCCTTATTAATTCACAGAGTAATCCCGACCCATAGCCTGGGATTACGCATGCCTGTGGACGGGACTTCGTGCCTGCGAACGGTCCGCCTGCTGCTTCTATCACAAAGTTCAGAACTCACTTCAACTTCCTTGAAGAGTCTGTTGACGGGTCCGTCGTGCCCACGACGGTCCGTCCTGCCCAGACGTCCGTCCTGCCATTCCGTCGTGCGTTTCGTAGAGTCGCTCTCAGTACCGCAAATTTCTTAATTTTCTACGTGTTTTGAACGAGCCCCCACGCCGCGTCCTGTCGTGCCCATGACTGGTCGTCTGGGGTCCGTCGACTCGGCCCAGTTTTCCAGAAAGAAAAGTCTGCTGCCAAAACCGACCTAAACAGGTCGTTACATCAATAGACTTCTTTTATTTATTCAAATGCATTTATGGATTTCCTAGGGTAATATATTTTTGGTATTAGATCTATTTCTTGAAAAATTCATGATGAACCCTATTCCGCAAAACCAGAGGTTATGAATTGATGTTAATAGAATAGCGATGATGAAATTGACCTAGTTCTTGTGTTAATTACTATTGATCGATGTTACTTCAATTATTGTTGGATGTATGTTTTTTGGTTGATGGTAAGACCATGAGGATTACTATTGAAGGAGATTGAGTAAGTCCTTACAAATCCTAACATTTACTTCAATTATGGTGGCTTGTGATTGATGATATAGTTCAATTGAACCATGACTAGTGATTATCCTAAGTTGGTTTTGGTATGATGATTAATTGAAATATCTTTACTATATGACTGTGCGATTATGTTTAAGATGAACCCATATAAGGTTGGGTATGAAGTACCTATGTGCCTTATTATGACATAATGACGATGTTATGAAAATCTCACATATGAGGGTTGCCATGAAAGGATATTCTCATGTGATTTATAATGAGCTAATGACAATGACTATACAAGGGATTAGAACCTATGACCTACATTAATATATGATGATTAATAAAGACATCAAAGACATTTCAATAGGGACACTATCTTATCACCGAGTTAACTAGAGTGAGGAGTATCACTTTCCACATTGGGAAAGTAGGATCACTAATGTACTCTTGAGATTGGATACTATAACGCTTGTAGCATAAAGAGTGTCCCAACTATATCTCCTAGTTCTTGAAATATGTTTCCCTATAGGAATACTAGATAGTGGATCCTCGTAGGTGTTATGTTCATGTTTTGGTACTTCATTAGCAAGGGATTCGTCTTGCATCAAAGTAGGGTTCCATGACACTGGATTCCACATTATATCATATGGTCTATGTCAGTTAAGACAAGATGTTCCCAAAGGTAAAATGAACTAAAGGAATTAACTCTAACTAGGATAACCAAAGAAGTCTAGCTTAGTCTAGGTAGGGGTATGGGACTCTACCTAAACATTGCACTAGTTAGCCTTGAGAGAAATCTTAGGAGGATGTTATTATACATCTATATGCTTATAAATGTGAATACGATGTATATGATGATCTTACATTTTGTGGGTATCTTATGATGTTGAACTCAATTATGAACATGTGTTGGTCTCTATGGCTATAGTATGAAGATATGTACTCTCAATGATATACTATGTGAACTTGGACATTGGTTATGAGTCTTGTTGAGTCATTTGATTGAATAAGGTTATGGGGCTTTGCTTAGTTATTGCACTTGTTGACTTAATTAGGGTTCATGGGTAATTGTCTTGCTTTGGTTTGTTGTAATGAATTCTGAATAATGCTTGTGGCTATTATACCTTGATGATAGATTTTCCTTTATTATGCGTTCAATTATGTGATATGCATGTTGAATTGACTAGACTTAGCATTGTTGGTCTTGTGATGTACATGATTTTGGTTTAATAAATATGTCTTATTGGTTGGTATGGTGTTTTGAATGTGCATAAGGATTTCTAAATAAAAAATAACATGTAATAACGAAATGTCCCTTTTTATCATGATTTGATATTGTATGTGCATATGGTTTCATACTTAGTACATGTGATGTTTTAAACCATTTCTCCATTTTCCACAATATTTTAGTTTCCGGTCATTGAAGGGAAATGAGACGACTTCTAACAAGGACTTGAAATTCTCATTCATCCAAGTTTTGTAGGTCCTGACTTTCTAAAGGGAATTCAAATATCAAGCTTGTGAATATGTTCTAGTTTTAAGACATTTATATTCATTCCTTTTCATTTGAGTACCAAACATTGTATAGACTATATGTGGCTTTATTACATTGATGTACACTAGGACAAAATTGTTATACTCTTGTTAGATATTTATGAGATGAGACAGCCATTCGACACTATCTTATATCTTATATATCTATGTGCAATAAAACTAGAAGACTGTGTAATTCTTCCTATGCGAAGGGATTATGCGTATGAAGAGGTCTATGTAAACCTCAACGAATAAGTAATGAAAAGTTTTAGATTTTCAGCAGTTTTGATCTATCAATGTAATGATGTAAGCTTAGAGGATAGTCTTAGTCGTCAAGGACGACGATGATGCCGGTTACACCTAGGGGGGTCTCCCCTGATATGACAAACTTTGTATTAGAGCATGAGGTTAAATATCTTTAAGTCGATGTCTCTCTCAACCACGTCTATGTAGGTTAGTCATAATTGTGGAGCACGCCACGCTTATGAATAGGAAACTATGTGATGTTTAGGAAAACTCACATTTTCTTGAAAATCCAATATCGTACCTCTAGAGTATTGTACTCTATGTATTCTTAGAATCTAATCCTTTTATTGTGATTATAGGAAATGAATACTCGAAGGAACGTGGCACGCAGACTTGACAAGAGATTGCCAATGCGGGAGCTCCTTCTTCAGAAAATTAAGTCCCTCCTTTTGAAGAAGATGTTAATCATGGCCAAGCCCTGTCAATCCTCCTCTTTTGACGGATGGTGACATAAGGGCTACTTTTTCCAAATCGACCATGCCATTTTACTCAAGGAGAAGCCATCACGACTAAAGCTGAAGACACGACGGCCGAAGCTAATTGAGAGGTTGTACACCGATCAAACCAACATGTTGGTACCATAGCCTCCCATTTGAGGGATTCACTTGTATGAATCCCCATACTTTCTATGGGTCCAAGGTTAAAGAATACCCCCAAAAGTTCATTTATGAAATCTACAGATCCTTTATGCTATGGGATTGACTACTAGTGAGAAGGTCTAGTTAGACACTTACCAACTCAAAGATGTGGCTCAAACGTGGTATGTCCAATGGAGATACAATAGGCCTTTGAGGGATGGTCCAGTGACATAGGAGATTTTCAAGATTTCCTTTCATGATCGGTTCTTTCCGAGGGAAAGAGAGAAGCTAGGGTGGAAGAATTCATAAATCTTCGTCAAGGAGGTATGAATGTTCTTGACTTATCTTTGAAACTTACTAAGTTGTCAAAGTATGCTCTTTCTTTGTTTTCTGACCCAAGGGATGAGATGAGTCGTTTTGTGATGGGAGTGTCCGATGACTTGAAAGAAGAATATCATTTGGTTATACTACATGATAATATGAACATTTCTCTTCTCATTGTTCATGATCATAAAGTGGAAGAGACTAGGGTGAAGAGGAGGAGTAAGGAAACAAATAGGGCCAAGTCATTTTATGGTGGTTCATAGAAGGGTAGGCTTGATATCCATTACAATTCTAGGTTCAAAAAGAGGTTTTCTCATCAAGTTCCTTCCGAGTTCCCTAAGGCTCGTGATGGTAAGGTGTCTAACCCTAATCCTCAAAATGGAAGAGTTACTAGCTCAGCAAATAAGAAACGGCACTTGTGGAATCGTGTGGGCTAGTAAGTACTTAGGGAGTATTGCCGTAAGGTACAATAATTTTTTTGGTTGGGGGTAAAAGTGGGAACAAATTTGAGATTGCCTCAAATGTACAAGGGTAATAAAAGGTAGAGTGGGCTAAGTCAACGGGTTCTAATGATGCTCCAATGAGGATCAGCTTCAATGATCACGCGGTCTCAACGGGGTTAGGCAAGACAGCTTCCATTGATGTGGTGGACCGTATGTTCAAGTCTTATCTTATTGATGTAGTATGCTTTAACATTTATCGCCGGTGCTGTATACTTTTTAAAATTTATTAGGCTCGCTTTTAGTAGCTAAAAAGTTTGACATTTTTCGACTTTATAGGCTCAAATCGATCCTTTTATGGTGTCTACCCCACGGGTGCGACAGTCTGCGGGGGTTGTAGTGCACAGGCGGTCACACAAGGGTGGGGTGTGACCCACACACACAATATCATGTGGCACACCATAGGATGTGTGAGCTTATGTTAAAATCTGGAAGAAATTTATATGGGCTTGCATTTGAGGTAATTTTTAGTATAGTATTTGTTTCAATGTTGCTTTTCCACACAGTGATGATTGTTAGAACATAGAGTGGTGAAGTTAATTTCCATAGAGCCCATTTTAGAGTGAAGGGGGTGGAAATTCAATAATTCCATACGACAGATTCTATTCAACTATTCTTTTTTTACTATAAGTCATGAAAATGATCTCTTCTAAGGGTGTTTTATACCATATACTAAGTCTGTGCAGAGATTTATAGGTCCGCCGTTTTCTCCCGATTTTACGCTCTCCAGATCCTTACCCGTGTAGTTCTCAACTTCTTCTTTGGAAACTATTCTGGATGGGTCCCTTTCCCTGAATGATCACTTATATTCGGTTATTCCGGTCGCGCCACAATTTCGACAGTTGATCTTTGGTGTTACATATTTACTCTGTTTAAACGGCTCATTCCCTCTGGGATTGCAGGCAAAAATTCCTATTTCTATTCGCCTCTTTCATCAGTGGGGGCTCTCGGCTTGCCGCGCATCGGCAAACACGAGTTAAAGGCTCACTACTCCAAGATTTAGCGATTATTCTTAACGTCTCTCAATCTAGACCTCTAGCTTTTTCTCCATCGTGGGTTCTGTTGTCCTCATGTGTTTTGTGTGTTTTATGAAGTGAAATCACATGATTCCTTGCCCCTAGGATGGATTCTCCGATTACTTCACGAACAACCCTTGCCCCACAATTCAATAAGTCACATAATGAATATTAGTGTATTCTCTCCTTCTAGACATTGACGACTTGTTTTATCAACTACAAAGGGCAAGGCCACTATTCTAATATTATCTTAAGAACGCGAGGTATCACCAACTTAGAGGTATCTAAGTTGAGAGGTGAGGATATACATATAATTACATTTTTGATCAGATATGACTTCAAAATCGAGTTCTTTGTAATACCTTTTTGTCTCAGCAACACTTTGCCGTCGTGGTCTGTATTATTTATGTGATTCGTGAATAGGGTGTTCTTAATTTCTGTTATACTGCTAGTATGCCCCTTTCATTTTTTCTATCAATTGCTACATCTTAGTATAATCTATCCTTCGAAAGTATGTCGAAGGTGCAGCAAATGGACGGCCTTTGATGGGGGTGTTTCATTAAACCTGCTTCAAAGCGGAGTAACTCAATTATTTTCCTCTATAATTGCAAAATGTGAGTATTGTTTAAGGTGCGGGGTGGTGTCACTTATGTTGCGTCATCACATCCTCTAGTGAGGAAGTAGGTTGCTGTCCTTGCATATGAAACATTGTCGTGACGCGGCGCGTTCGAAAAAATGCGTTGTCCGCCCCGCGTCTCCATTTTCTGGTACTTCACCA
This sequence comes from Solanum habrochaites, assembly GCA_027704765.1. Lineage (NCBI taxonomy): Eukaryota > Viridiplantae > Streptophyta > Magnoliopsida > Solanales > Solanaceae > Solanum > Solanum habrochaites. The sequence goes on from JAKWJA010002496.1 coordinate 16,705,740, forward strand.
ACATTAGAATTTCTATGGGTGGCTCTAGTAATTACTAGCGAAGGTTTGTGGATAGTTTTGCATCCATTGCATCTCCCTTTATTACATTGACCTAAAAGAGAAAAATTTGAGTGGTCGGAGGCATGTGAGAGAAGCTTCTAAATCTTTAAATAAAGGCTTACTTCCGCTCTGGTGTTAATTATACCTGAGAGTACCAAGGGTTTCATTGTATATTGTGATGCATCCTAAGTGGGTTTAGGGTGTGTTCTTATGCAATATGGGAAAGTAATAATCTATGCTTCTACGCATCTTAATAGTGATGTAATAGAACTAGTCGCACTCATATCTCGAGTTGCGGGGGGCGTGGTATTTTCCTATTCCGTGAACATTTGAGGCATTACTTGTATGGTGTTCTATGTTTATGTGTCTACAGACACAAGTCTCCAATGATGTGTTTAGCCTCAAAAAGGATTTAAATCTCTGACAAAACGGTAGTTGCGATGTTAAAAGATTATGATATGAGTTTCTCTAATCACCCCCTCCCCCGCCACCTGCCCGTGGCAGGGGATCACATGAGGTTGCAGATGCTTTAAGTCTATGACCATGTAATACATCTTGTGTCGGCATGTAGGATGTAGGCAAGAAAGTATACTATGAATATGTTCATAGGTTGGCTAAATTTGGGTGTTTGATTGAAGTATGATCCAAGTGGTTTGTTTTATGTCCATATAACTCCGAATTGCATGTGTGATGGTTGAGGGTAGAATGGTCCGAAACAAACCTTAAAAATCATGATGGAGTTTGAAGGAACTCGGTTCATTGTAAGCTTAATGACTCATTCTCCTTAGGTTAGGATGGTGTCTTGTGAGGTTATCAAGAAAGATTGTGTATTCCTAATGTAGATGGTTTGAGGACTTGATTCTTAGAGGATCTCATGGGTTCCCGTTATATCATCTATCCACCTGGGTTAGAGGCAAGAGATGTATACGCATGACCCTTTAGGGAAGTGTTGTGTGAAAGTGTGAAAAAGTACATTGGCAACAGAATTTTTTGTAATATCCAAATAGCCAAAAAAGAAAAAAAAAAAAAAAAGCTAAGTGAAAGTAGAACAAGTCACCAAAGGACCGGTGTCGTACTTCAATCATCATATCCTACTTGGAAGAGGGAATAAAGTGACATTAATATGATGGTTTTTGTGGTTAGTTTGTCCTCGACAAAAGTCAATATGCTCATATGGGTGGTTGTCAGTATAGGTTGACTACATCTGGGCATTATTTTATTCCGCGTCAAGTCTAACCTATTCGGCAACGATTAGCAAGGATCTTCATAGCTAAGATTGTGGTCACAAAGGTATCCATGCATATGCACAGCAAATAGGGGTGGCTCATTCAGCCATCTAGGTTTTGTAGATCATTACAAGAAGGGTTGGGGTTGATATACCTGGTTTCTATCGGTATATATTAATACTTTTTCCTTAAGTTATAGTGACGTCCAAAGCCTTTTTGTGCTAATTTTTATACAATTTTTTCGTGGGGGGGGGGGGGCAGGAAATCTGTCCATAAGCCAAAGCGGAGATTGTTTGGAGAGAATGGCAGGTAATGAGCGGGGCCCTAACGGACTTATGACGGTCCGTCTATGCTGTGGGATCGGTTCCTCGTAGTTGGCAGTCGTAGAGAACGGCTGCTGAAGGAAGTTATGAAGGAAGGCTACTCAATGTAGTGTGATTACGAAGCTTGTTACGTCCGTCATGGCCTATGGACAGAAGTCCGTCCTGGGCGATGGTTCATCTTAAGATGCGAGAGAAGTGATCCAGTACCCAGATTCCTAAGAGTTGCAGGTCTTTTGAAACGAGACCCTCGTACTGATCGTTTTGTTGCCTTATGACTGTCCGTCACCTTGCCGTTGATGGGAATGAAGAAAGCAGCAAAGGAACATGCAGTCAAAGTATGGACAGCGGAGCCTACGGCGGTCCGTCATGACCAACGACGTGTCCCGGCTGTGGTCCTCGTCGACGCTCAGCCGTCGTGTGGCAGATTCAGCAATTAGACCATTCTTCTTTAATAGGTTTTCTGTGATTTTTATAATAGTTTTGAAAACTGCATTTTTGAGGTTAGACACCTGATAGTTAGTACTCAAAGTATTATTGAAACTCGTATTCGTAAACAATTGGATTGTGAGATTCTGGGCGATAATCATTAGACTTTTCGTGGTATTAATTGACTACTTTGAGAATTCTTGGCAAGTATTATTTTTGGTGATTAATCGAGCAATATCATTTGTAGGCTTTACTATTTCTCATTGAGAGTAAGTATCATGAATTCTTATTTAGATATACTTGAATATTGTGTTATGGTCGATGAGTACTAAACTCGCATAACTAGGGTGTGGAACCATAGGTCAGTAGATTCATAGATAAAGCGGCTAGCTAAAATAATAATTCTAGATAGTGTCTTGGCCATGTATTAATAATTCTTTTATCGCTTAGAAGTCATTCTATAACCAAGGCGGATGTCAACGTTAAGTAACTCCCGCACTTGAATGCTACTGGCCGACCAAGGAGGTAGATATATATGGTTTAAAAAGATTATTTAACATATATTAGTGTATCCATCTAATTAGGCTAGTATTGATTGGTACCAGGTAGTAACAACTTAGTCAGAATTCGATATACGATGCTAATATGAGGTAACGATAAAGGTTAGGAAAGCGACACACGTAGCCGGACTGCCAAGGTGGCGAAGTGCATTTTCTTCTAGATGCGGACCAAGGATTTAGATATACATAACTTGCACTTTGGCATGCAAGATACTAGGGAAATATTATTGTTCTACGTTAGAATTATCACGTTTGAAGCCTGTGGGGAACACGTAAACGCTAGTTACTTTTGATTAATTGATTAAAATCCAACTTTAAAACTGTTAAGTGTCTCTTTCAATATTAGTTTCTTTATTACTATTAGGAAATACCAACCCCCTTTTATACATTTTTTATGTTTTTACTTTTTAATGAATTATCAACCTGAATCCATGAGTATAACTATTAAAGTTAAGTCTAACATTTTCCTGCGTGGGAATGATCGCCATGACACTCATCTAGTTTGGGGTTAGTTTACTGACGGCAGATCCCGTTTTACTTCTATTTGAGAAGTAAGTTTGAGGGCGTATCAATTTGGGCGCGCGTTGCCAGGAGATTTTAGGCTTTAGATTAATTTGAACTATTACTTATAGTTTAGTTGATATTTTCTTGATTTTACTTTTTTATTGTCTTTTGATTTCTTTCAGAACTTCCTCCTGTATCCAAATACACAGAGAGGAGAAACCGTTTGTTCCCTTGCTACGATCACGAGTTAGAGCGTAGCACTGGCGAGAACATGAATCGTAATTTGGGAATCTATGATGAGATGCAAACCAGATACATCCCACTCTTCGGTTGATTGTTCTAGATGGTCAGCATGTGACCCGCTTGCTCTGGGTGCAACATCACAGAGGACAAGTAATCCCGCTTCCAACGGCCGCCAGGCCGAGCATACTACTAAGCTATGATAACAAAGCAGATTTTACGTATGGGCCATCTGGTTTTTGCCATCTCTAAGCCCGACACGGGTAGGCCACACTTTGTGGTAACTAGTAGTCTGATGGCAAATGCTGCGACTCAGTAGGTTTGGTTGTTCAGGCTACCTCTGAGGATCCACATGCCCATATAGCGAAGGTAAGGACAATTGTGTAAAGTTGTGTGGGAGGCCTGCTTTGGATCTAGTATGTGATAGGTGCTCAGAGTGTTTCCTCTCGCACACCTGGCGGGAGGGCTTCTAATTTGGTTTCACTTTGAGCTGCGCATACACCTCCATCTTTACTTGGAAGCAACTGAGTGGCATTTCTTCTTAGCGCGCTACTATCCTGGTGTCCTCCAAGAAACTAGAACCACAAGATCTGGGTGATAACTTTGTGGCACTCACAGGAGAGTCAGTTTGGTAGTTCTTGGGGGATAGAATTTCATCCTCATTCTCTTAGAGAGTGTTCGGCCCAAATCAAAAACCTGTTATAGATTAATGAGTCCTTAAAGAAAGACTTTAGGCAGGGGGACAAGGATATGTACAACATAATGCGTGTTATTGGAGACTATAAGCCGGTGGATCTTATGGAGAAATGTCCTTATGCTGAGATCGCTGAAAAATTAGAAAAAATCTCCCGGAATAATCAAACAAATCTTGGAGTAGCTAGAAAATTCTGTATAGCACAGGGAGAACAGCACACCGTTTGCATCAGTGCCAGCTCACAGAATCGCCAGTTCCGAACAGATTACGATTCGTGACGAACATGGCTCAGATGAAGAACTGAGCTTGATTGGTACTTAAAACATGTCACTGGGGGGTGCAGAGAAGTTAATGCATTCATACTTACTTGGCTAAGACCACCACGCTCCAATTGTTATATTGTGCTATTATGAGGAGGATCCTATGCAGTAAATTGACTAGAGGGGGGTTTCGCGACGCAAGCGGCTCCCAGGCTCAAATCAGGATAATTGGGGGCCAAGGTCAAGGGAACCTATCTAAGATCGGAACTATGGTAACTACAATTCGTGAGGGTCATATGTCTAGAGATGGAAACTACAATCGGTCGACAATCAAAACTTTACAGGGGTAACTATGGTAATAGAAACGACATGAATGGAGCCCTATTGATCCTCCTCAAAATCGGAAGCAGCTCCTAAGATGGTGGATGTAGTATGTCGAGTTGAGGATATGTTGTGCATAAAATGATGAGGATCTTTCGATGCTAGTGATGAGCATGCAATAAAGAGTTGGAAAAATATTTATGCGGTATTGGCAAAAAGAAAAAGTTGATACCCATTCAATATCAATTAAGCAATCTTGAGTTACAATTGGCCGCAATTATCTGCAACTGTGAAAACTACACTAACCGCAACCGGGCCACTCTTCCTAGGCAACCTGTCCAAATCTGAAAATGATGGACATTGTATGGCCATTACTTACTGCGGGCGGTGTAAGTTCAACTATTGATCGCACGGCTATGCCATCTGATGGATTAATAAGGTGACAACAGAATCTGATAAAGTGGTAAACAGTTGATGCTGACAATTAATAGGCCATAAACCCTGGCAAAAGACACCGCTGAGCTCGCCTAAAAAGGCGTACCCTCCTCCATGCGCCTAGCGCCTCCCCCCCCCCAAACCCCCCATCCATTCCCTCAGAGATTCAGTGAACAAAGCGCGAGTCCATGGCTAAATAGCACCCCCCCCCAGGCGGGTTTACTAACAATTTTGAAGCAACTTTCCTATCACAATGTGCCCTTTGGTAGACCAACTTTAGAACCAAATCGCCCCGATTAACCGCAGCCCCAAATCTATGAACACCCTCATCCTCGGTTCCACAACGAAACAAGATCGGCCACCCTTTGAGGATGAATTAGACGAATGTCCCCCAATCCTATTTAGCTGTCTACATCGGCTCACCACGCAGATCTCTCGGTCCAAAGAAACACGAAGATCCCGGGTGCGTCACCTATTCCCCTGCTCTGTACATCGGCGCTGCTATTACCTTTTGCGAGAGCGTGCTCGCATTATGTGATCCTCGGGGCGCGCAACGCATAAACATCTCATGGCCCCTCCCTCGACTTCTAACTAAGAACGGCTTAGGTCTACGGTTGAGTGACCGCATAAGCCCCACTGGCTCACATGCGGGCTTCACTGATCGGCTGATCGAACAGCTACAAAACGGCCTCCATCAGGGATATCTCTTCATGATAGTCGGTCTAGTAAAAGTCGGAGCACGCGCATCTCATCACTTTCCAGCCGATTGTTATTCTTTGATTGTGAGGCCCACCCCTCGACTTTTGAAGTGCCCGATTATTCTTGGGCACTGCTCATTCTTGGCTATCGGAAGAGTCCTTGAGTAAGCACTCATGGAAATAGGGGCAAATGGAATTTTCGTGGGAATCAATGAGGAATTGACGTCTTCTAACTGTTTTTATGGTAGGCGTCCCATTAGGCAGAGTGGTGAGCTCTCAAATCGGGCATCTGGGCTGCTTATCCCTACCAAGCACTCGGGTCGACCACACATTCTGCTGACCGACCAACATGAAGAACGTCTACCGGTGCTTGAAGCACTTGCGGGCCAGTGATATGAACTTGATAGGCGATTGGGCATTGAAGAGTATGAGTCCTTAGTCGCGGGCTGTCCTTTGACCGAGTGATGTTCGGTTTAACCAGTAAGAACTTTGAGCTTGATATGAAGTAATCGCGAGTCTCTTCCACGCCGCGTAACCCATGCTATAGATGAAGCTCCAAAAGTTAAATTAAAAGCTGCTCCTCACCTCATCTTAGGTATGAATCTCTTAGGAAATGGTGCTACTTTACCGGTAATCATTTGCATCAGATCTTGGTGCAATACAGGTTCATATTTTGGTGAAGTACTAAAAGGTTCTAAAAGAGCCATTGTGTGGACCATTGCGACATTATTGGGATCCCTCCTGATATTGTGCTCTCATAATATCCAACTCATGCTGATCATAAGCGCGAGTATTGAGGCACCTAGTAGACGGCTTATAATCTCTCCTATGCTAAGAGGTTTGTGAAGAGGAATTAATCAAGTTGTTGGATGCTAAAGTAATCTATCCTAATCGCCGAAGTAGTTGGGGTATCCCGGTTCAGTGTGTACGTAAGAAAGGGAGAATGACTGTGGTCTCGGCCAAGCGAAAAGATTAGATCTTGTTTCATGAGACCGTTCTTGGATGGAGGTTGTGCATGGATTATCGTAAACTGAACTCATTGACTGAAAAAGACGCATTTTGCACCATGCGCTTCATTATCAGATGTTGGATAGACTTGGCCGGAAAGGGTGGTAATTGTTTTTTCTTCGTATGGGTATTCGGGGTATAATCGACGATTTCTATGTACCAGAAGATCAAGAGTAAAACCATCTTCACTTGTCGCATATGGGATTTTAGCGTTCGAAGATGGGTTGGCCATTTGGGGTTGTGCATATTGCACCCCAACCATTCATGAGATTAGGATGTCATATTTTCCTGACATGGTGGAGATACTATATAGGTTTTTATGGATGTATTTTTATGTGTTGGTGATTCATTCGACAGGCGGTGGCTTTACCAATTTAGCTGAGGTTTCTTAGAGGATGTGAGCTTCATTTGGTACTAAAACTGGGAAAAGTGTGCATGTTTTTTATTGTTTCATGGTAATGAGGGTATTGGTGTTGGGTGCATCGTATTTCTAAAGGAGGGCGATAGAGGTTGATCGAGCTAAAGTGAGGTAATAGAGAGACTGTCGCCCCACTCAATCATCTGTGAAATGGTGTGAGAAGCTTTCTATGGGCATGGCAGGTTTTTATCGAAGATTCAATCAAGCATTTATCAAAATTAGCACACGAGCCCATTGTGCAAACTGCTGCAGGAAGATTGTAAATTTGTTTTGATTGAATCTTTTGTTAATCGCATTGCGATTCCGGTGAACTAAATAAAAATTGGTATCTGGCGGCTCTACATTATTTCGTCCCCGGATTGGAGGCAGTCCATTTGAGGTAATGTGGCTATGGCTAGTGGGGTGGCGCTATGTGTAGTCACTGGGACAAGGAGGAAATAAGCAAAATCGCTTCACACCCATGCTAACTATGGCTAGTAAAGCTCTAAATGAACTCAGAATGAAACTACACGAGTGACTGAGCAAGGACCTGCTTAGTCAGTAGTGTTTGGCTTTTGAGAAATTTCTGCTCTATTTCTAGGTACTATAGTTATAGTGCATACTGACCTTATTCACATTGAGATATTTGATGGAAAAAAAGGACGCGAAACCAAGGCTGATTCGTTGGTGTATTACTGCTGCGAAGAATTTTGACTTTGAAGTGGCTGATCGAAAGGGACTGAAAATCAAGTGGCTGTCATTTGTCTCGTCTAGAGGATGGCTATTAGAGAGTTAGGGGATTAAGACTGACATTGATTGACACTTTCCCTCCCCGATTAACATAGTAATTTGGCTGCTTCATGCAAGACTTGATTCCAGGTTCGCCGCAGGATTTTGCGACTATTCTGGGGCAGTGATATGTGTTCCATCATCAGACTTGTCGCTTTCATCAAGGAAAATAGTTCATGTACGAGTGAAGAAGTTCTTTTGGGATTAACGCATACTTTGTATAGGCATTGTGCCGACGGGCTTTTGCGGCGTTGTGTGGCAGAATGTTGAAATTTTTGAGTGTGTTGGAGGCTATGCGGCCATTCTTCACGCTGTTGGGTCGGACACTTGCACGTGGTACCGAACCACCGCTCCTCAGTATATTGCAATTGGTTACATTCGTAGGTTTGTGTTTGGTGTGTGTTGTTGGTTATGAAAGCAAGCGTTTTTTGTTATTTGTGTTTTTTTTTGTTTTTGGTGTTGTTTTAGTTTCTTGTGCCAGGACGTCTTTCATCAGATGCTCATGGGTTTCTAAGAGCATGTGACAAATGTCAACGTGTCGTGGTATTTCAGAATAGCAATGAGCTCCGCTGCTAGAACCCGCATTCTTGGTGATTCAGAGCTTATTTGACTGGCGTGGGTCGTCTTGCACACTTATGGGAGCGCCTTTTCGTGAGTTTCTCATGGGATGAAGTACATTCTAGTACAGTCAGTTGATTATGTACATTCTACAATGGGCTCCGTCAGGGGCCCAAGTCACTGTCCAACTAATGAAGCCGGTAATAGTCTCCACACTAAACGCCACTTTTTGACAAAAGGAATATATTCCTGCTCGGTTTTGTGCAGACCCCTAAGGGGCTGATTACATTAGTGATGGGGCGGCCTCCCAGCTTCTGCGCAACAGATATATTTCAAGGGTTATTGAGACCAATATGGGGTGTTCGCCATAATGGGGCGCATCCAATCCTTACCACTCGCCTGCAAACCTGAGTCGTAGGCCATTTTAAGTGTGTCACAATGCCGACAGACTCAAATCTAGCATATTAGTTCCTAAAACTAGCCTAGAACGCCGTACCCGTAGTAACGAGATTGGTTAAGGACATGGCTTTATTAAGCTTCAGTTTGGAGCGCTCAACCCGGCACGTATTCCCCCACCCCCCCCCCCCCCCGGGCATATCAACGACTCCTGCATTGGTATGCACTCTCCATACCACAACCTTGTATATGGTAAAAGCTTCGTGCATCTACTGGGGCCGTTGAGTTAGTAGGCATCAGTAATGGCCACTGTGGGCTATGAAGAAGTTGAAAAATGGATTGTGTAGCGAAGCTGCAGAGCTACCGGACTAAATGGGTTGAATGGAACTTGTATGATTATTTCGCCTGAAAGGCCAGCATGATGAAAGCTCAGGCCTCGCTATACCAAAGAAAAAGATGAGAAGTACGCTATGATCATACAAAATTGAATAAAATCTATGATTTTATGGTTGGGGATTTGGTTCTTTTATTCAATTCTAGATTGGGCGGCGTCCTTTGTTTGCGCAGCATGAACTCGAAGTGTCCTAAATGGGAGCTGGTCTGGTCACTTTACACGGTTATCGGCCTAACTATTCCGCTCATGGGATTAAGTTGAGTGGTAACCAGGGAGGGCCGGCGTAAGGGTCGGGTTTGCAAGGTGAATGGAGCAGGCGCATAAAATTTGTCGTCGGTGGGGCAATGTAGTATACTCGGGCGAATGAAGTGATCGAGGAGGGGCGTAGCCATGCTTGATGTAAGTCTGATGTAATTCGAACGATGTCCCCAAAGATTCCCCGTCAGGCCCGCATACATTACATCAAGCCTGGCCTTGTTCTGGCCACCACAGGGCAGGGGCCAGCCTCAACCTACTTATCGTCTTTTTATATAATGCTTCTTGCATTTTTCATTCTACTTACTATGGCTGTTTTAAAGTTAAATTTGTCATACGGCTGCTCAGTCATCTACGCGGCGCAACAGGCCAAACTTCTGGGGTCGCATTAAGAGAAGCACTCACTTCGGCGCCAGTACTGTGCCACCAGACGGATAACTAACCGACGGAGCCGTTGGCACATTCTGTGATCGGACGGCGTTCGTCCAGGCCCATCCGGGGGCGTTCAACACCTCACCGTAACACTACACTATCAACACAGCACAGGCTCAGCGTATGTTCTGTCCCTTCTTTGACCACTATTAGCGCGTGCACAGCAACGACGGAACCGCGCTAGTCGACGGCTCCGTCACCAGATACTTCATGGGGGGACG